>OY727109.1:42834416-43434416 GCA_963402855.1 Ormia ochracea
ATTATATTATATTATATTATATTATATTATATTATATTATATTATATTATATTATATTATATTATATTATATTATATTATATTATATTATATTATATTTTATTATATTATATTATATTATATTATATTATATTATATTATATTATATTATATTATATTATATTATATTATATTATATTATATTATATTATATTATATTATATTATATTTTATTATATTATATTATATTATATTATATTATATTATATTTTATTATATTATATTATATTATATTATATTATATTATATTATATTATATTATATTATATTATATTATATTATATTATATTATATTTTATTATATTATATTATATTATATTATATTATATTATATTTTATTATATTATATTATATTATATTATATTATATTATATTATATTATATTATATTATATTATATTATATTATATTATATTATATTATATTATATTATATTATATTATATTATATTATGTTATATTATATTATACATAATTATTATTATCCATTAATATAATTGTATTAATTTTAAATGCAACTCTGTTTTGTTGTTGTCATCTAAAATCCGACTCCGTTTTCGGCTTAATAACTGGGCATTCATTGATAAGGAAATCTTTATATTTGAAAGGGATCTTATTAAAATCTTTAGTTATAGTTTCCAATTACCACAAATTGCATTTATTCTTCTTCTTCGTGAAATTAATTAGTATCAAATAAGTTCATTACTTTCGCATAGCTCAATTCCTTTTATGACAAAAACTTTTTTTCTTTCATTTTGTGCTTTAGGACGGGCTTAATTTTTGCGTTTTCTCTTATGCGATATTAGACATGATTGTTGTAACAATTGCGGATTGTCCTTTTAAACTGCATTTATTCAACATTTAACATAATTTTCAACCATTATTCCGTATTCGATTACAGTTGGATATACAAATCCAACACCGGCCCGGCATAGATGTTCAAAGTTTTTAAAATTAGTGCAGAATAGCAATACTCGATTTTCACTAAAATTACATGCAAGGAAATATTCAGAAGAATTAGGGAATGAAATGGCGTGGAGCTTTGCTGGAAGCAAAGAACATACCTATAACAAATGCCTGCATGTGTTCAAATGAATGACACTTGTGGCATGCCACATCCTAATTTGCATTTGCCACCACTTAAACCACTACGCATACAAGACCACAAAAGGTCTTTGAATTTATCTTTTTTTTTTTCTTTATGACTGAAGCGTCTCGAGGAGAATAGAAAAACGTATAAAAATGTTAAGTATGAATGTAGGAAACGCTGCTACATTTAAAGTAATTTCAACGACTGTTAATGTCTGCCGCTCACGCTGTAGTTCATTTTAACTACACCCTCAAGTAAAACAGTATTCAATTTGCTTTCATTTGCATATTAAAACTGCAATGTTACAAAGAATCACAAAAATTGAAATAAAAAAAAATGTGTTTTCCTTTTTTTCCATATTTTTTTTTTGCTTATTACATATTTAAAGAATTATGTAAATGAGGGGAACGACGCAGAGACAAAACTCATGGAGAAGAATGTAAAAATTTATTGGTCGGTCGAGTCGAATTTTTTGCAACTTTTAATAAAAAAATTAAGAAATAAAAATTTTCAGTTACTTTGAAAAGTCAGCCTTTTCACAAAAGTGAACTATTTCGCAGAGCACCATTCCGAATGGTTACGTTGTCAGCTGCATTCGTATCTTCTTAGTCGTTACAGTTTTGTAACTTGTAATTATTGTAATCATGTATATAATATATAAATAGGAATATATAATAGGGATATAGAATTTTTCAATATTCGATAAATCGGTAAAATATTGAAATAATTCAATATATTGGTGTGTGCTCTGGGCAACAGAGCTCATAGCATGGTAGATGTAATCTGCTATCATGCTCGCTAATGATACACTTGGTAATACTTGGGAAGTATTAACGTCGAGGAATGGCACTTTGCATTGAGATCTCATGGTACTAGCTCTTCTGCAGCTACATTTCTAGCCAGCTCCGCCTTTCATTTCTCTCTCAGAAAAATTTTAGTTAGAAGTTTCTCACTAGTTAGTTTCTTTGCTGATAATGCTATGCAACGGAGGAGCGAGATATAGAAAAATAAATACATCATTGAAAATCCTATATATAAAAAGCAGACGAATTCCAATTCGAAAGGTTCAGTTTCCAGTTACGAAATATTTTGTGCTACACATTCCAATTACTCGTATTTCGTTATAAGGACGAAATCGTAGGTCGTAGCCACCGATTAAATTTGGTATCCGATTTCGCACCATCATTTTTTTGTTAACAATTATAGGATATGTGGAGTGTTCTAGAGAAGTTCCCTTCACAGCTTGTTGGAAGTGGTCGGTGTGGACGAGCGCAATTTAAAATATATCACAATTAACTTTCTGCTCTTCAAAAAAAAAAAAAAAAAAGCACACGAAATTAACTCGGCTGTTGCAAATGGTTAGATAAACTTAATTATTTTTATTCAAGTAATGGTGCGGCATAACAACTCTCTTGTATCGTCTGCCACATGCTGCAGTATTAAGCAATTTCTAGTAAAATTTCTATCTATTTTCAAAGTGAAAATAAATGGAGACGTACTCCCAAATGTTTTCCTTTTATAGAGAATCAAAGAAACAAAAAAATTATTTTAAGACGAACGTAAAAATGAATTTAAAAATCGTTATGTTCTGATTTGTCTTTGGCGTATTTTGAAAGGAGCAAGCAGTATGTGGTTAAGGATGTGTTTTGCCCATTTGTTTCTCTATGAAACTATAAGTGCGCTTAAAAGCATTGTTGAGAGTGTAATGGAAATGAGTACTGAAACCGTATACTGCAGCATTGCAAGAAGAAGACATTTTTATGTTTCAAATGTTTCATATTTGCGTTACAGTGACTTTTACATTTACATTTTTTTAAAGTCATTTTGATCCATATTTAGGATTATTTGCCGGATCGTTCGTAACAATAATTTTCAATTTTAATTTTTTGAAATTTATATTGCTCGTCATACAAAATAAGTTCAGGCTGCCACATTGAAACTCGACAAACGAGCCAAAAATAACATCCACATTTTGTAAAAATTATTAAAAATAACTTTAATTAATTTGTTATGAAAAAAATGATTAATAATGCAGATTATTTATTTATTTTTTTTTTTTTTTGGTTATAAATAATTTAATCCAAAATAAATAATATTAAAAAAAAAACATTGAAAATGTAAAATAAAAACAAAAAAAAAATTAAAAACTATTTTTCTTAGGGGAGGATAAATTTTCAAAATCAAAAGTTTTCTTATTTGTTTTTATGAAAATTGTTTTAGCAATTAAAAAAATACTTTTTTATTCAGAAATTCTTTTTTGATTTAAATTCTAACGATCATTTTTAAGATATTTGAATAACAGAAAGTAATATTTTTCATATATTGAAATACTTATAAGACTCCATACTATTTAAGAAAATAGAGATAATAAGAAACTTTAGCTGATATTTTTGAAAATTTATACAATTAAAATCCTTTTTCTCTCTTCCTTATTTTTTTTAAATTTTTGATAAAGTTATTGAGTTCAAATTGAGGGGCGGTGAAACTATTAAAAGTAAATCAAAAAAAAACTTCAATTGTGGTGAATTTTTTTCACTACGGGAATTATTTTAATGCTTTTAAATTATTAAAAAAACTTTTCCTTTTTTGTTCTCTTCAGAGTTTCAAAGAGAGTAAATAAAAATATCAGAGCAGGTTCGAAAATATAAAAAAAATTTTTAAAATTTTTATACACAAATATTTTCAGATAAAAAAATTGGGCAAAATTTTTTTTTGCTGGGCTAGTACATGCTCCTACTGGGCTTAACAGTGCAACTGCAGTAAACTTGAAATTAATCTATTGGATGTTAGAGTTCACAACTCTGGATTGATTAAAATTAAAAAAAGCTAGGCGAGTTAGTAAGGACGAATCTTGTTGCATATTAACCAACACAAATTGGGGCACATTTTAAAATACCTTTCACTGAATATATAATTTTTTCACAAAGTAAAGAAAAAACTCCCTACAGAATTTTCATTTTAATCGTTTATTTTACTTTCCGATCCACTGTGCGCTTTTCTGTCCACACATTCAAATTGGCAATTGTATTCTTAAAGTATTGTGTCCACATTTTGCTTTTTTAAGAGATTTGAATTTCCTTTTAAGTATAAAAGTTGTTCTTACACTCCTTTTGATGACTAAAAACAGTTGTTAAAGTGTTTACTTTACAACCATAAAGAATTTGAAAAAAAAAATTATTCTCTCAAACATTTAAACAAGTCGCTTACGTCGTGTCTGTGTTGAAACAGTAAAAATCAGGAAAAAAAAAACTATATAATTTGCAAGTGAAATTTCTGTTTGAAAAATTTGCTGTTGTACAAATGCAAAATGGATATATTTTGCGGCTAAGCACAAAATAAGGACGAAATAAGGATTTCGCTTCAACTTATGTGCAGCCATGCAATTGTGCAGTTAAATTATATTTTCGTTAGTTAAAGGGTTGGTAAATCCCTTTATTTTTAGTGCTAAGAAATATATTTTGGCTTCTTTAAGTTTAGAACCTTCTAATAGACGAAATAGTGGTCTCAGTAGTAGCTTATATAATATAGATAATTATTATAAAAAGTATATATATATATATATATTTTATATTTTATATATATATTTTTTATTTTATATAGTATAGCCAAACTTGCAATATGATCGGATCCTTATGAATATGCAAAATTTAATTGCATGCACTTATTACAGCTTTTGGAATAAATATAATAAATGAATTAATTAATTTACTTGGGAAAAAAACAAAGTAAATTAGAAAACTGAAAAAGAGTACACACAAAAAAAAAACAATAATGAAATTCGTTTAAAATTACACAAAGCGGCAACACTGGTTTCCGTTAACAAATATTCGAGAAATAAAAAAAAAAATTTTATAAAATTTTCTTGAACTACAAAAAATGGAATATTTACTTTTGTAGTAAATTCAGAAAATTTCTATAACAATCAGTTTAATAGAAGTCGAAAAGAATTACAGTGAACTCACGATAACACCAAACAATTGAAAAAAAGCTAATTAAATTTTACATGAGTATATGTTTCCTGTACGACTGGCATTTGATTTTGAACTTCTTATTCAAAGAAAGCTTTCTAATGATAGCTTTTTTAATGGTTAATTACAATTACCTTCGAAAAAAATTTATTAAAGTGTTTTATTGAAATAAAGGCCCGAGTTGGGGCGCCAAGATATCATTTCTTTTTTACGTAAACCATTTAGAATCCTTTAACTTTCATTACGTTTGTATATCATGAACTGTTTGAAAATAAATTTTTCTCTCTGTCATAATTGTTTTTAAGCATTTTTGTAGAATTTAATGGGAGAGAGAGAGAGAGAGAGATGGATAGAAATGTGATGTTAGTATGCCCATATACACGTGCTGTAACTGAGTAAAAGAAATTTAATACTGTTTTGTTTGCATATAAAATAATATTATTTGCTATTTTTCCTATTCAGACCTAGCTTTTCAGTATCGGTTCTAAAATTTATCGCGGCTGTATTGAGCACGTGGAGCTGCCTCTCATTTTAAGAAATAAAATGCCAAACGATTTTTCTCTACTTTTATATGTTTGCGTGTGTATTCTCATATAACTATTCTATTCTACAAATACAAGCCGGTAAGCGCTTAGCAACTGTGTCAGTTTCGTACACAGTCGCGCATATTTTAATTCATTGTTTATCGCTACCCGATAAGTCGACAAATCTTTAGGAATAATTTTTGTTATTCTGACTATGATTCGCTCCGCCTTTAATTGGCCTTTCCTTTACCTACACTGTATGGGAAGCTTCTATTTGAAAGCTTTATACGTCTATACTTTTGAAAAAGGGATAATGTTTTAAAAATGTTTAAATGCAATATTGATATTATTATTTATTATTATTTTAAATTAATATTACTATTATTATTCAAATCAGTATTACAGACTTTTTATTTTAAAGTCCAATTAAATTGCCAATTCAAAAGAAGGGAAATTGATTTTAGAGGCCTTGGGAAGCTGCTATTCACATTCCACAACGTGCTAATGCAGATCACCAGCGTCGAGGCAGGTAATAAGCCATCGATTTATTATTTTGCTAAACGTCTTATTTTTTTATTAGCATCCATTTTATACTCATACGTTGTATATATAATGTGGAAAATTATGTAATTGATTTCTTAACATTCTTTATAAATGGCATTACGTAGTCCAAATCAGTGTGGACACTTACAAGTTTATTTTTCTCTTGTTCAAAAATCCACGATGCAATACCACAAAAACAGCTGTGACATAGTACTGCACCACCGGAGTCACCGCAATACGGACCCCTCTGATTTCCGATTGTACAAAACATTGAATCTGTTACACGGCTTTTCCTCAGTTGAACACATTCGGCATGATCCATTACTGCACCCCAACAAAAAGTCGAACTGGAGTACCTGCTTTCCTGTTGGCTTTGCAGTCAATTGATTTTGGAATATTTATAAAAGGCTTCTCTAATCTTATTACAGCCGCCACATCCACATCAAAAACCTGTGGAATGTATTCTTCTGGCAAAAATACTTGTGTAACTCTTGATTTCACACCTTTATCACTGAGTTTTGTTGTACCGCCTGCAACAACATATTCCTTTCTTGGAAACTTTTCTACGCAGTGGCCAGCAGTCACCACTAAATAGTTTGATCATAAGGACTCGCCACAAACGAATTCTGCATTTTCATAAATCTGTACCATAAATGGTATTTTATCGATCGTTGTAATTTTACCACCCACAATTTGAATCAAAGCGAGGGAATGTGTTTTCTGGGAGTAGTAAAAAACAACTTAAAAACACTTTTGAAAAATTCTTTAAATTTTTTTCAAATTTACAGATACGAATACTGATTACGATCGGCGTTGAATACAACTGACAACTTTTTCAGCATCGAAATACGGCCTCGAAATATGGCCTCGAAATATGGCATCGAAATACGATCGCGATATATGCCTTCGAAATATATGGCCTTAATGAATTAAAAAAAGATATGATTTTTGAGTTTGTTTGTTTTTCATCAGAATTTCATTTCGTAGTTAAAATATTTGTAACAATTCTAAAATTCTGTCTTCTCGTGATCTTTATTATAAAAAAATTTGACGCAGCAGAAATTTAGTTTCTGTTACAAAAATTTGAATTGCGGAATAAAATTCTGTTCAAGAACAATAAAACTCTTTAATGCGCAGTTCCAAAGTAAATAAATATGTTTTTCTAAATTTATAGTTACCGCTGTAGAGTAAACACAGTAAACAATACATTGACGGTAACTGTGCAAGTGTTCCAGAAGGTTCAATATTAAGAGTATATAAAGAGGCTGGATCGGCTGAGTAAATTATCAGTTCTATTCAACCGCCATCGAAATCGGTATTCGTATCTGTAAATTTGGAAAAAATGAATTCAAAGAATTTTTCAAAAGTGTTTTTAAGTTGTTTTTTACTACTCCAGCAAAACTCACTCGCTTTAGCTCAAATTCTGCGCGGTAAAATTACAACAATCGATAAAGTACCATATATTGTTCAGATTCATGAAAATGGAACATTCGTTTGTGGCGGGTCCTTAATAACAGATAATTTAGTTGTAACTGCAGCCCATTGCGTAGTAAAAACTCCACATGATATGTTTCTTGTTGTGGGAGGTGCTACAAAAACTACTGATGTAGGCGTTAAATCCCGCGTTACAAGAGTCTTTTTACCAAAAGAGTACATATATACGTCTGGTCATATGGATATAGCAGTAATGGAATTGGAAACAACTTTTACAAATATTCCGAAACCAGATAATTGCATACCGAATATGAATGCAGGTACTTCGGCTCAAATTTTTGGATGGGGTGGGATATTTAAAGGCCATGACGCTACATCGGAACAGCTACGAACCTGTGACGTTACTATAATGGATTATGCCGAATGTCATAAAGCAAATAAAGGTGGAATTACAGATTCAATGTTTTGTACAAAGGGATACAGAATCGGGGCCTATGGCGGTGACTCCGGTGGTCCAGTATTGTGTGGTGGCTGTTTCTGTGGTATTATATCGTGGCACTTTGTACTTCAAGGAAATATAGATGTTACTGTCCATACTAATTTGAAATACGTAATGCCATTTATAAATAGTGTTAAGCAATACAAACCATAAATTTTAAAAATCTTCTATGAATTTAATTTAATATAAAGACATACCCGGATGTATTTTGAATCTTAAAAAATATATACTCGTTTTGATAGCCAGAAAGATGTTGATTTAATTTTTACCTTTTTTGCAAAAGGATTTTTTTTTTGCTTTCTAAATGAGGAAATCATATTTTAAAATGAAATACAAGACTGACTGGTCGACGGGGTCACTTTAAGGTTTAACGGCACTAATCGCAACAAAATGGCTTGGATTTGTTTTTCAGAATCCTACAGGCAGTATGGCCAGTTGTATGGCTTACTACAGTATGTACATATATGTAATAAGAACATTTTATTCTTTTAAAGAACTGGTCGAAGGTAGTACGTTGTTGTTTACGTTTGTACTCGTATGCTGTATGGAACGTTACTACATAAAACTGGTAAATTTTGTGAGTCCAGGCAAGTTGCAGGATAGAACAACATATGAAGTATGTGCGCAAGTATTAAAAAATCCTTCAAAAGTTTCTATATGCGGGCTTGCTGATCTTTTCAGTTTTTATAGTATTAGAAATCTAGTAGGCGATATTATAAATGAGTCGAGTCTCATCGCTAGCGATACCTTCTGAGGTTGGAATTAATTCAGAGACCGCCAATCGAGATAAGTTCGTAATAGAGATGGACAAGGGTACGACCCCTTGAAAATCAATTTGGCATCCGTCCAATATTCTTTATTAGAGGTGATTTCGATGGTTAATAACTTTAAATAATATTGGGAACTTTTTTTAACAATTCGGTTAAATATATATTGCGTTTACTTTAAAGCGATAATTATAAATTTAGAAAAACATATTTATTTATCTTGAAATACGGCCTCGAAATACGGCCTCGAAATATGGCATCGAAATATGATCGCGAAATATGCCCTCGAAATATATGGCCTTAATGAATTAAAAAAATTTACGATTTTTGAGTTTGTTTGTTTTTCATCAGAATTTTATTTCGTAGTTAAAATATTTGTAATAATTCTAAAATTCTGTCTTCTCGTGATCTTTATTATAAAAAAATTTGACGCAGCAGAAATTTAGTTTCTGTTACAAAAATTTGAATTGCTCAAAAACAATAAACTCTTTAATGCGCAATTCCAAAGTAAATAATAAAATATGTTTTCGGAAATTTATAGTTACCGCTGTAGAGTAAACACAGTAAACAATACATTGACGGTAACTGTGCAAGTGTTCCAGAAGGTTCAATATTAAAAGTATATAAAGTGGCTGGATCGGCTGAGAAAGTTGTCAGTTCTATACAACTGCGATCGAAGTCGGTATTCGTATCTGTAAAGTTGGAAAAAATGAATTTAAAGAATTTTTTAAAAGTGTTTTTGTGGTGCGTTTTAGTACTTCAACAAAACACACTTGCTTTGGGTCAAATTTTGGATGGGGAAATTGTCGGGCTAGATAAAGTACCATTTATAGTGCAGATTTTTGTAAACATAGATTTCGTTTGTAGCGGGTCCTTAATATCAGACAATTTAGTTTTGACTGCTGCCCATTGCGTAGACGAACCTCCAAAGGATATGTTGCTTGTTGTGGGAGGTGCTGCAAAACTTGGTGATGAAGGTGTCAAATCAAGCGTTGCTGAAATACTCGTCACAAATGACTACAATGGAAAGACTCTTCATGTGGATATAGCTGTAATGAAATTGAAAACGCCGTTTCTAAATATTCCAAAAGCAACTCTTTTCAATGCGAAGGTGAAGAAAGGTTCTACGGTTGAAATTTTTGGCTGGGGTATGATATATAAAGGCGAGTTGCATGCTTCGAAAAATCTACGAACAGATACAGTTACTACTATGGATTATACCGAATGTGCAAAATTCAAACGAAGGGGCATAACAAAATCAATGTTTTGCACCATGGGGCATAAAAGAGGTACCTATATCGGCGACTCGGGTGGTCCAGTATTATGTAATGGCTATTTGTGTGGTATTGTATCGGCAGGCTTTATAGCTCCGATGAACACCTTTGTGAGTGTTTATACTAGAGTGGAGTACGCAAAAAAATTTATAAATAATGTTATGAAATCCAAATCATAAATTTCAAATATTTTATAATAAATAGATTTTGAGAAAAGAATGAAAACTTCAATTCGTTTTTACTGAGTTTTGCGCTGGTGATTTTCTATCAATATAATTGAATCTAAAAACATATCCGGATATATTTTGAATCTTTTACTTATTCGATTTTAATTCTATTATTCTGTATCTGGTTTTAAATAACTAACAATTGGAAATCCTCAAAGATAATTAAAAAGAGGTATCAATAATTAAAAAATATATTCTCGTATTGATATCCAGAAAGATGTGAATTTAATTTTCACCTTTTTTGCAAAAAGAGATTTTTTTTTTTGCTTTCTAAATGACGAAATCATATTTTAAAATGAAATACAAGACCGATTGGCACTAATCGCAACAGCATTGCTTAGTTTTATTATATTTCTCTTTTTGGCCAATTTTTATATTCAGTATGGAGGGTGTTAATCTGTACCATAAATGGTACTTTATCTAGCCCTACACTTTCTCCATCCAAAATTTGAACCAAAGCGAATGACTTTTGCTGGAGTAGTAAAAAGCAACTTAAAAATAAATTTGAAAAATTCTTGAAATTAATTTTTTCTAAATTTGCAGATGCGAATACCGATTCCCATCGCTGTTGAATAGAACTGACAACTTTTTCAGCCGATTTAACCACTTTATATATATATGTATAATGTTTTACATTTTCGAACACTTGTGCAGTTACCTCGACTGTATTGTATTCTAAAACGATAATTACAAATTGAGAACAACATATTTATTTAAATATTTTTAACAATACCCAATTCCGCTGTGTGAACACATGAAGTAGAAAAAGTAAGGCTGTCGACTCAGTTTCAATTTATTTCTATTTTTATGTGCTTAAGAATTCATTTCGATAAAAGAGGTATCTTATACGGAAATTAGGAATCCATTTCTCTACTTCTCTTATAAATAAATATTCTTTTTAAAGCGTTAAATACTTCACGTTGGCATCATTGAAATAGTCAATGCCAAGTCTTATTGATGCTGTTGGGGATGCTTTCAAAACTGCAACTACAAAATGGCTAGAATTGCGCTAAGCGATATTTGTAGTGCTGCAGTGGAGTAGTTTGCTATGTAACATGTAGAATGGCGGTGACTAAATGAAGCAAAAATATTCCAAAATTTATTGCTTTAAACGCTCCAATAATTAATCCAATCGGAAAAAAAGATATTGATAATTGTTTATGGTAATCACAGTGAAATCTCGTTGTAACAAATACTATGATTAATTTGTAAAAGAAGAATAGAGTTATTTATATGCAGCAAATTTTCAAAAGGACAAAGTGATAAAAAAATTCAGATGTATAAAGTATTTCATTCTTTTTTGAGATATAGATTATATCGTAAAATTTAATAAAAAGAAAAGATAAACATGTTATGAGGATTTTCTTCATTTCTAACAAAGTCAGAAATTTTGTGGGACTATGGAGTATATTTTTCATACAATTTCTATATTGGAAACGACTTTGATTACAGTGGATTTACTGTTTTAGTAAGACGCGGATACAACGGATATGCCTGCAACGTATCTACCCAGAGTAACTGAATTTGAATTTTATTAATCTGCAGTAGAAACAAAATAAATCGGCCTCTGTATAGTACGGTTTATTCTTTGCGGAGTCGATCTTATGAGCCATAATTTTAAATACATATATGTATGTACCGTTAAAGCGATGCATTATATCTAGATAATATTTTCTTGATAATTAATAAATATTTTATTTATTTTAAGAAATTTTAACTTCTACGCAAAATATAAACCTTCTATAAAGAAAGCCTTGATCCTTGACTGATTGAATACGATTGATCTCTGTCTGTATATTTTTCTGGTTTTATGAATTAAAACGAAAACAATTTTTAGCCATTTATAGAGTAACAAATTGGAGAAGCATCCACTGGAATTAAATTGTTGTGCGCTACACAAAGTCTGTAAGAATGTATATAGATACATATAATATTCTTTCGAAAAGTTGGAACAATAACGTGCTTCTGAGCAACAATATATATTTTATAATTATTGACAATTTTTGTTTTATTTATCTTCTATGATTTCCGAGTACTTTTTATATAAAAATCGATGGGCCAAGTTAGCTATTTTGTTTATGGAAAAATCAGATATATCGACTGAGAAATATAGCCAAAAACTTATTTGGCTTAAACCCAGAAGGCTTGTGCATTTTTAATTTAAGAAGACTATTGTATGGATGGTGCGTTGAGGTTGTATGCGATTTGTTTGAAATATGTTTATGCATGGATGGGTGCCTGGGGGTTGAATCCATGCAAGGATGTGTGTGTTTATATGTATACACTATATGAAATGTATAAGTAAATGTATGTATATAAAATGTTCATGTATTTGCAGTATGTTTGGATATCATTTTCGCTTACGAAGTGTTTGAATATAAAGTTTTTTTTTTGCAAATTTTTTTTTAAGAATTTTTTGTACAATTCGATTAGAGTGAGAGAGAGGGAGAGAGAGAGAAGAAGAGATATGACGTTAATACTCCTATACACTCGTTCTGTAACAAAGTGAAAATAATTATGAAAATAATTAATTAATACAATATAAGATATTTAAAATTTCTTCATCTTCTGGGGAAATATCCATGGAGAGGGGTATGTGAGTTTCGGTACAGTCGAATGTAGAACTTTTATTTGTTATGAACGCTTCGATTTTGCTCATATATAAATTTTTGTTAACAAATTTGGAAGAGTCTTAATTATTACAAGTTTATTTATTCAGAAATCAACTAGTAATTGAAATTCTTGAATTCTTGAAATTCTTTAGTTCTTGAGTTCAGAAGATTTAAAATTTGATTTAAATTTTTTGTATTTGTTTACAGTATTCAAATTAGAATTGTTCAAATATTTGCTTCAATGTAAATTTCTAGTTGATTTACTTTCAGTTTATTAACATTTCGAAGCGAGTGATTAAACAATTATGGCAGAAAAGTTAATAATTTGTAATAAAAATCAATGTCTTATTAATTAAGACGATTAACTTCGTAATTAAATACAAATGAAATGTAGAACTTTTGCTAAAAGCTTTCGCTGTTTATGTTGATGTTCTTCACTGTTTTGTTGCCATCAATATGGAAATTATTTGTAATAGAATAACAAGGAACTAAAAGGAGTAAGGAGTTAAAAATGTGTGAGGAAAAGTCTAAGTCAACATGACTGCAGGCTAAAAAATTAAATATGATGCCAATGTAATAATGTAAAAGGTATTCAGTTAGCAAATGTGTTGCTGTTGTCTTTGGCTGAAATAATTCTTTCAACTCATCACTAGCATCGTAGCAGCAGCATCATAACGCGTATGCTTGCCTTTAAACACCATGAATAAGGCGACATTCTGTAACATCCAGCATTGTAAATGGTGTTGACGACGCTGATTGAAATTCTTATACAAACTTTTGCTAATGGCATCTTCTGTCGTCTTTTGTTTCTTCTGTAATGAAAGCTTATAAAACTTTATATTTTAGAAGATTCCACGTAACTCTTTACACGAGTAATTGTGTAAATTGTAATGACTATACACTGCTCGTATATGTAATCAGCGTTAGCTTAATGTTATTCATGCTTAATTACTGGCACCAAATATGACGTGCTATAATGAGTTGCAACATTTTCGTAACAAAAATTTATGTTCCTCATAGTTTGCTTTTAGGCGTTCAGTAAAGCAAAACAAAAGGATAAAAAGAAATCCTTTACAAAGAATACAATTACTGTTAGAGTCTGTTGCTGAAATTGCAATACTGAACAAGTCAAATACTGAAAATAGCCAATTTTGCTCTTGAAAATATTCTTTGAAAGTCTCGTTACATGAGTAAATGTAAAGTGGAATATAAGATTTTGGCAACTAGACTCAGTGGTAAATGGAGCGAACTTCTTTTACAGAATATTTCTCAGTCAGGTATTAGGAAAGGGAGATATTGCTAGAGAAGTATGTGCTGCTAAGGAAATGCATAGTGGATGAAACAGTGCTAGAGAATACGGGCGAGGGGATGTGTTTTTATGAATGCTCAGAGCCAACAATAACGCAGGAGATATTAATGCACATAAACTAGCAGGCATGAGTACTGAACTCACACTCTTAGCTATTAGTATTTAACCACTCAATAGCTTATTTTAAAAAGCGCTTAATTATAAATTAAAAATATCGAACTTTTCATTTGTGGAATTGTAAATCCAAAAATTTTACATGCGAAATTTTGCAAACGCTTTATAGTGTGACTATTGGCGGAAGTAGAGGCAGCAATAATTACAAAGCTGTAGCGTAAGAGGAAAGAAAAATTCTACAGTGAATTGCCAAACTGTAAAACAAAAAGCCTTTACAAATTTCACTACTATTGTTTGTCAAGCAGACAATCTTCACTAGACTCATTACACATCCTACAATTTCTGTATCTGTTTCGATGAAATATAAAATTAACTTATTTGAACAACAAAGGATACAAATTATTGAAGCCGATGCCTCATTTGCACAGTTCCTTCAGTTTATATTATTTTGCATTCGTTAACGTGCTTCCGCCTAAAGAACTTTTAATGTTATTTAATAGCAATTCATGTTCATTTGCAAGAATTGATATACGAACATAATTATTTAAAATCATGTTCAACAACTTAATTACGCCTTCTGGGAAAACTCCTAAAGGCTTGCATTAAAAAGTCTTAACAACCTGAAAATATACTTTCGATGCCAAATCAAATAAGAAGCTGATTTGCAGAAAGAGCGAATAATTATTCATTTAAAAGTGCTGCTAAAGGGGCTGAGCCAGCTGAGGAGATGGATTTTCAAGTCTCCGGTGAAATATAAAATTAAATGTCAGTCTTAATATTTAAGTGTAGATGAAGATATTTGAAGTATGTCCTTATAAGAATAAGGATACTTTATTAAGAATATTCATTGGCCTTTTACTAACGAATGTATTGGCATGCAATCAGGACCAATATTTCCTGTTTAGCTTCCAATAGGAAGTAACTGAAAAGATTTTACAGCTTGACTACTGGCTTAGATGCGTTGTTATGGGCAGGGGGATCTGCTACTCCTCACTTCAAACGTACCTCTTAGAGGGCTAGAGAAAAATTCAACGGTGATGTACAGTCACCTACAAGAATATTCTCTTGACTTAATTTTGTCTTTAAATACAACTGGCACAGATCTTAATTAATCCATGAGTAGAAAAAGTAAAATTAAGTAATAAAAAAAATTAATTTACAGGCAGATGGTCAAAAATTAATATCCCTACAAAAATATTACCCGTCAAAATAATGTCCAGAGAAAAATAATAAATGGAAAAATATTACGACCGGGTAAAAAGAATGAGCAGTAAAAAACGCAATTAATGAAATAATATTGGAATTTCGTCAAGATTTAAGGTTGCGGCAGATTACTTTTATTTTATTGCCTTTTAATTGCATCTATTTACAGCTCTGACACACATACATATGCTTACTAGCGCAAGCATTTTCCTGGGAAAAGAAAAACCATTAAAGAAATAGGAAAGGTATGACTAACGTGGGAAAGCAGTGAAGCAAGCTGGCAAGTAAATATGCAAGATGCAATTTTATTGACGGTCTCGACTCCCATACATATGCAAATGTGTGTGTGTAAATTACTAAAACCATACAGAACATGACAATTAAGCACGTGCATTTATATGAATAATTACACACCTATCATTGTGTGCATGTGTGAGGTTACTTAGCTGCACACATTCTTACGACTACATTGTAAGTCCGTTACAAATTAAATGTAAATTGGAAATTTTGATTTGAGTTCAGTAGGACTTTTTTTCCTAAAAATTCTTTGTCTGACTTTTTCTCTTGCAATATTTTTTTTAAATTTAATATATATATTTTTTTTTTTAATAAAAATTGCCCAAACTTAATAAATATGCATATCCTGTTCATACATTGAGGCTGCTAAATAAAACTTTAAGTGGAAAATCGGAATCTGTGGCAGTAGGGTTCAAAACTCTGCCTTCTTAAACCAATTTTAGTAAATACAAAAAAAAAAATTTTAAATTATTTTTTAATTAATTTTTTTTTTAATTTTTTTTTCTTTTTATGCTCAAAGAAACTTCTTCAGCGGAAGAATTGCGCATCGTATGATTGTTATTGTTTATGGAAAAGGTTGGTGCATCATTTTATTTATCTAATATTTTTTTAATGCAATTTACAAGAAAAAAATTTAAAGTTAAAAAAAAAAATGATTAGCTTGAGTATAAGTAAAGTATATAAATATAATATAAGTAAGTAATAAAGCGTATAAAGTATAAAAGAGTGCCACTTTATATTTGAAAACGTTCTTGTGTTTACAAGCAATTTATCATTTTGGTTTTTACTATTTGAGGTTTCCGGTGGCCAATGTGACTTTTTTTTTTTTTTTTTTTTTTTTTTTTGATGAAAAGGAATGTTTTTGAAACGAAAAAATTTTAATAAATTTGTTTTTTTTTTTTTTTTTTTTGTTATCAGCAAATGTTTTGTTTACTTCATTTATAGTTTTCTATGCGCGTAATTAATTAAAAATAATTTAATTAATTAATTTAGTAATTTAAAAATTCAAAAGAAACAATTTCAAAATTTCCTAAATATTTTCTTCTTATTTTTTTTTTTTTTTTGATTTATGGATTTTTAGTACAAATTGTAAATTTAGGAAAAATTCATTAACAAGAAACCAAATTAATTATGACTTTCAAACATGTGTGTCGCAAGCACATTTTATACGACACAGTCTAACAGTTGAGCAGAAATGATTGCAAATACTTGCATTCACATTTTGGACACAATTCGGAAATGAAATTGTAGTCTCGTTGCATTGCGCGCAATTATACATTTGAATGTGTGTGTGCGTGCCCTCAAAACACAACAGGAAGGCAATGTAAGCGAAGCATTTGCTTGGCAATAGCAAACCTAACGACGAGCAAACCTACAGAGGTAGCAATTTCAACAGTAGTAATTACGTTTACGTTTCCTGCGAGTAGAATTGTTTCTGGAAATTATAAAATTTCTAGTGTCGACAGTGTTTTTTTTTTAGGCGAATAAGGACAAGGTGGCTTGTAATGGTGTCTGCTATTGACAGTTAACACTATAATCATTAAACATTTCTTCTATTGCTTTAGCTTGACCATATTTTTCCATTCTTGCATGCCTGCAAGGACCGCATGTGTGTGTGTGTGTTTGTGTGTGTGTGTGTGTGCTTGATGTAAGAGTGTGCTGTGGGTTGGTATGTATGTCCCCGCCCATTAACATGTAAAATTTGTAACATTGTATTGTTTCTAATATGTGTATCCGTTTTTTCTAGAATTCCTAAATACTTGCTTGCCCGCACTCGTGCACTCATGCACTGGCATATGACACGTTTCATTTATCAAAACTTATTAAGTAAAATACAAGGCGACAGTGAAATTATTGTGAAAAAGAAATCATGATTCCATTCAACTGCAAAAATGTACAATTATTTGTTTGACTTTTCCCCATTCCTTTTCTACTAAATTATGCATTATTGGTTGCCATTTAAAATTATAGTTTTCAGCTTTTACAATTACAAGTAAATGTGTATGCTTCATATACTGGTGCACACATATATTTATATTTATAATAAATATATATTTTTTTTATTTAATTATTATTTCCAGTGCAGCTATAAAGCTAGTAAAATGCCACAGTGGCGCATTTATTTCGGTTAAATTAGAATTTAGCAAAGAATGTAAAGAAATTATGAGAAAAAAAAATCAAATTTATAAAATGGTTTGTTCCAAATGATTGTAAAAATTTAGGCAACTTCGAAATCATGATGTTGAATAGAAAAGAAATTTTTTAATTTAAAAATTTCATTTAAAAGAAAATAAGATCTGATGCGATCCTTCTCTTAACAAAATTTTTTTTGCACATATTCTAAAAAATTTCCATGAAAAATTGCTGCTGAGAGAAGGAAAAAAAGAGAATAGAAGGAAAAAACGAGTTGTTACGTTGTGTGTGTGTGTATTAGCCTGGCCAGGGCTACCAATTGGCACACCAATTCTTCCATATACAATAATTAAATAGCATAATTGAATGCTTTCAGTTTTGCCCAAACAGCTTGACAATAAAATATTTATAAGATTTTTTCAATTCATGTTTATATAATTCAACGAAAATTTTTGTTTATTCAACGAATATATTTGATTAACCCAAAAAAATATATACATATGTATATATAATTATTCCATTAGAGTTTGCTGCCAGCGAATTACGAAAATGTTCTTGCCTACAGAGCAGAAGAAATGCAAATATTTATTGCAGTATTTTCATATAGGATTAATTTTAATAAAAATCAAAAGGATTAATTTTCTTTGAAACACATTTTTTTATAATTTTTTTTTTTTTGCCTTTTTTTTGTCTTTTTTTTTGATGGAACGTATTATTGTGTATTTTTCAATGGAGCTAAATAAATTTTAAGAAATAAAAACCGTTTTCATTCTACTAAATTCAGTGCTGGCAAGTGAAATTTTTATAAAACCACAAATAATGACAGCGACTGTAATTACAGTGTCTTTTTTTTGTGAAGCTGCTTCCTTTTTCATTTATATGGAGTTATTAAATTTTACTATATACTTCACCTACAAAAGTGAAAATACTTTGAATATCACAGTGCATTGATAAAAATTATTTGCATTTTTTCAAACATATTACAGTGTGTTACAAAAGTGCTCTCACTATATTTTGATGACACTTCTAAAAACAGTAACAAAAAACAAATAGAAAATCGGCTTTAATTTTACTGGATTACTGCATATGCTCAGTAAATATTCATTTCATGACCTTAAAAAGTGCTAAAAATTTTGTACCTTTTACTTTGGGCGGTTTATTTTCGCATGAACTATAAATTATAAATCTGTCATATAGTAGAATGCCCCAGTGTGCACAATGTCATTTTCATGTATTCGATTGTTAAAGTCTCGGGTTATGTATTTACAATTAAATTAATAGCAGTGAGCCTATGAAGCATGAGACATTGTATGCTGACAGCACATGCAGTCGTGACAGACTATTAATTTTGCTTCTATTGGCGATTTTATTCCACTTTGTTGTAGAATTTAAATGCTTGTTGTAGAGGCAGCGCAATATTGCTAATATTGGCCTTTGACTCGAGGTTTGTTTGTACTTTGTTATTCGCGTTAAATAAATTTAAATAGTAAACTGAAACAGTAATTCTATTTAGGAAACTTTGAAAAAGCCAGCAATTGCAAAACTTTGGTACAAGAATACTATAAAAACAAAATCTTTCTTTAAATTTATACAGATATATATATATATATTTTTAAAAATATGTACAAGATAAAATCAAATGATTTTTCTCTTATAGGATTTGGGGATATGTGTTTAAAAAAAAAAAAATTATGAAATACAGCTCTACACCAGAAACTCTTTCTTGGCTCTTAGACGGCATTTAATCAGTCTGTTTTGTGAGCCAAACGTAGACGTGATGAAAAGGATATTGCAGAATGGTTACATTATGTCTTCTCAACGAATTAAAATCTGCAAATCTCTGAAAACAGCGCCTTTCTGTCCGAAGTAACCAAACGTAAGTGTATAACTTTAAATGTAGCCTCGTCAGCTGATATATACATATGTAAATATTCGGTGTTGGTCAAAAACATATGACAAGTTTTTTTTAGAATTCTGAAAGTGCAGTAGCATTATTATCCTTAACGGTCCTACTGGCAACAAAAATTTATCCAAGCTCACATATAGCACAACCAATTCGGCCTCACACTATATTGTCACATATTCGCTACTCTGCAATGATTTGCCTGCCTTCTGAACCTCAATAATACTTGTTGTACTTGTTCCTACCGAGCTGTAGGAATTATTATAGTGTTGTATTGCCAAATCACCGTCGTATTCGCAGGCATTTGTATTTACCATTGTTAGCACTTATTTCGTCTATTTATAGGGAAATATCTTAATTGATATTGTGTTAAAACCAGATGTTTTTGTATACGAATACAAGACCGCCTTTTTGGCTTTCCGATTTGGTTTCCTACTTTTCTAAAGACCAAAACAAAATGCCAGTCTGACCATATTATTAACCGTAACCGTATAAGTAATTTCGATCTCCTACTTAAGTCCTTAAATCTGAGAAATCTGTATGAATTCTCTATGAAGACAAATATATATGGCAAACTGCTTGCCAAACTGCTTGTCAAAATGCTTGTCAAACTGCTTGCCAAACTGCTTGCCGTACTGCTTGTCAAGCTGCTTGCCAAACTGAATTTAATTAATTATTAATTTTTTTTTTTGTTGTCATTAATTTTTTTTGTGAGTGTTTTTTGAGAAAAGCTAACAAGAATGCGTTAATACTTCGACACAAGCGCTTATATTTAACGCCTCTACCCCTTTATGCATAAATTAAATTAGTTGTTTCCCCTAATTCTGAAATTAAAGAATTTCAAATTGTTATTTGAGTGCAGTTTAATTCAAAATTATTTTCAATACATTGTCGCCAAGTAAATGGAACGCTCACTATTTCTTGCACACGACAGCTCATTAACTATTCATTTCCGCTGTTTAGTTTTTCCTTTTAAAGGAGTTTTCCATGTTTTCTATATCGTGTCTTTGAAATAAAAGAACATGCCAACAATGTTTGTTGTTATTTCTATTTATTATTAATAATCGAAATTCGGCATTTGTTCGTTATTTTAATTCTACTCGTATATTAAATTTCCACAAGGACCATGAAAAGATATAACACTGAGTTCATCATATAAAAATTTGCTACGGCGAGAATGTAGGGATCCAAAACTAAGCAAAGTAGGCGGTTGAATGATTGTCGGCTAACAGGCGTTACTAAACACAACTGACATAATCATATGAATCACAATTCCGAGTGTTTATTAAACAAGCTTAAAAAAAAAAAAGTTCAGCTGATTTTTTATCTCAAAATACGAGTATATTTCTTACATATTTGCCAGTAATTAAATAATACAAAAAATTGCGATTTTTGTACGGTAACTAACTTAGTGATTTTTAGCCGTCCAACTCTTTCTTTTCTCCTTGAATTCCTCGTTTAGTTGAATTCCAAACGTGAAAATACAATAAAATGGCAAAAACTTGACGAAAAGTAAAATTGATGCTCGATTTGATGATTCCTTTCTTCTGGAAGTCATCCTTTAATTGAATTCGAAATTTTTTTAAGGTGAACTGGCGTTTATATAACTTTTTCTAGTTGATTTTATGTCTTAGAATACAAGTATATTTTATTTATATTCGCTGGCAATTCAGAAAAATAAAAAATTGCGATTTTCGTAAGGTAGTTAAATTAACGCTTTTTCCATATTAGCGCTTTTTCCATATTAGCGCTTTTTCTTGATAAAGCTTTTTGCTATGGTTTTTAATGCTGAACTTGGTTTTATATTACTTTTTCTAGTAGATTTTATGTCTTAGAATACGAGTATATTTTATTTATATTCGCTGGCCACTCAGGAAAATAAAAAATTCCGATTTTCATAAGGTAGCTACCTTAGTTAAATTAGCGCTTTTTCCATATTAGCGCTTTTTCTTGATAAAGCTATTTGCTATGGTTTTTAATGCTGAACTTGGTTTTATATTACTTTTCCTAGCTGATTTTATGTCTTAGAATACGAGTACATTTCATTTATATTTGCTGGCCACTCAGGAAAATAAAAATTGCGATTTTCATAAGGTAGCTACCTTAGTTAAATTACCGCTTTTTCCATATTAGCGCTTTTTCTTGATAAAGCTATTTGCTATTGTTTTTAATGCTGAACTTGGGTTTATATTACTTTTTCTAGTTGATTTTATATCTTAGAATACGAGTACATTTCATTTATATTTGCTGGCCACTCAGGAAAATAAAAAATTGCGATTTTCATAAGGTAGCTACCTTAGTTAAATTAACGCTTTTTCCATATTAGCGCTTTTTCTTGATAAAGCCTTTTGCTATGTTTTTTAATGCTGAACTTGGCTTTATATTACTTTTCCTAGCTGATTTTATATCTTAGAATTCGAGTATATTAAACGCTTCGTATTAAATCCAAAGAGAACCGAGAAGGCTGAGAAAATTGTAAGAAAATTGTAAATCGCCAAAAACCATTCGCCTTGAAATGAAGAAGAAAGGATTTTAAAAAAATTTTTAAGAATTGGGAAAACTTATGGCCATAAAGTAAAAAAGTTTTGGAAAAGAAAAAATATATCAGTGTCATCTTTAAAATTGTGGAACAACGCCGGCATGGGCGGTATGTAAAAGCCCTTCCTGAACCCTTCATTGTTTATACGCAACTGATTGTAAAGCCGGAGACTACGCAAGTCTTTCACCGATTTAAACAATCGGTTAGTAAAATTAAACAAAAGAAAAACCTTTAAAAAGAGTTTTTATTTACTGTCATTATTTTATTATTAAAAATCTTATCACATTTATTTACTGTGTATTTTAAAGAGTTTTTTTTTGTTTTTTTTTTGTTTTTGTTTATTAATTTAATTACAGTTTGAAATTAATATTTACTTTCTTTTGTTTTTAGGAAACTTAATGATAGTTTAATAATAATTATTATTATATTTCGTATATATAAATATTTATAGCTCGTTTATTACATGTTACAATTTAAGTATGTTTTTGTTTATATAGTAATTATATAGTTTAAATACTACAACTGAACAGACAGTATTTTTCAATTGAGTTTTACTATATTCTTTCAACTCAATCTGTTTTAGTGCCAGTTGATTTCTCAAATATTTTTTATATAATTTTTTTTATTTTTTTTTTTTTTTGTTTTTACTAATTAATAATTTAATAAAATGAGATTGTTTAAATTGTTTTTTGTTTTTATATTTTTTTTATTTTGTTTTGTGTTTCGTTTTTATTTTTAAAAGGTTTTAACTATTTATGGTTTTTTCTTTAAAGCAGTTTTAAGTTTCTGTTTTGTTTTGTTTTGTTTTGTTTTTGTTAAGCAAACGTTTTTACATATCGATAATATATATTTATTTAATTTGTTGTTTTATTCTTTTAGCCATGTGATTGTCATACAAAACATTTCACATTAATATTTAATAATTTACAAAGTGTTTGGTAAATGAAAAGCAAATAAAAACAGAAAGGGCAGAACCAGAAAAACCAAAAAAGCCAATCGAGCTTAAATATTTTTATTTGTGAACTACAGATTTGATTAAATGATTAGCTTGAATGAAAATAGAGAAATAAAAATTGCTTAATGAAAGAACGCCTGGCTTGCAAGTCTACACGCCATAAACGTAATCCCATTTTTAAATCGAAAACTTTGAGCTGAAATGCCTCATGCCAGACTTGTAATTACTCTCGCATGTTAATTGCTGGCGATTAATAACAAAACTTAAGCAATAAATATATAATTTATTTGTTTATATTTAGTGCTGTTGAAGCGTTTATTTTTTCCTTGGCAAGCTGTTGGTTTCCGTTTGAGAATGTTGCTAGCTTTTGTGTCATATTGTTTCCTTTCGATTCGCTATAATATATTTATTAATTCTACATGTTTGAACAAGTTATCTATTAGTTAAGAATTAAAAATTAGCTCTCCTATTTACAGATTATTTAATGAATATTTAAATAGCTACTCATATAAGTATAACTTTTCTTTTCTTTTCATTTTTGTTACTAAATATTGCTTATTGTGAATGTTTAAAAAAAAAACAAAGCCGCAGCCTTCATTATCCTACAAACCTAATTTAATGCAGAGTATTAAAATTAATAGGAAACTTTTTAATGGATTTCAAAGGATCTGCAATATGAGGAAGCTGTTTGTTTGAACAACTACTCATAAGGGAAGGATCCCTAGGCATGCAATGCATAAGCGGTTTTAATTCTTTTTGCTTCCGCCATAAAATAACAATACAGATGACAGGAATTAAACACATCCTAACTGCTTCTGAAGGATTTAATTAAACTTGGCCGGGACTTATTGCTTTTTTTTTTTCTTAATTCAACAAGTCATGTCTTCTCATTCTTCTTAAAAATTTAATTTCTTTATTAAAAAATGTTTTTACAGCTCGCGCTTAGTAATTTATTTAGCAATAATAATAGACGAAGCCAGTGACAAAATTCATTACAAAGAGAAGATATGATCCAAGGGTTCCCGCAAATGGGCCGGGGCTTGTTTAAAGCATATTGCTCAAGAACTTTTCAATAGCATAAACGTTGACCACGCGAGTGATTTGCTTGATAATAATAAGCGAAGCAATTTTAAGCACACAAATTTCTCTTTTAAATTTAATTTGAAATTAAATCGATACCAAACACAAAATAGTTAATTATTTTAGAGCTTGACTAGCCTGAAATTAATATTTAGCAGGATATCTGCGTGCTACAGGACTTTTAATCAAATTAAATCAAACTTCAAACACATATAAAATAAACAATTCAAGCGAATTTATTATTTTATGTCATTTTTCATTAGCTGGATAATGTCAGCGCAAATATAAACGGAGAAAGGAAAATGTAAAACAGTGTTGCCAATCAGTTATTTTAAAAATTTCTATGTATTTTGAAAATAATTTTTTTCTTGTTTTTAGTTTGTTTAGTATGAGTTTAAATAATCAGATATTTGTCCTCTCAGGACATTTTAAAAAGTGGTGGAGCAGTAAACTATACTTGAAAGGAAGTAAATAAAAAGTGAGTAAATAAATGAAGATATTCTGATCATATTCTGAAATCTGTTAGTATCATTATCAATTCCATACTGGTTTTCAAACTTCTTCTTTATTGCTGGTATTACAATATGAGAAATTGCTCTTCTATTCAAAGGTTTCAGCCCGGTAAAAGATAACTTTTGAACGACCAAATTATATTTAAATATTCTTAAAAATAATCAGTTACTAATTGGGAGGAATGAAGGTTTAGGTTTATGAATGAAGTCCCAAAGGAAACTTTTTAGATGTGGTTCCTCATATATGAGACTTATATCTATATGAGTTAAAGGTGTTTATGGTACGCCCAAAGAGATATGGGAAAGCATATGCAAACAAGTTTTATTTACCTGTGAAGCTTTTAAGTACACAACGAATAGCCTAGAAGATTCGAAGGGGGGCAACTATTGCACGCAGCCTTGTGCTGGATACGTGAAGCACAACAGCAGCAAATATGTTTTTTTTCTTTTGCCCAGCAGAGTTTCTACATAAACAACTATAAAATAAAGACAGATGACAGTCGATGTGGATTACATGCAGAAAATCCAAACTAAAGTTTAATTTATTTACATATACCACTATTACCGATAAGAAACCTAATAAAGGATGGAAGTATCATCATTTCCCCGGTTAAGCTTTTTAAATTTCTTGTTGAATTCGCAATCAGAAATTTTTACTCCGCAGTTGTTGTTGTGTTTTTATTAAATTCATTTTATAGGTTTTCGGCACATAATGTCCAGTATATACGAGGTGTGATAAAAAAATTACCGTGATTTTCAAATTTCTTGAGTTACGTACGTTCGGTTTTCTCATTTTTTTTCCTGTCATGCAATATCAGCCATTTTGGGATTGTCAGTTTATTTTTGACAGAGAAAAAAGTTAGTCGTGTTCTGATGTGCTCTTCCATTTTTTATTATTCGAAAAAATGGATCAAAGAAACTATTAAGTTTGGCGTAAAAAATAAAATAAAATGTGCAAGGACATTTAAAAAGTCCATTATAGCGTTTGGAGGGGTCTACTATGAAGAGAACACAAGTTAAATTGACATGAGACAAAAAAATTAAATTTAAATACAGAAGAGAAGACATAATTGTTCTTTCTCTTTCAACTTACTCTTTCCTTCGGAATGCCATGATTTGCTCACATAATGTTGCCAGGTCTGGGCACAGTTCTAGAGCTTCCATTATTTACTTAAAAATTTTCAGACACAAAACACATTTAAAACTTATTAGCGCTCTACACTGAATGAAAATTAGTTATTTGTTTATTACAGACTTCAGGGGAGCTTTAAAATTTCCAACTATTGTGTGTTTGTTCAATATTAATATTATCAATACTAAAAAAAAAATCTGTATTAAATTGAATTTTAAATATTAAAGCTTAATATATCAAAACGTACTGCAACTGACAAGAAATTGAAATTTTATATATGAATACTCGTACAGTGCGTGCTAAATGGAGATCATCAGGGATACTTTACTCAAAGGTTTTCATAGGCCTTTTTATATGTTTTTAAATTATGTAAAGTGAAGTTTTTTATATCAATAGCGATCTGTCGATAATATGGCCGATCAGTTATCATTACACTTCACATATCACATACTACAAACTACTTGTCTTCTCCAACACTTTTCCTTATTCATTCAGAATATATTAAATATTTAATTTACTGCAGGATACATACAAAACTATAAGCAATAATGCTATTGCAACCTGATTTAGGGATCATCGCAAATGATCGATCTTCTCCAACGCATAAATTTTAAATAAATTTATTTCAAGTGCTTTTAATATTTGTTTGAAAATATTTCTTCCTTCTTGCTAACAAGTTTTAAACAAGAAATATAAAAATATGAATAATCATTTTTAAGACTTTAGGAAAGGATGCCGACCAGAGCCGGGATGAGCTAATTGATCTTTATTTCCAAGCGAGAAGATCATTTCTATATATGATCATTTCCATATGTTTTCCTTTCATGTCAGAAAAAAATATGCCTGAACAATGCAAATAGGCATGCAGAACGCTTTGAAACTGTTTTCTCGCACTTATCGGATTTACTCTCAGATGATGTCGGCGTTCATAACCTTATTTGCATTGCTTTGTATCTGATCAATTTTATAGCACTGACAATCTGGGCACGACTTTCAGCCCTCACTTTGTTCGCACCCTAAAAACGCAGAAGAAAGTGGGTCAAATTTGAAAAATATTTCTGTTCTCAATATAAAATGAAAGTTTCCATTTAATCTTAAAATTGAGTTGCAAGCTTAAAACCTTAAATGTTAAAAAAAAAAAAAAATCGGTATTGCAATAAAAAATTAATTAATAATTATCCAATTTCATTATCTTGAATATCGGTTTGTGAATAATATGTTTTGAAAATCGAAAACTTTAAAAATTTCCTCAAAACTTAATTCAAATGAAATTCTCATTTAATTTTAATACTCCTGTTTACAAAAAATGGAAATAATCACGGCTGGTTTGTTTTTTTTTTTTCTTAAGAAAGTTTGTGTCTTTTAGAAAACGAACGAAAATTTTCTACAATTCTATTTTTATAATTTCATAATTGTTTAATTTTTTTTTATTCTTTTGATATTTTCTTTAAAAAAAAAATTAGTCGTGCTTTGTTGTTGTTTCGTTTTGTAATTTTTTTTTTTTTTTTGTGTTAAATTTTTTGTTATTATTTTTATTAAGTATTTTACAATTATATACAGAATTTATATCTTGTATTTCTTGGCTATAATTATTTTATAACTAATTAATTTATAATCTTATTTTTTATATATTTTCTTTCGTTATTGTTATATCAATTTTTCAATAATACTAATTTAAATTAAGCTTATCACTATTCATTATTATTTATATTTATATTTATTTTATTTTTTCTCTTCAAGTTTTAAAGTTTCTGTTTTATATAAAAAATATTCGTTAGATTTTGAAATTGTATATTTTAAATTCTGTTTTTTTTTTATACAAGCTGAATTTATATTAGTTTAATTATCATTATTAATTAAATAAAATTATTTTGTTGAAAAATTTGCTATAAAAAACTTAAGCTTTTGCTGTACTTATTCTCAATTTTATTTAAGCATATAATTTTGATTGTGTTATAACATTTACGAATACTAATTTATTTATTAAATATCTTAATGACTAAATTATTTACAATGTTGCTGTTTCAGAACTAACTCCAGTGGACTAAGGGAGTAAGTTAAAGGGGGTTATTAAAAATGCGCTTTTTCGTGCGCTTTCCGCTTTTTATGGCCTATTAAAAAAATTGGGTACATTTTTTATACTCGTAAAAATTTAGATAAATTTTTTAGATCTTGTGCTAAAAAATACAACTTAAATCAACCGTGAGTTGAGTTATTTAGTCCTGTATTCAAATTGGGAAAGGATACAAGAAGCTAATGTACGATTATTATTCTCATCAATAGGTTTATTCACTGTGAGATTGTGGTCGTGAACATGACTACTACTTGCTAGTGATTGTTAGGAGGTACAGCATGAGGATTATGTTAATACCAGTTTGAAATCGGTTTGAGCAGGGGTGTGCTGTAGATGTTGCTTTTATAAATATTTCTTTGATCGTTTGTTGTATAAGTGTATAATAAGTGCGGCTAAAATTACAAACAAGGAATGCTGATCACTCATGTAATGATTTGCAACGGAATTAGCAGAAGGAAATAGCGGGAAAGAAGATACTTTTTTTTACCCAAAGTTGGTACTTTATTCATTGTTTAATTTTCCAATGAAAAATTAATTTCCATATTATTATTATTATTATTATTATTTTTTTTTTTTGGGCCCTTTTGTTTTGCTACACAGAGATATTTACAACGAGATTGAAAAACTTTCATAGTCTGACTGCCAGAGGTATGACTCACATCTACAATCTCGCTAATGTATAGCTAGTGGACTTACTAGCTCAGCTAATATGATCTCTAGATAATATGACAGAACGAATTGCAGAAAATTCTTAAAAATAAAGCTTTATATAGCATTGCCACTGTTCTGGCAAGGCATTGACACCATTTGCCATTTGCCATTTGCCAATTGCTATTGAATTGAATTATTTTAGAAAATTTATAATTACACTTTAAGGTGCTTCTAATTATGACGCCATTCCGATCATTATTACTACTAGTATTTAAAACGAAGAAAAAATATTTTAGTTGAGTTGTCAGATGCTTGAGAGTTAGTGAGACGTAGTAGTAGATTTGGAAGTTTCTAATCAAGCTTCAGCCTAAACTGGACTACTGTGTGCATCACTTATTAGTTGTAATGTTCGGGGTTTTGATTTCTAGGACTGACTTCAAAGATTTTTTGCCTTGTAATTCAAATCGCTGATCTTCAAATGCAGTGCACTTTCGTACAAGAGCGCCATTTACCTTTTCTTCTATCTTATTTTTTTTTTTTTTTGCAGTATTATTCTATTTACTTGCCTCGTATTAATCTGAGTTTTTGGTTTTAGTGTTCCTGTCTAGTTTACTAAGGAGGAAAACTGGACTATAGTAATTTCAATATGGACCTGATATGCTCACTACACCATGTACTCATCACTGGGATTAATATGCTATACTTGATGCACTGAATATCTACTTTGTAATTCTAAGTTTTTAACATGCCTTAACTGATTCTCCGGAATGCATTGCTTTGAGTGATACAAGGCAGCTTATTATATTGATTATGTATATTCGTTGATTTCGGTATAAAAATTCAGGGCCGGAATTAGTGATCAACTGCACTAATTTCAAGTTATTTCAAAGGCATACTGATTGAATCGAAGCTTATAAGAAACCAATAGTTTCGAATTTGTTGTCAGTTGGAAAGCTTACGTATGACGAAATGCTTTCTAATCTATTGGTAATCTGCTGCAATTCTTAATGCAAGAATTCTGAATAAAACCAAATGCATATGAAATAATATTTTGAATAATAAATTTTGTAAAAACCTCTGCGACATAAATTAGCTGTGCCAAGATTTTCAAATTTATTTATGATAAAAAAAAAAAAAAAAAATTGTGCATAGAAATATTTATTGGCTTCTGCAAAAAGTCTCTTAACATATGGAAATATTAAATAATACTGTTAAGAAAATCAGTTCCTCTTTTCGCTATTAATTTATTTCAGTTGGGAAATCGATTGTTAGTACAATTTTTTTTTGTAATAAATTGAATAATGTTCTTCTTAATTACTTTATTTTTCTCTCTTAGAATTAATTTTTCCTCAAAAATTATAATATTTTAAAGTTTTTCTTTAGTAGCACGAAACGTTGTGTGCATTCTATCTGGCTTACAAACACATTCTCGTTGTTACTTGTTTACCGACTAGCATATATGTATATTGTGTGATATAAAATAAAAATTACAATTACATTGTTCGCTTTTTATAAAAATTATTTAATAAAATATAAATCCGATAGTTGGGAACCTATAAAAGAATTTCCAGAAAGAAATTCGCGATCAGTTGAATTTAGAATGATAAACACAAATGGATTTGCAATTAGAGAAATTATAATAATAAGAATTTTTTCAAGTAAATTTTGTCATTTACATCTGCTAGAGCTACTTAATGCTGCTTCTAGTTACCTTCGAGGTGACAGTGCAGTAGTGACTCTCATTATTAAATTGATTTAAATTGTATTTTAAGAAAAGTGTTGCATGAAATTGCACAGTAAACCACTAAAAAGTAAGGGCCTTTTGCATTTTATGTAGCGATATGTTACAAAATAATCACTTTCATTTGCTTGGTTAAACGACAGATTTAATTAACTTTAACCCATTTGACTTATCACATTGTCTCACAGTGTATCATTTCAAATCATACTTGTAGCGTAACATCTGCAATTTTAAAACAATTTAAAATGTATATAATATATATATATATATATATATATATTTTTTTTTTTTTTTTGTTATAAAAGAGGTGTTTTGCGTTAAGCCGCCCTTCCTCTACTTAACAACCCTCATGCACTTGAAAACCAATAATTCATAACCTCCGCTAAAAGCCATATTTTCCTCTAACCAATTCACAATTACAAGAAAAAACAAAAATGAAAACAAAAAAAAAAAACAAGAAGAAAAACAAAAAAAAAAAACTTATAAATAGAATTATATATTTAGAATTAAAAATAAAAACTTACAATTAATTATTCGTATTGATGTTGTTGTAGGTGGTTTTTGTAAATATTAATTATTTCGTTTGCTCAGTTTTTACTAGGTTTCTTTTGCTGAACGTGTCGTTTGCTTAATATGAGAGGGAGAGAGAGAGAGCGAGAGTGGCTGTTGGAGTGAGAGTGAGGGGAAAAAACAGTGCATTTTGTTGTTGCAGTTGCTGATCAGTTTATTTTGCCTGTTTGTTGTTTTTACTGCTTAATGTATTTTGCATATATTATTATTAAAATTTACTTGTTTTAAAAGCCATTCGGTTTTCACTTCTTTCATAGTTTTTTTTATTTTTTTTTTTTATCAGTTTTATTTTATTTTGCTTTATCGTATTTCGTTTTCACTTTAACGTCTGTGGCAGGATTTTTTCATTCATTTAGTAACTTTTCTGTAGCTTGTAGTTTGTGGCTGTTTTTAATTGCTTACTTTTCTTCTCTTAGCTTTTCATGTCTGCATTTCTCTGCTTGCCAAAATCCATAACAAAAGTGGAAGGAAAAAAATCGTAACTTGCTTTTGTTTAAAGTTCAAAACTTTTTATTTGAATGTATTTAAATATTTCGCAGTTGTTTTTTTTTTTTTTTTGTTCTTTCCTATTTGGATTTATATACTTCTTGTTGCACTTAGCTGCTGTTTTGCGGTGTGTGTCGTGACGTTAAAATTGTGTTTAAAAAAATTTCAAAATATCAATTTGTTTTGGGTTCTTTTTTTAATTTTAATATTTTTTTTTTATTATTTGCAAAATAATAATTAATTGAAACACAAAAAATTATATTGGAAATATTGTCGTTTAAAAGCTTAAAAAGGTCAGTCTTTAGTAAACGTTGACTTTGTCTGCAAAGAAATAAGAAATTATAGAATTATTTAATTTTAAAGCAATTTTTTACTAGCATATTTTAAATATATTACTATTATTTAATACTCCGCTTTTGACTTAAAGATTTATAAGGTAAAAAAAAAGGATAAAATTAACTTTGAGTCGTCATTAGTATTTTACTATAATCGTTAGAATTCTCGCTTAATTTGTGAGAAATTTAGTTTGAAAACTTTAAGAAAATTTGGTTTCAGTGCTAATGAAAATTTTGCAGAAACTAGAAGGGAATTGTGTGGAATTTTTTTTTATATGAATCACACGAATTTAATATATTCTTCTAATATTGTAATTGGTAAATTTCGCTTAATGGTATAAAACGAACTTTTTAAACTAAAATGTTGAAATTTATTTCTAAATCTACAAAAAAAAAAAAAAATACAATTTGAATTTTGAATTTAATGCGTCCGTAAACAAGACTTTCTATTTGATACGAACAATATTTGGAGTAGGGAATGCACAGATGGCATTTCGATCTGCCTCTGCTAAGTATGACGTTGAAGAACAAGACATGACTAATCCTTGCTCTACCGAAAAGAGTAAATAAAATATGATATTAAAAATTGCAAAGACAGTTGTGTCTCATACTTTCGATAATTTACTTTTTATCTCTCATCGTTGTTGAATTGATAAGTTCTAAATATATATTTTTATTACTAGAGCAAAACAGACGTCTGGGCTTTAATACATACCATGTTGTCAGACTATGTTATCATTACTATAGACATCATTTATATGTTTTCCAGCCGATTTATCTTTCATACCACATTGCTGAAATCAGAAAAAGTTAAAATAAGATGTTTTACAATAAGATTTCTCTTCTAAGGATTTGAAAAATAAACACTAAATGAATACTTAAATCGCACATCAGCAGCACGTAAACAGATAACAAGCGAGTGAGAAAAGCTTCGTTTTAATATTTAAAAAATAATAATAAGTGCAAAATGTTTATCTTTGTTTAATATTGAAATCTCACCTAATGGAATATAAAATTTTTTGAAATTGTTTGCTGACTTCTACGCCCATTGCACTGCGAACTATTTCTTAGATATTTAAATACCAAATAGAAACTATTGGTACTATAAATGCAATAAGCAAAAAAAAAATATATATATTTTTAATTTAAATACAACAACATTTTCCTGTATGTGAATATGGATTAAATATGTAGGAGAAATACTCTCGAGGATTTTAGAAAATCTTCGAGAATCGAAATCATTCAAAATCGGTTTAGGTTTTGAGAAATCGAGTTCTTAAAAACTTAAAATTTTATATTCTAGCCATTAAAGCCGATCCAGTAGCTGAACAATAAAGTGAGATTGTTCGCAGATGTATATTTGCGGAAAATATTAAAACAAAAAGCGATGTAGGTTTAGCTTAACTCTTTAAGAACACCGTTTACTGTTTTATTTCTAACATGTTAAATTGTTATTAAATTAATTACTACGCTGTCACTGGCTGGCAACAACATTCATAAATTCAGAATAATATTTTTTTTTTTTGTCATGTTCATCTAATAAGCTAAGGCATTCCAATCGCGCCTACTTGGCAGCAAAAAAAAAAAAAAAGATTTGTGAATTAGGAAGGTTAAAAAACCTTCGAATTAATTTTAATTGTTTTCAATATAAATCAAATTTAAGGGTCTAAACTAAACTTACACAGATGCACTTACACACCCACACAAATTTTCTCAGTCAAAATTCGTGAGAAGGGAGATTGTTATTGAATTAGAATTCAAAGAGAAAAATACAACTCTGATACAAGTGGCACTATTGTAGCACATATGCAAACACTCACACAGAACACAGAACGTTCTCCGTTACAATAAAAAGTTTTAAATTTATTTCTATTTCAATTAGTATGAAATCCTATATTGGAACTGTTGAAACTTCTTTTCGTAGTTATTAGTGCTTGTGAGCATTTGCCTTTGTAGCTCATCGGAAAAATCTATTCCGCTTTGTTTTCATATGTTCTGAATGCCGATGAAAATCGTATTGCCCTTGTTCTGGCACACTTTACGTTGTAAGCATACTTTGGCTGAAATAAAATTTAGAAAAAAAAAAAAAAATACACCAAATGGCGAAGAAGTGGAAACAAATTTTAATATGAGCAAGAAGGAGGAGAGCAAACAAAAATTAATTAAAAACAATTAGAAATGTGTAATTTCATGGCCATAAAATATTTTCGTGTTCACATTAAACTTTTCGCCTTGTTATTGTCGTTTTACTAATTTGCCAACAATTAACAACAGCACAGAGTCGAGCATACACACATCTTCTGACATCTACGTGAATCATTAAATCTTTACAGGGGGTTGTAAAATTTACCCCCTACCAATTGAAATGGCTTTAAAATCTCATTAATAACTCTGTGAGTATGTGTGTGTATGGTGATTTTTAAAGCAAATACATGTTGCAAAATTGAAAAGCCATTTAAAAATGTCTATTTTAAAGTTTAATTTCATCCTGCATCCTGTAAGTTAAAACCAATTTTGAATTAATTTCTTTAATTTTTTTTTTTTTTAAATTCATTCAAAAATTAAGAGAAGAGGTAAGAAGAAGCTTAACTAATACCATTTATGCACGTGAAGTAGTTTTTTTCACTAATTCCAGCATTCCAGCAGTTTTTTTGTGAAATTTTAAAATTCAGTTTTCTGCATAATTTTATTTTAGTTCATTAATATTTTATAATTTTATCTTTTCAGGTATGCACGTAAATAAATCTTATTTGGTAAGTCCCCGAAATGAATCAAAAAGTATTAAAACACAAGATTATAAAATGTGTTGATTAGGTCTATTTGCTTTAAAATATTAAAAATTATTTAATTCTTTATTAAAATATTATTTAAAAAATTTTAATCGTGTTTATATTCAAATTCTTATATAAGTTGTGCAAATAATTAGCGATTGTATTGTGAAGTTTCACAACCGGACACCAGTCGCTTAATATGAAAAACTATCATACAAACTTTTACCGAATATTTATTTGCAAAATGAAGCTTTTTTGGCTTAACTATAATTGTTTGAAATAATCAAAAAATAAATGAGAATTATAAAACATAAAAAAACAAAATACAATATTGATTTTATCATTACATATCTGTGGCAATATATTAATCAAATGTCCATACTTTATTTATATATTGTAATTCTCATTTCGTTTCTGTCAAATTTATTTATTCATAAGTTTCAGTCTTATAAAAAAGCTTAACTCAGATGCTAATATTAAATCACCGATGTTCGAGTTATTTTCTCTAAATATTATATTTTATTCTTTTGAAACGTAATTTCCATCCCTGATGAATATTACTAACAAACGAGCTGCAGTGTTTATAAATAAATAATATAAATACTTTATAAATTTTATAATGATTTAGTAGTGCCACTAACTTGAATCAGTAACCGGAAATAATTATATTTTAAAAAAAGTTTTGTTTGAAGAAAATTCGGGAAAAAATTTGAGCTTACTAATGCCAAATATTGGGTTTTCTATTAGCTACATAAGCACTTTAAAGTGCAATAAATCTTTTAACAAGATAGTGCAACTTCACATGCAGATCGCGGTTCAATCCATAAATTGCGTTGAAAATTCAAGGATTCATTAATTTCACGTTTTGAATCAGTGAGTTGGCCACCAAGATCTTGTTATCCAACACCATTGGCTTACTTTTCATCCGGTAATGTAAAGCCCACATTTTAATTCGAACAATCTACAAAAAATTAACGCATTGGAATTGAATATTGAACGTGTCGTGGCTGAACTGTAGCCTGTTGTATACGAAAAGATAGTAGCTTATACAGTATGCTGAGCGCAGCCATGGCTATCACTTCTCAAAAGAAGAAAAAAAGGCACCTAATGGAAGAGACGATACTAAATGATGACCAATATCGATAATTTAAGAATTTATTTTATTTTAAAACATATACTGGCATATTATCAGTCCATTAAACTAAAATTATTCTAAATTTAAAAACAAAACTATTTGAATTCAGACAAATATATATCATCATTCATCACTACTGTTAGCTGACCTTTGAGTCTTAGGTAGACTGGAAATACTTAAAGAAAATTCTCAAAATTTAATATTTCACAAAATATTGGTTGTTATTTTAAAAAAGCCCTATGCGCATTGCAGATCATCTGGGAAAAGGACATACTAAATTATTGATTTATCATTTTAATAAAAATGTTATTCCTCTTATTAAAATCATTCTATTGTAAAATACTTTATATAGATGCGGTCGAAAATAACCTATTAGATTACTTAACACTGTTTGTAAATGGCATTACATACTCGAAATTTGTATGGGCATTCATATGTGCATACCCCGAAGGTCCGAAGGCCCATGATACAATACCAAACAAACAGGCCAGAAATGGTACTTTCTCGAGCTTGGTAACCTTACCATACAAAATTTGAAGCACATCGTGTGATCTTAGCTGGAGTAATAAAAAATATTTTAAAAACACTTTTAAAAATTAAAAGTTCATTTTTTTAAAATTTCCAGTGAAAAAAAAAAATGAATTTAAAGAATTTTTAAAAAGTATTTATGTGGTGGTTTTTGGTACTCCGACACAGTACTAAAGGTAGTACCTTGTTGTTTACGTATGTACTCGTATACGCCCAGTTGTATTGCTTTGAGGCTATAGTATATGTAAAAAAACAATTTATTCTTTTAATGAACTGGTCATAGGTAGTACGTAGTTATGTACGTAACGTTACTAAATAATACTCGGTCTAGTTTTGATAAAATTCATTCAATTCATGTAATTGAAGCAAACTGTCATATACTTATCTGTCATATATATATATATGTGAGTGTGTATAGGTAAAAGTAATTTATTAAAATGTATGTAAATGCGGTAACTTATCAACGAGAAACACAAGAATAAACTTGTTATTCGACTTAGAATAACGGCCACGGATCTCAAAGTGGCGACGAGGAGTAAAGAAACGGTATCGGCAATAGTAGGATAAGTTCAATATTGGGCATGATTCAGAATTAAATGGATCCGTTTTGTATTGACAGTGAAATTAAAGACGAAATAAAGAAGAACCGACTTTGCTGATCTGCTTGGATGAAAATCTTCTAAAGATGTTGTTAAATTTGGTGAGTCCAGGCAAGTTGCAGGATAGAACAACATATGAAGTATATGCGCAAGCATTAAAAACTCCTTTCAAATCCGGGTTTGCCGATCGTTTCAATGGACGGTTCGAGTCACATCGCTAGCGATACCTTACGATGTTGGAATTAATTTAGAGAATGCCAATAAGTTCATAATAGAAATGGACAAGGGTACGACCCTTAGAAAATCAATTTGGCAACCGTGCAATATTCTTTAGAAGAGGTGATTTCGATCGTTAATAAGTTTACATAATATTGCTTGAATGTATTCTGAATTGCGTTTACTTTAAGGCGGGCGATAATTAAATTTTAGAACAACTTATTTGTTCATTTTAAAATACGGCCTTAATATGTATATTAAATAATGAGGGGACTTTGTCGTTTAATTGTTTTTTTGAACCGAATTTTATTTTCTAGCTTAATTTTTTTAACGATACTAAAATTCCGCTACGTCAATACATTAACTTTTTAAGTATTTTTCTAATAAATATCACGAAAATATGTGGAAAAACACAATCTCGGTAAAAAGTGTGTACTTAGTACGCTTCTTCTCTCTTGGAGAGAAGAAGTATTGTTGAACTATTAAGTTGTGTGAACCAACACTGGCGACACGAAGTTTGCTCATTGGCGCTTATAAAAATATAAGTTAGCCAACGCATATGATATACCCAGGATCCAAGTAGCAATTGTTCAATTTTTGAAAATAAAATAAGCTGAATAGCACTTATTAAAATGCTGAACGTACACAAAATGTTAAAAATTGTCCAACTTTCGTACTTGACTTGAGTATGCATGGTTAAAGTCAGTTTTCAGTTGAGAGAGTGGAAAGTTTAAGTATAAAGTATTCTAAATGAATAGGCGTTAAGTGTTACCTTCTTGAGAGACGTTTCTTGCCTTAAAGTGATTCGCCGCAGCAATGCACGTAAAACACTTCAAAGCGTGTTTATATGAGAGTAATGACACTGACGGCAACACTGCTATGCGACTGAGTATGAAGCTGCCACCAATTTATATTTTCCTTCTTTTTACGTGTTTGCAAAGTACTAAAGAAGATCTCGAATGAAAAGTTATTGGTTTATTATTTTACTAAAAGTATTAATTCTTTTATTAAAATTTTTTTACATTTATGAGAAGGAAAATTACCGATTTGATTGCTTAACAAAGTTTATAAATGGCATTACATACTCCAAATTAGTATGGACGCTCACAAGTATATTTTCCGAAAGTTTAAATACAGATGATACAATGCCACAGAAACAGGTGTCACATAATACCGGACCACCGGAATCGCCGTTGTGGGTACTACTTAGTATTCCTATCGTACAAAGCATTGAACTTGTTATTTTTCCTTTACCATATAGAACACATTCTGCATGATCTATTATAGTAACTTCATCAGTTCGTAGTTGTACCGACATATCCTCAACGCCTTCAAATTGCGTACGCCAACGGAAAACTTGAACAGGAACACATGCCTCTGTATTCGCTCTGCAGTCAATTGGTTTTGGAATATTTGTAAAAGGTTTACTTAATTTTATTACTACCACATCCATATGAAAAGTGGATGGATCGTATTCTCTTGGCAAAAAGACTTCCGTAACGCTCGATTTGACACTTTCCTCAGTGAGTTTTGTAGTTCCGCCCACAATAAAAAATTCATTTACTGGAACATTTTCAAGGCAGTGGGCAGCAGTCACAACTAAATAGTCTGATATTAAGGATCCGCCACATACGAATCTTCCATTTTCATAAATCTGCACCATAAATGGTACTTTATCGATCGTGGTACTTTTACCACCCTCAATTTGACCCAAAACTTCTGAATTTAGCTGCAGTAGCAAAAAACACTTTAAAAACACTTTTAGAAAATTTTTTAATTTCATTTTTTCAGAATTCGGAGACACGAATACCGGCATCGCCGTCAGTTGAATAGAAGTGACACCTTTGCCACGATCAATAAGGTTAAGCCCAGCCTCCAAAAGCAGAAAGGAAGAGCCACCTCCGAGTTTCAGTCATCTCGAAGCAACTGTGAAGAGGGCGGTGCTAAATGTAAATCACTGTGTAAATTCTACAACATCATTGATGCAGGAGATGTTGAAAATGCAGTCTCCAATACTACATTCTGTATTAAATATGACAAAAAAGACCCCCAAGGAAGAGCAAGAGAAGTTGGTGCTGTTTTGATAAAATACCGACTAAAGAATCACTTGATGCAAGAAATGTGTGAAGGTCATCTCCAAGCAACAATAATATGCCTTGAAGAGTTTTGTTTTAATCTGGTTATCTCAGCGATTTACTTACCGCCCACATTTTCAATAACAGAAAATAAATATTGCGATTTTTTCAAATCTTTGGGCCCTGGTTTTGTGGCAGCAGGGGACTACTCATATCCCATAAAGTCCGTACATTATGTAATGTTATTTCTAGAATGCATCTGAGTGTTGTTTCAAGTGGGTAGCCCACATACTGGCCTGGTGGCAGACGAAAAATAAATAACAATAATGTTATTGACTTTGGCATAACAAAAAACATAAGTTCAGGCCTTATTGAAGTTCAAGCCTCTCTAGATTTGTTCTCAGATCATATTTCTAGCCTCGTCACCATAAGGAACCCGGCAGCACCTGTTTCTCCTATTCCTCCTACAGGATTTATATAGCATGCAGACACACGCACGAACTGGCTTAAGTACAAAAAAAAACCTCAGTTCACACCTGAGAGAAAATATAGCCTTAGAAACTGCTGAGAATATAGAAATTTCAATAGGCGTGTTTGTGATTTACAAACCATACAACATGACATAAAGACAGGCCCTAATGGAAAAGAGCAGGAAACGCTTCCGAAAATGGTATTTGATTTGCAAATCACCTGCAATGTGTTTGTATGCCAAATGTTTCGATGGACAGAATAGAGGTAGTGCCGAAAGTTTCTTCAAGTGGTGGTTCAAGCTGTTGCAGATTTGAAGCCAAAAAAATCACCTGCTATTGATAATGTCAACAATAAAAGGCTTCTGGAGCTACCCTGCGATGCTCTTAAAATAATTCTGTTTATATTTAACGACATTCCGCGGAGCATTTATTATCCGCAAAAGTGGAAAACTTCTGTGGTGATAATGATACTAAAACCAGAGGAACTGAATTTTCTGGTTTGTTGAACTCCAGTAGAAGCACAATACGTTGGCCTACATCCAGCCCCGATTACTCTGTATGACAAATGGGGTTTTACTATATAGAAATATAACAAAAAAACAATTTTTAGGCGTTTATTGAGCATTCGGCCGACTCGAAACCTTGTGGGCTTCACCTCCATAAAATTGTTTGTAAATTACTCTCAGTGACACTCACCATTGCTAATCCAATTTTTTCTTTACACATACACCTGAGCGTACTGGCTGTAAGATTATGATTTTATAAAACAAACGAAAAAGCACAATTACACAATAATTTAACTAAGTTTGTTTTATTATCAGATTATTATAAAAAAAAATCGCTTTTCGCTTGACCGCATTCAGTATGATCCATTATAGTAACTTCATTAGTTCGTAGGGGGCTCGCCTTTAAAAGTTGCCTCCCAACCAAAAAGTTGAACCGTAGTACCTGCCTTCGTATTCGCTTTGCAGTCAATTGGTTTTGGAATATTCTTAAAATGTGTTTCCAATTTCATCATAGCCACATCCATATGACAAGAGCCATGATTGTTTGCTTTTGCCAAAAAGACCAGCACAACACGTGATTACCGCCAACATCAGTGAGTTTCGTCTTGTATTTCATTTTAAAAATTGATTTTTTCATTTATAAAGCAAACTAAACTTCTTTTTTGTAAAAAGGCTAAAAATTAAATCAACATCTTTCTGGCCATCAAAACGAGTATATACTTTTTAAGATTCAAAATACATCCGGGTATGTTTTTATATTAAATTAAATTGATAGAAGATCACCAGCGCAAAACTCAGTAAAAACGAATTAAAGTTTTTATTCTTTTCTCAAAATCTATTTATTATAAAATATTTGAAATTTATGATTTGGATTTCATAATATTATTTATAAATTCCTTTGCGTACTCCACACTAGTATGGACACTCACAAAGGTGTTCAGCGGAACTGTAAAGCCTGTCGATACAATACCACACAAATAGCCGTCACATAATACTGGACCACCCGAGTCGCCGGTATAGGTACCTCTTTTATGTCCCATGGTGCAAAACATTGATTTTGTTATGTCCCATTTATTGAATTGAGCACATTCGTCATAATCCATAGCAGTAAATACATCTCTTCGTAGTTTTTTCGATGCATGGATTTCACCGTCATATATCATACCCCAGCCAAAAATTTCAACCTTAGAACCTTTCTTCACCTTCGCATTGAAAAGAGTTGCTTTTGGAATATTTAGAAACAGTGTTTTCAATTTCATTACAGCTATATCCACATGGAGATTCCTTCTACTGTAGAGTTTTGGGGTTATTACCTCATTAACGCTTGATTTGACCCCTTCATCACCAAGTTTTGCAGCACCTCCCACAACAAACAACATATCCATTGGAGGTTCGTCTACGCAGTGGGCAGCAGTCAAAACTAAATTTTCTGATATTAAGGACCCGCCACAAATGAATTGTGTGTTTACATAAATCTGCACTATGAACGGTATTCTTTTTAGCCCGACACTTTCCCCATCCAAAATTTGACTCAAAGCAAGTGTGTTTTGTTGGAGTACTAAAAAGCACCACAACAACACTTTTAAAAAATTCTTTGAATTCATTTTTTCCAAATTTACAGATACGAATACCGATTTCGATGGCGGTTGAATAGAACTGATAATTTACTCAGCCGATCCAGCCTCTTTATATACTCTTAATATTGAACCTTCTGAAACACTTGCACAGTTACCGTGAATGTATTGTTTACTGTGTTTACTCTACAGCGGTAACTATAAATTTAGAAAAACATATTTATTTACTTTGGAATTGCGCATTAAAGACTTTTATTGTTTTTGAACAGAATTTTATTTCGAAATTCAAATTTTTGTAACAGAAACTAAATTTCTGCTGCGTCAAATTTTTTTATAATAAAGATCACGAGAAGACAGAATTTTAGAATTGTTACAAATATTTTAACTACGAAATGAAATTCTGATGAAAAACAAACAAACTCAAAAATCGTTAATTTTTTTAATTCATTGAGGCCGTATTTCAAGATAAATAAATATGTTTTTCTAAATTTATAATTAACGCTTTAAAGTAAACACAATACACAATATATATTTAACCGAATTGTACGGATACTTCAAAGTTCCCAATATTATTTAAAGTTATTAACCATCGAAATCACCTCTAATAAAGAATATTGGACGGATCCCAAGTTGATTTTCAAGGGATCGTACCCTTGTCCATCTCTATTACGAACTTATCTCGATTGGCGGTCTCTGAATTAATTCCAACCTCAGAGGGTATCGCTAGCGATGAGACTCGACTCATTTATAATATCGCCTACTAAATTTCTAATACTATAAAAACTGAAAAGATCAGCAAGCCCGGATATAGAAAGTTTGGAAGGATTTTTTAATACTTGCGCACATACTTCATATGTTGTTCTATCCTGCAACTTGCCTGGACTCACCAAATTTACCAGTTTTATGTAGTAACGTTCCATACAGCATAGGAGTACAAGGTACACAACAACGTACTACCGTTAGTGCCGATTAGTGCACTAAACCTTAAAGTGCCACCGTCGACCAGTCAGTCTTGTATTTGATTTTAAAATATGATTTTTTCATTTAGAAAAAAAAAAATGTTTTTTTGCGCAAAAAAGGCTAAAAATTAAATCAACATCATTCTGGCCATCAAAACGAGTATATATTTTTTAAGATTCAAAATACATCCGGGTATGTTTTTATATTAAATTAAATTCATAGAAGATTTTTAAAATTTATGATTTGTATTGCTTAACACTATTTATAAATGGCATTGCGTATTTCAAATTAGTATGAACATTAACATCTATATTTCCCCGAAGTACAAAGCCCCACGATATAATACCACAGAAACAGCCACCACATAATACCGGACCACCGGAGTCACCGCCAAAGGCGCCGATTCTAAATCCCTTTGTACAAAACATTGAATCTGTAATTCCATCTTCATAGGAGACATTACATTCGGCATAATCCATTATAGTAACGTCACAGGTTCGTAGCTGTTCCGATATAGGATCGTAGCCTTTAAATATCCCACCCCATCCAAAAATTTGAGCCGTAGTACCTGCATTCATATTGGGTATGCAATTATCTGCTTTCGGAATTTTTGTAAAAGGCGTTTTCAGTTCCATTACTGCTATATCCATATGACGAGTCGTATCATTGTACTCTTCTGGTAAAGAGACTGTTGTAACGCGGGATTTAACGCCTACATCAGTCGTTTTTGTAGCACCTCCCACAACAAGAAACATATCATATGGAATATTTACTACGCAATGGGCTGCAGTTACAACTAAATTATCTGTTATTAAGGACCCGCCACAAACGAGTTCTCCATTTTCATAAATCTGAACAATATATGGTACTTTCTCGATTGTTGTAATTTTACCGCGCAGAATTTGAGCTAAAGCGAGTGAGTTTTGCTGTAGTAGTAAAAAACAACTTAAAAACACTTTTGAAAAATTCTTTGAATTCATTTTTTCCAAATTTAGAGATACGAATACCGACTTCGATCGCAGTTGTATAGAACTGATAACTTTCTCAGCCGATCCAGCCTCTTTATATACTCTTAATATTGAACCTTCTGGAACACTTGCACAGTTACCGTGAATGTATTGTTTACTGTGTTTACTCTACAGCGGTAACTATAAATTTAGAAAAACATATTTATTTACTTTGGAATTGCGCATTAAAGACTTTTATTGTTTTTGAACAGAATTTTATTTCGAAATTCAAATTTTTGTAACAGAAACTAAATTTCTGCTGCGTCAAATTTTTTTATAATAAAGATCACGAAAATAAAGAATACGAAAATGGGCAGCAGTCACAACTAAATTGTCTGATATTAAGGACCCGCTACAGATGAAATCTATGTTTAGATAAATCTGCACTATGAACGGTATTTTTTCTAACCCGACACTTTCCCGATCCAAAATTTGACACATACGATTGTGTTTTGTTGGAGTACTAAAAAGCACCACAAAAGTACTTTTGTACACAATTGTCGAAAGAGAGAATTAGAAGCTTTAGAAGCAATGTCGCTTCTAATGCTTCTTTGATGCGTCCGTATTTAATTCTGTTTCCATGTCGCGATAGAAGACGACTAAAACTGGTTCATGAAAGTGAATTTCCACCATTTTATTTCCAATCCGTATTGTTGTAGGTTACTTTAAGGACCATATTCAGCTTACTTATATTTTCTCCTACTGCACCGCTTTATACGACTATATCGTCGATATACAATTCCATCACGTTTTCATATATGAGTTCTGGAAAAATGAAGTTCACATATGTTAGAAAATAAGCAGGAGAATTGCAAAATTCGAACCGAGCACGGTTGAGTTCCAATAAACCTTGTTTGGTCACAAATGCTGTTTATTTTTTGCATCCTTCCTCAATTGGGACATGGTAGAATCCATTTTTCATAATACAAATATTAGCCACCATATAATATTTCCTTTGCCTGTTTCGCGATCGGTACACTGCAATTAGTTGATCCATCTTAGCGACGCCTCTCATTCATATACTATAACCATGAATTACTTTTGATTGCGAAATACTTACAGAACCCCTTCCTTTAACGAATCATCAAAATTTGTTGCAATTATGATAACATTGTTAGCGTTCCATCGTGTAAGTAAGATATTTCCATTATTTGTAAATCTATGATCTACGGATCCCCTTCCTTCTTTTTCCAGCACATCGATGGACGGTAAGTGTCGAAGTAATTTAAAAGAGGTAAAATTTTTTTCTATGGAAACCTGGAGTATGTACATATATAAGAATATAAGATTAGTTGTGCTTTCGAAAGAGAAATTCCGTTGCTACATAACCATGAATCCTTTATTAGATGGAATATTAGCTTTTGGAAGTAGATGAAGCACTTCATCACCAGCTATACTAAATCCTCCCCATATATATATAACCATATGATTTTTATGATTTTATTTTATGTTTACTGATTTTTATGAATTATATATGTACGTTGATGAATTTAAGCCTTCTTTTCCGTTTTCTTGGGTAATAGCACAGCTTGAATATTTGGTAGAACACCGCTTTGAGCAATGGTTACACCAAACAACAATTTGCTCAATTCTTCGTCATTGCGAATAGCCAAATGTAAAAGACGTGGAATTATTCTCGTCTTTTTGTTATCACGTGCAGCGTTACCAGCCAATTCAAGAACTTCAGCCGCTAAATATTCCATAATGGCAGCTAAATATACTGGAGCTCCGGAACTAACACGTTCAGCATAATTTCCTTTACGCAACGAACGATGAATACCACCAACGGGAAATTGTAATCCAGCACGATTTGAACGGGACTTTGCTTTTCCCTTAACTTTGCCACCTTTGCCACGACCAGACCTTTTTCAATTTTTTGTTATTATTTCTTTTGTTTAATCTAAACCAACCACACTGAATCACTGTTCATACAAACTAATATATATATATATATATCTCAAAGTGAATCATAAAACCGTTGGGACAATTTCACGTGCAGTTTTTAAAATCAAATCGGATTGGTTTTCCGCGAATATACTGCTTAGCATAATGCTTGCCGTAGTATTTGCATTTAGAGATCTCTCAGATTATTTGCGAGCAATTAAGGAGAATCAGCTTTTTCTGACCAGTACATTCTTTTGTTGGAACACTTGGCGTATCCAGATACAAGAACACCTCCTAAAAATACTCTTATCTGGTCCAAAGTTATTTGTAAATTTGTATTCTTTTGAAATCCATACAAATGTGGCTGTTCCTAAAAATGTCTTTAAATATCCTTAAAGGAAAATAGTTCAAAAAATTCTGTTGGTCTATGGAATATAATTTTTTTTGAATTCACTTATCTTAAAATATTAAATAAATTCACATTTTTACAAGGTGCATAAACGAACAGAGAGAGACAGAGAGAGAGAGACAATCGCTTTTATTTTTTTGCAGTTAACGATTCCTGCAAATGATACTCTCTTTGAAAGGATAGACGTGTGAAGGCTTCAAATATAAAGCTTCCCATACAGAATAGTTAAAGCATGTGTCAACTGAAGAAGGAAGGAACCATAACCAGAATAACTATAATTGTGGTTAAAGATCTTCTCTACTTATCAGGTAGCGATATATGCTAAGGCACTCAGCACCACCAGGGAATGCTTATCATTTATGCTTCATGTAAACATGTACTTCAAAATAGGGAGTATCACATGGAGTACGTTAACCTCAGTCGTGGGAGCCATTTGCTTGAAGCTTTTCTTTAACGGAGTTAAATAAATTAGGAGTTTAATTTTTCAAAATAAAACTATGATATGCAGTCTTGTTTTATTAAAATTTTAAATGTGTGAGGAGCTAATGGAATACCCCCCAGCTTCCCCTTCCCATACTAATATAAAGTTTTTTTTTTATATTGATTAACACAGTTGGCTATCCTGTTCTATTGTTTGACAGTTTATTTATAATTCGTTCATCCAATTACGTTTTAGTTCTGATCCATAAAAAAACATCCAAAGACAATTTTGCACTTATAATTTTTTTCTCAAGTCTCATAAAAATGCACCGAGTTTCAACATATTAAAAAACTTATTTGATTTGCTGTAGATTTCACTTACCTCTTGCTTGGCTTGCCATTGCTTCATTGCAGATTTATATTTTTCAAATTCATTACACCAGTGCGAGTAAATTTTCTGATAATCGTTTTTCTTCGATGGTGGTGTACATCTGTAATTAAAAGTCAGTGCAGGCAGTAAGAAAATGTAAGAAATTTAAATACTCGTATAAACAATTTACAAAAATATGTGCATACGAAGAAAGGTCAGACTTGTCCATTTATTCCATTTCGGACTACAAAAAAAAAAAAAGAACAATGACACAAAAGAAGAGGGGGGAATTTTTAACGCTGCTCCAAGTTCATTTGACTGAAAAATTTTTCCAACTGATTTTTTTTTTGCAAAATCTAAATGTCGTTTTGAAGTTTTTTAAATTTACTTATACTTTATTAACTCATAGTATCTATTTTGTATATAAAAATTTAATTTCCAACTCCTCTCTTCAGTAATAAATTGAAACTAATTAATTTCTTTTGGTGTCAAGAGGTTTTTTTTTAAACCTCCACTTCAAACTAAATGAGAAGTTTGTGCCAATTTAAGAAAGCATTAGTTAAACATTTTTGCCTATAAAATGAATAAATGACCATGAATCCGTAATGTTGTACAATAAATAAAAATATAAAATTTGAAAATATTTTTTCAATAAATTTATGTTTAAAAAAACCGAACAAGACAGTTTTGTTTTTGCAATTTTTATACATTTTCCCGTAGAGTTGAAATAGGGCAGCTATTTGGAAATTTTGTTTAGTAGAGGAATCTTTTAATGTAATTTTTTATTTACACTGTTAAGATGAACATTATATTTGGATAATAATTAAAAAGCTAATCAGCCTCTGCTTGGCATGAAATTTCTTAGGCCGTCTATCACAATAAAGAAAAATTTTTAAAGATTCCCATTTGAATTTTTTAGAGCTAAATTACTTAATAATAGAAAAAATTTATTAAATTAAAATCATTAATTTCAATTTAATATATCATTTTTAATGTTTAGAGTTTTTGTAAAAAAAATTTTTTTTTTTTTTTTGAAATATCATATTACTAATATTTGCCACATCACTGTAATTACAGTTTATGCCTTCTTTTCCTCTAGTGCTTGCTAGCTTGTACTTACTCGTATGATAAATGTTCATTAAACGAAAAACTAAATTAACAACACAATACACAGGAGAGTCAAAAAGTAAATAAACCAAAAGAGAAAACGTAAATGAAAATGAAACGGAAATTAAATAAACGGAAGGAAAGGCGTTCATAATTGCTGTCAGCATAAAAAGGAAATCGATATAAAATATCAACACATGCTCACCCTCACACAAACGCATATAATCAGTATTCAAGAGAATCAGTGTAACCAGCAAACAAATTGCAAATAAAAATTAAATAATTTTTCTTTTCCTAAATGGAAACGAATTTTTAAGAAAAATTTTTCTCAACTGAAACGTGATTTGGCATAAGAAGAGTAATTTTAAGGAAACGTTACACGTTTTAAAAACGCCAACAAATAAACGAAAAAGAAAAGTTTTAAACTGCTTTAAACTTTTAATTTTATAAAATATTCAATTAGATTTTTTTAAAACATTTCTTTTATGATACAAAAAAAAAAAACTTACCTGTGGGCATCCACATTCACGCTGTAACTGCAAAGCAATGTCCCATCGAGATAACTGTCGTAGCGGCCACCATCCCCTTCATTAACCGATATTATAACGAGACCACCCTCTGATGTTTCAATGTATTTGGAAGGCGTATAACCAATTTCGTAACTACTCGTAGAAGATAATTAAAAACAGGAAATAACAATTATTTACATTTACATTTTCATCAATTGCTAAATTTACAAGATGATTATAAAACATTGTTTAAAAATTAAAAAGACAAATGAAAATTTTTAAGAATTTTTTAACTCTATATTTCTTTAAACATGAAATAAATAAGTAATAAATAAAGAAATGTATTCATTTTTAAATTAAATGTTCCTATACAATTTCCGGAAGAATTTCTATAAAAAAAATTTCATTAAAGCCTGCGGATTATTAAAATAAAAATAATATTATTTTAATAAATATTAAACACTTTTTGGAATAGCTGACCTCTAAGCAGGAAATTATTATATTTCTTATTTAATTGGAATTATTTTATTTTCTTTCTGTTGCCGAAGACTAATAGCGTTTTCTTTTCTACATTAAAAATGTTGCCCTGTGAAAAGGTGCCTTTTTAGAATATTTGACCCACCCTGTGAAAAGGCAAATTTTTATATAACGAGAATAGAACACAAATTAGATGATAACAAAACATTTGTGGGTATTTTAGGAAATGTGTAAACAAAAATGTTAAGATGCCAGATTGCTAATTCAGCTGCTTGAGGAAAGAAAAATTTTTTATTTTAATATCTCATATAAATAAACAGCGGCATTGTGGTCTTTTGTTTGTTTTATGCGATACAAAATATAAAAATAATTATTAAAATCTAATTTTCTGACTCCTTCAACTCAAAAGACTTTTTTTAAACATTGTCTGGTAACGCTGCGTAAGAATAAAAGCCATCTGTTTTACAGAGCAATTTCTGGCCTGTTGATTTGTTCAGGGCAAAAAGTGCAATGCCTTTTGCCCTGCGAAAGGGCAATATTTTTACCAAAGAAGACGCAACATTTCATAGGGCAAACATTGGAGAAAAGAACTCAAAATTGCCCTCCCGGCCGGTAGTGTTGCCTTTTTTTGTAGCAAAGAAAACGCCATAAGAACCATTTCGTTACTAATAATTATTACAGGTTGAACATATTGTTTATATCGGCTAATTATTCGGATAGTTCTTCAACTTGAAATATTCAATTAAAATGTTGTTGGCAATAATAAAAGTCATAATCTAAGGATTTATATATATGAAATTTTTTACAATAATTTAAAAACGTTTTAATTAAAAGAAATAAAACCTTTTTAAGTTTAATAATTAATAAAGATTTATTAAATTAGGCCAAGGAAAATAAAAAGCTTCCACAAAAATATTTTAAACAAAAATTAATTCCACTTTTTATTTTTAAACAGAGAAAAATGGTTTTAATGAAAAATAATTATAGAAAATGGAATACATTTTTGATATATTAAATTAAAATAAAACAACGTAAAGTAATTGCAACTTTTTAAAATTAAAATAACAGCAATTTTCCAATATTCAAAATTTAAATTTCTAAAGTTTTGTATGAAAACTTCCTAAGGACACAAATAGTTTTAGCTCCTCATTTATTCCCTCAAATATTCTCCTGATATTTGTTTATGCTTTAAGGAGCAAATGAATATGATTCAAATGATACTCATATTAATTCTGATGAAGAACAATAATTCCATAAATTCAAAGAAGATATAAAGACAATAGTGCAATGGGCATTATTCTGGCGGTGGCACTATTAACTCATTCATGCCTGAAACTCTTTCTGTACTGTAGTTATATCGGTTTTATTAGAAAATAAAAATATGATAACGAGCTGCAAGCATTGCCAATTGTATAATCAAAAAAATATTTGTAAATCTTAATGGATTTCCTGTAGGATAAAAATTGAGCAAGTTTGTTGTTTGACACCGCTTTGCGGTATCCTAAATTGGAGCATAGACAATAGTATTTAAACAATTTTCTTTAAATTTCTCTTTCGAAATTGCATTAGTTCTCACATTACGATATCCTTAAGGGCAATTCCCGTTTTATTTCTTCTAAAATGTCCAATACAAATGCAACCCAGTCGTAGTATTGAAATAATTACCATTTCCGAGCAAAATAAATCTGTACAAGAATTCTTGCAACAAAAAAGGGCAAGTTTAGATAATCAATTTTTTTAACTCTACAGAAATATCTTAATTTTTTATGCCCCGAGTTAATTAGAATTGTCTTGTTGATGAAATAAGTATGTATTTGCTTCAGTATATTTATTAGATTAGAACTCACTCTACAGAGATGTTCAAAAAGTTCAGCAAACCCTAAACTATTCGAAAGCTTTTTTTGGAAATAAGCCGTTTGCTAATTATAAATAATTATCATAAACAAAAATCAAATTAGAGTTCATGATGCCAGAATTAACACAATTACTAGTACAGGTGAGACCACAGCAGGGTTGCATTCCTATAAATTTAGAATTAGCAAAGCAGATCTATAAAATATTCAACAGTTGTGCCCTTCTCAAACCTAAATTTCGATTAAAAAACGTTACGCTAAATGTACGAGTATGCCGTAATTTTATATTTACAACTTCAAATGAAAAAAAGTATAAAAAAATTTTCTTGTTGTTCTTTAAATATTCTGAGAAAAAAAACATTTTTAACCGAATCAAACATTCTCAATAGTGTCGATTTAGTACGTTGAAAGCAAAGTTTGTACATTTTTTATTCACATTTCAGTTCAAACCCTCTTTATTTAAAATAATTGTTTACATTCTCTGTGTTGGCCAGTATTATACTCGTATTCTGTCTGTAGGACTCCCTTAAAACATTTATTGAATTCACTGTCAAGCGCTGAATTTATTTACTGCTGCTTTTCCTTTTTGATAATTCCTTTTATTCAAACAAAATCTGAACGCATCATCAGTTACACTTCCGTTGTCATTATAACAATATTGTGTATGGATTATTTTTAACCAAAAAAGAAAAATAAAAAATGAAGAGCAAAATTGTGTCATTATGCTGAAGTGAATAATGGCGGGGCAAAGAGAGGGAAGAAAATAAATTTGGTTACAACTTCATTAGAAGTTTTAGAAATTTATGTATAAAGTTGCATCTGGTGTCTCCAAGGAAGATTTTTTATTGCTTTGAAGATGGCATGCAAAATATTTACGCATACACACACACACTCGTATATATCATTTTACACACAACATTGGTTATTTTTATGGCAGGGTTGGAAAATATACTATTTTTCAAATAACTTGAAAAAAAAGGAAAAAATCCTTTAGAAGTCAACTGTCAGCAAAATGTAGAAAAATTCACATGAGAACGATTATTTTATAAATATATAAATTATAAATGTTATAAATTAATTTCTTAAAAGAAATAAATTAATTATTTTTATTTTCAGCAGGAGGATTAACAGGAGCAGTTTTAGCTAATTCTTCAATTGATATTATTTTACATAAAACTCGTTATGCTGTTGCTCATTTTCATTCTGTTTTATCTATGGAAGCTGTTTTGACTATTAAAAAGCTTAAATTTAAAAAGAGCAACGACCAAAATTTTGTTAAAATATACGCCACACTAATAATCGTGGTTTAATTCTGCGAATTTAACAAACCAAAAAGGTTTTTTTAAATGATATCGAAGATTGTTAAAATTTACTTAAAAACGAAGACACACATTTTAATGCCTTTTTCATAAATCCATTCGTTACCTGTCTGTCTCTCTTTCTCTCTCTCTCTCTCTCTCTCTCATAAATATTACAAGTCCGCCTGCGATAAAATGTTTAAAGATAAATAAAACGACTTGCTCTCGAAGGTACCACATTTATTCCGAGACGTTGCTAGACTGTTTCAACTTACGTTAAGGACGACGTAACTTAAAAGTGGCGTATATGATGTACTTGCTTCTACGAGTTTACGAAGGGTGATAGAAAAATAACTGATCCCCCTAAGATAATACACATACGCCAACGTTTTTTCTAGTATTGGAAACGGTAGCAAAACGCTTTCCTTTCATCGGTGTCTTCAGTTTTGGGAAGACGAAATCTTTCGGAGGGGCCAAGTCTGGTGAATACGCTGCTTGAGAATATGATTACGGTTTTGTTTTGGCCAAAAACAGACACACAAGCTTCGATGTGTGAGCTGATGCGTCTTCGTGTTGCAAAATCCTTGATTGGGGTTTTCGCTATTCTAAGCTTTTCTAACGAATTGCTTCGCGCAAACGGCATATAACTTTAAGCTAGCATTCCTTATTGACTGTATGACCTTGTGGCAAGAATTGATGAAGGGCCAATGAGAAAAACCTTCACATTTGACCGAACTTGACGAGCTTTTTTCTATCTGGGTTGTTCTGGCCGCTTCTATTAAGATGATTGGGCTTTGGTTTCTATGAGCTTTCTATGACTCAATGTCATAGCCATATAGTTATTATTCGTCATGTTATGACTTTTTCGGAAAAATCTGGATCGGCGTTGACAACAGCAAAGAGATCATGAGCCACAATGTGTGCCTATTCGTCGTTGTTTTTGCTCAAAATTGAGTAAGAAATAATAAGTAATCAAGGAAACAAACTGCAAATCCAAAATGGCTGATATTGCCACTTTCTGTTAAAAAAAAAAATACGAAAATCGTACATACGTAACTCCAGAAATTTGAAAATAACATTTTTTTATCACAGCTCGTATAACTATCATATCACAATGCCTGTAGCCCATCTCTTCAGATACGCTTGGCCTATTGTATGAAATTTTTTTGTGTCAGCTGTAAACTATTTTTATATTTTGAAAGAGCGGCCCAGTATGGGGATACATATGTTTCTACCTTCTTGAAATTATGCAAACGATTATAGAGATCTTTAAAAGAAATATATATATGGATCGCTTTAAAATTCTGAGGATAAAAAAATGCTGAATTTAGAAAATCCTGTAGCACGTGTTTAAAAAATGTAAATATTTCAGCAATTTACAATCCTCTAATTATTTATTTAAACTTTATTTATTAGTAAAAGATACGCATGATTATTGGCCTCAGTTAATTAACTGCTGCTTGAGATAAATTAATTGCAGTTAACATGTGTCACGAGCCAACACCGCCCATTTTGTTACATTCACAAATCATTCCATAACATTCTCATACACTTAGTAGTTTTTATTTATGACTAGTTATAAATATTATATCATATGTATATATTAACAACACCACTCGCTGATATTTTTTTAAAATTGCTTATCTCATTAGCAGTTATAAATTAATTTTTTCTCCCATTTGCAATTCTATTCTGTTCAAATGATTCCTCATGAAATTAATAGCGAGAAAACAGTTGTTGTTTACTGTGAATATTTTAATATCACTACCGTGTCACAATGAAATAAAAATATGGAAACAGGAAATCAAATAAATTCATATTAAAATATAATTTAAGATCAATAAAATAATAATAAAAAAAATCATAAAACGAACATTCAGTAGACACATTTTAAATACTGTATTTTAGTAAAATCATAATATAATACGCAGTCAAGTTTTTCTTTGTGTCACTTGCATCTAATTATTTTTGGATGCCTCCGTAGGGGATTAAAATAATGCATAGCCACTAAACCAGAAGTCGCGATATCGGTTCCTGCGTAGACAAGCCGATAACAAATTATGAAGATTTTAAAAGGCAATTTGTTTGTTATGATTAATAATATTATTTAGATTAATGAAAAAATTTACTCAAACACTTTGTTGGTCTGATTTGTGGTCTCTTTATGTTATTTTTTTTACATACTACTACAACTTTTGCATTTATTCTCATCGTTTCCCATTTCTAGTTTTACTCGTTTAATGAAGACACTTGAATTCAAATTTTATTATAATAAAATCAAAGAAAGAAAAACTAATTTGTAATTTCGCCTTAAAGTATACTTCAAAATCTATTCATGCTCGAAAGAAGGGCATTAAACAAACAATTGAAGAAATAATTAGAATGTGGAAAATTCGTACTTGACCTACTTGACCCACTTGACCTAAAAATACATACACACACTTATCAGCAATAAATAGTTAAACTTGTTAAAAAAAGAAAATATTTCTTGTAACAATCATATGATTTCAGGAGTACACTCGTGCTTTAATGCAGAATTCGTGTATATCCTATTATTTTTAATACAAAAGATGGCAAAAAGATAATCCAAAAAAAAAAAAAATAAAAAATATTACAAGGGAGCGGAAAACAGGAACTTTCAATAAACTCAATTCTTATAGTGTGGTAACACTGGAAAAATACTTGGCGCAATAAAGAAAGTCGCATTGTATTTACATAGCATAACCAATAATGTTTTAATTGTGGCTTGTATTTTATGATTGTAAGAGATATTATAATAAGTGTATTCACGCTTGGTAGCAAACTAAACATTTACAAGTATGGGCTCTTTCAAAAATGCCACAGTAGAGAATCTCGCCAACAAAGCAAAATGAAATATAGTTTACAATACTTTTTGAAAAACGTAAGAGCAAAAGCTTAAGGATATTTCATTACTGTAGTTTCAAAACTTTGAGTCAGCAGTTTCAAGGATGGAAAATCGCGTTGCCAACTCAATACTTTCATTTAGCGCTTTTCAAAACTTACACGGCTTTTTAGTGTAAATACACGAGAATCGTGACTCTTTGGTGATCTCTCTTAATACACGAGGTGAGGCTTCAAACATTAATTTATATACATATATAATTCGGTTTTTGAAAATATTTTTATATTAAAATTCCTATTAATAATAATTAACATTAAATTCCATTATTAGAATATTAGAATAAAATTGGAAATTTTGGTATCTAAAAATGGATTAGCAAGAATGCAGTAATTACAAAATTGTATAGTACAGTAGTTGTAGTTGACTATTGCAGAAAGATTAGAGCGAATTTAACAATTTTTAATTTTATTTTATTTTTTTTTATTACTAATATAAAGTGGATACGCAATTGGAGTTTTAGTGGAAATAGTGGATACCAGGTGCAGTAGTCACTTCTGTGTTAAATCTGCTCTTCTCGATATTGCCAATAAAGCACTTTCTGAAAAGTGTACCAACAAATTTATTGTTTCCCTATTCCCATATCATTAATTATTGAAACTTATTGATCATTTAATTAAATTTGTTTTAATTAATCTTTATTCTGATGCCCCCTTTAAAGTCATTGCGAAATTGAATTTAATATTTATAATTTTAAATTGCAAGACTTTGAGTTGAAAATAAAAAGAAGAATTCAAATCCATATTTAGGTTTTGCCATTTTCGAGATACTTTATATATGCAGTAAGTAGAGTTACGTGGTGTTACGATTACTGGGGCAAGTACTTACGAAATGTGGATATAATTTGAAAGACGTCTCTGTAATAGACTTGACTTTAATACACTGTATTTATGAAATCTTAAGGTTTTATGCCCTCATCAATGAGAAAATAATAAAATTTATAAAATTTTTTGTTGTTGTGTAAAAATATCTTCCATCACTTTTGAAGGATTTATTATATTGTTATTAAGGCGTAAACATTATTTTTCTGCCTTCTCTCTCGCACTCTTTGTCTCTTCTTGTCTGTATGTGTTTTTGGCTGCGACATGTTTATAAACATATTTAAAATAATAACAAGAAATAAACTAAATTTGCATACATCCTGAGAATTACATAAATATTCATGGAAATAGAAGTTCCTTAATTGATAACTGTATTCATATACATTCTTATATACTCGTATATGTATCTGTGAGTTCGTGAACGCATGAGGGATTTGCATGAGTGTTTACCAGATGTATATTTTTAGGGTGGTTGTAAGTTATTAATTTTTTTTTTTTTTTTTTTTTTTGTTATTTTGTTTTGTATTTCGGATTAGAAATTAATTTCTTACTGTAACTCAGAATGTCACAATCGGCTGTCAAGTATTTAAAAAGCAATTTATTATTGATATTCGTTTGTAGTTTTCATTTGGTAATATTTTCTAATAAATTAGATTTTATAAATTGTTTAGAAAGTTTTGTTAAGCTGGGAAATCATTTTACCCCCACACCTTTTTACGTATTTAAATTCGTTTAAATTCGTTTAGTATAAATGATTTGTTTTGAAAAAAAATTTTTTTATGAGTAGTTCGTATCCTGGTCACAACACCAAATAAACAAAAAAAAAAGTCATCTTTGCAATTACAATGAATAAGCTAAAATAATTCACTGTATTTCAAGTAAATCCCGTTTTAGTTTAGTAAAATTAGAAATGTTTTATTGCATTCTATGGAAGAAACAAACTATATAGTCGTTTAATATAGTTTGTTTGCTTTCATGGTGAATAGACGTGTTTTCAATAGCGCGTAAAAATATATAATCGCCAAAAAAAAGCGGTAAAAAATAATTATGTATACAAAGTGTGATTAGTGCCAAAATCTGCTTCGAAGAAAACTTATGATGCAATGAATACGGAGAGGAAAGCGGAATGGAAATGTCAGAGTTGTAGAAAGTGTAAATCTCAGATATGGTAAAAGCGTCAAGATTCAGTAGATCTAACTATTGCCAAACAGATCCTTTCCACAAATTATAGCAACGTCAAACTGTTGACCTTCCAATCAGACATAAGTGAGACAAAAACAACAATGCAACAGTTGACTCTGGATATGGTTAGCAGTAATAATCAAATAAGAAACGAAATAATAAACGCATTATTACAAATAACAAGTATAATATCTATCTTAATGGCACAGGTCAGTGAACTTTATAAGAATATGAAAGAAAATAGTGAGACTGTTGCTGAAATTGAGACACGTATCAATAATAGAGAGCAAAATGTCCTAAAGAAAAATATTGTTATAAGTAACGTAAAAGCAAACGAAATGACTACGATTAACGTTATTAAAAAAATTCCATCTCTACTATCGCTTTTAAGGTTGCCAACAACAGCGACAGCTAATGTGTTGGCATTGAATATTTTAATAAAGTCACGGTTAATAATTTGAGAAAAACAACATTTTTTTTTTTATTATTTAACTAATTTATAAAATTGGTTTTCTAATATCATTTGCTACTAAGTAGCAATACCAACTAGCCTGTTCCCCTTCAGTTCACTGAACCTCATAAGAACATCTAAATAAAACATCTAAAATAGCATCTACGTAAGTAGCGATCTTGTATTCTAAATTGTTGTTTTCTTGTTGTCTAGCTTGTTGTTTGCAATCTGTTTAGTCAACAACAAAAATCGAATGGTTGTTCTCTGCAGAGTATTTAAATTCTTATCTCATCTCCTTGTCTATGAAGGTCACCTCAACTCTATAATATTCTTTCTTCTATCGAATAGTTCTGACTACTGCTCATATGTAAATGATATTAAATTCGATACTTCTTAAGTGTCGTTAAGATCCTTAAAGTGTTATTTTTTTTTTTGAAGAAAAAATTTTTTCGATTTCTATAGAATATTTATTTTAAAAATATCATTTAAAACACAACTTTGCTAAAAGGTAAAAAAGATAAAAGCAAATAACTTTTGCCAAAAGTAATAAAAAGTTCTATTTATTTTTGGAAATGTTGTTACTTAACTTTAAAATTTTCGTAATACCTTTTCTACGACTTCAGCAAGTAAACTAAACATTTTATATGACAGACAGAATGTCAGTGACTTACCGTCCTTTTTCTGTTGAATGGTGATACCATCTGACTGTTTTTTGTTTCAAAACTTCTGGAACTTTAACAAAACATGACAAATGCAATGTTTGCCCATACGAAGCTGTTATGCGTTTCTTTAGAACACTGGTATCACAAATACCGGAGGTCTCATTCGCCACATCCTACAAATAAAAATAAATGAACGAATAGAAAAAAATTACTGCAAAATAATATATATTTTTTTCATAGCTTTTCTTTTTATTACTTCAATGTCTTAAAAGCTAAATGGCTGTTTTTGTGTTGCATTTACCTGCAGTAAGCCCAACTGATATGGCTTGCATGTGGCAGCATCCTTATCCCAACCGCAATAAGGGTCAGAAACACAACGGAAACAGGAGTCGTAACGTCTTACACACATTGCCAAATCGATTTGTTTAACCAGATGATCTGTAGCCAAATATAAGCAGCCGGTCTTTTGGCTTATGCCCATTTCACGTATCGGCTCATTGTTTGCAACATCCAGGATATCCAAAAGGTTCGAATGCCGTTTTCCATAACGTATAAATTGTACAATCTTATAAATGTTACCGGTGGCAGTGCCAATGAAATACACCAGATATTCTTGATTCAGTTTATCAATGCGTATTCTGCAAATGAAGCGAAATATTTCTTTATCACTTCGTAATTGTATAAAAATGTTTAATGTCTCAAATTCAATATAATTTTCTTAAAGAGACAAAAAGATTGACATTTTCCCATTCAACGTATAGCTGAAGCCTTAATGAAATTGGTTTTTATTTTCGCTATTCAAGCTTTTCTCTTCCCTATTTCCCTTTTTCACTTTGTAAAAAAATTCCAAATTATTTTAAATTTAAATCTTCTTAAATTCATTGGCGAACAAAAAGGCAAAATTTCCTCTTCTTCCACTTAAGCTTTTGTAACTTTTTTTCATCTTGTTCTTTTTATCGATAAAAGCAGAAAAACAGCAACATTTTATACTTGTTAAAGGAAAACAGCAACAGAGAAAAACAACGTTCTCAAATTGCAGTAATTTTTTGGTTATTTAAAAAAGCATTACTCCAAGAATCATTAACATAAGTCACAGCAACTGCAAAGCAATTCACTGGAGCAAGGGAGCAGGGGAGTAGTGGGGAGAGAAAATGCTAAAAATAATCTTTTTCTTAAATGAACTTGGTCAAGAAGGATTTTTATGAAAAGCAACTAACACTATATAGAAAGAAGGAAAAAAGTGCCCATTAAATAAAAAGGGTCAAGCATTTAAATTCCATTCATAACCCAGCATACAAGTCCTGTCATCTGAGGAGCGAAACATTCTATTTTTTAATATTTGCCTCGTGAGAACAAATTTGGTTCAACAGTCATTCAAGGTGGCAGATGAGCCACTTCATGCTCTGAAATGCTCGATAAAATTACCTCTTTCAGACCTCCTTAACTGCCTTGGAGACAATAAAAAAAAAAACCCTAAATCATTATATATGTTTGATGTTTGTCGGTTTGTTGCTTAAGGGGACACGTGCAAAAAAACTTGTCAAACTGTATTTGTATTGGTACAGAGGTTGTCTTCGTTTAGAAAAGAACTGACTCATTCTTAGTCAATCTCCTTGGTCACATTCAAATAATTGCTCGTCAAATTAAAAAATATAAACAAATTTTAATTTAATAAAATTAAGAAAAAAAGTAAAAAGAAAAGAAATTCCGATTCACACACATATACACTTATAGCTTGTAAAATAGAGTAGGACAAAATTATCATTTGCGAAATGCGTTTTCCTTTTCTAGATTACTTTACTGACGTTAAAAAAAAATCGATTAAATCAATAGTTCGTCTAAAGGAACTTTATAAAAGTTTGATTTATGATTTTCCCGATAACATCAGCATACCCTGAAACCAGTAGTGGAAAGGTAGTAGTCGGGTATAGAAACTTATCAAGAAACCATTTAAAAAGAAAGCGCTTTCGGCAGCGGTATCACTAATTTGAAGAAGAGTTCTTTAAATCATACTAAGTCAAGAATTTCTCCGTTAAGTTCTTTTCCATTGCAGAGGAGTTGTTTGAATCATATAGAGTTGCTGATTTCTCTTTAGTTGTCTTCTGTGGTTTCAAAACTTTTTAACACTTTATGCAATTAATCGCGATTATAAAATAATACCAATTTCTAACAGCACTTATCAAATAATTCTTAGCTTTTTAAAATAGTAACTGAAAATAGTATACGATTAAGAGGTAAGCAGGATGTTTTGGAATGCAGAAATCAGCTGTTATCCTATTCTTAATAAATATATTAATGATTATTTTTAATTTAAAAGAAATATTTAATTGTTGCAGATCAAACTTATGATTTTTGAAAATAGTTTTAAAACCAAACAACTCACAATCGGAAAAAGATTTGGCTTAATTCCAATAATGCAGTAATTAAAGGGTGTTATTAATACTTTTAAGGAGGTTAAGAGGCGAAAAATTTGTACTTTGGTGCATTGTGGTCCCTTTTTTTTAAGTGGTTTAATATCTGGTTGGTTTTGCTGGTAAAGGAGAAATGAAATATTAAATCGCAATAAATATTAAATTGAAATAAGTGGCCAATTTTAATATTATTAATATTATTAAAATTATTATTATTAATTTTTATTATTATTTTAATATATAATATTCTTTTACTTTTTAATATTCTTTCACTTTACTTTTCGATAAATTTAGGATGCAACCACGCCTTAGTGTTTGTAAGAGACCAAATAAATGATATGATTCTCCTAATATTTTTGATTATCTTTTTTTATATATATTTTTTATGGTTTATTTTTATATATATATATATTTTTTTTTTTAATTTTCTCCTAAATGAGTTTTGTAAAACTGCATTATTTATTGCACGACTGCTATGAAATCTTTAAATCTCAAATACATACTCGTAATGCTTTCGCAAACAGCACCCATTGCAATTTATTTATTATTATTTTATTTTTTTTTTTTTTATTTTTTTGGTTTTTAAATATATTAACTGACAAAAATGTTATCACAAACAGTAATTATTCACAACCCAATTCCCCAAATAACGTTGGCTTTAAGACAATTTATGTATCGCAGTTGCCTTTAAAGGAGAAATTAAATATTAAATTCATATTTTCTGCTCACTTGGTTATATTTGATTACAAATGCATTGCCTGACTACAATTCGTTGCTATTTTAATTTCTCTTTTCGGTTTTGTTCTGCGAATATTTTTGTGTGGCATAAACTTTTGTTTTTGGCAATATTACAGAAAAACCAATAAAGCCATACACGATCCTCCACTCCCATTATAAATGTTGTTGATGCGGCGGCTGCTGTTGCTGCTGTTATTTTATTTTCCTTTTGCTCCTTGTTGATGTTGCTTCTTACAACACAAGTCATTGCATAAACCACTATACCATAAATATTTCGTTTTTACTCTTCATATACTCTTTTTTTTTTGTGCATTTAAACAAACTCCGAAAAATATCTTAAATTCTTAACCATAAAAAAAAAAGTCGTTTATAAAATTCATGCTTGCAACAGTACCAGAAGCCACCGGCAACAACAAAATGAGAGGGAAATAAATGGCCTTTTTAGAAGTAGAAGACAAGATGAAAAGTGGAAAATAAATAAATCGTCAAAAAGTACTTACTTGTCCACAACCAATTTGGTCAAGATAATATCACGTTTATAAAATACGGGATTGCCAAACTCATGATCAATTGCTTTATCCATTAAAGGATATTTTCGTATAAAGTTAAGCACAGGATCTGGCAAGGCAGAAGTATCGTTAACACAAGTGCCGGGTCTCGGTTCCGGTACTCTGTTGCTTAACACGGGCAGCCAGGCTGAATTTGATGATGCTTGTTCCTTGAATCGGCCTAAAAAAAATATAAAGTAAAAAGATGCCAATTAATTATTCGATTGCATAGCAAACTTTCTGTTAACAAATTCAATTTATTTATTTACTTTTGTACTGCTTGAAAAGTGGCAGGTTATGCATAAAGCTTGCATACCACGGCCCTCTTATCAAAATAATTTTAAATCTATATTTTACAACTTGAGCAAAACAACTCGAGCATAACATGTCAACGCTCCACAGTAGATGTTTTAATAATATTTAATTTAAATTACAATTTAAATGCAATTTTTCCTTTACCAACTAATTCCAGAATACGAGGTTAGCTCAAACAGTATTCTTTAAAATCTTCTTGGAATTTGTTATTTTGCCTTATCTGGTATTTTTTCTCATAAAAATTGTCTCAAATTAGCCAATGATGTCAATTTTGCTTTATATTGTGGGACGTTTACTTTGATTTTCTTTCAAATAAAAAAAAAAAAAAAAAAAAATTTAAAAACTTTAATAGAAAATGGTCTCATATATTTGTGATACTAACTAAATAAAAAAAAATGTGTCTTTTAAACAGTTTATAATTTGCAATAAAGCGAACCCCCTACTAAAATCAATATTATACGAGTAAAGATAATTACAGAAAGTGTGGCTGTAATTCATGAGGGTTTCCTCAAATGAAGAAAAAGGGCTAAAGAGAAATTTTGATAGCAACGATCAGTGATCTGCAAAGCAAAGAATGTAAATTTTTAAGAAAAGTTTTATATAATTTTTTGTTTCCTTATCGATAAGTTTTTTAAGCTTTTTTCCTTTTGTGCAGGTGACAGTAAATACGACCTACATTCTAGTTAAAATAAATTGGTACTATTTAGAGTGCAAAATGCTGAAAAGTACCACTTTCATATTTTTTTCCTTCATTAGAAAATTTTGATAAGCATATAATTCACAACTTACTATAATTTAAATATTTATTTAAATTTTATTATTATTTTTTGTTAAATTGAATATAAATTTACAGGCATATCCTTATTACTCTTAATATTCTCTTACTTTATGGCAGTTTTTCTCTTTGCAATAAATTTAGAATACAAACCGGTTATTGCATTTTGGCTCATGGCCAAGTATTGGTAGCAAATAAACCAAATAGTTCTCATTACGTCCATAATTATTCTAAAAAAAAAAAATTCAATTAAGATGTCCTGAATATCATTTCAGCGTGCAACGCATTAAAATTACTGAATATTAATTTTTTGAAATTCTGGCCAATTTAAATCACAAGTAAAAAAGTGTTCAAGATTGTTAAACGAATCTTAGAGATACCAAAGAAAGAATGGAAAATAATAATGGTAATAAAGTCGGAACATATTAAAAACAATATAACAAATAGGTTGGCGATATTTGGTGGAAAAGAGAAGAAGGTTAAAAATAAAGAGTGTTAAATAATATAAATGTCTAGTGTCGATCTTACAAAAGATTACAATGATGAAAGTTTTATTCTTAAAATATCTTCTAATGAACATATTGCAGGATGCTAAAGATGGAAATTTTTGAGAGGCATATTTTGAGGAAATGCATAGGGAGGAACTATAGTCAATTTGGGTGAAAGGCTCTCGAATAGCTATGTGTATGAAAAGGCAGGATTGGATCCAATTTAATTTTTTCCGTTGGTTGCAATGACTACGTTTGTGGAGAAATTGCCTCATTTTGTGAGCAAAATGATTAGGCATAACTTATCTAGCGAGGAAGCGTTTAATTGGTCAAATACGCAATACATATCCAGTATTGGAATTTTACAGGAACAATTGAATTGTTATCCCGGTCTTAACTTCTACTCACGTATTGCTCCCGGTATTCATAGGAGCTGAATACTTTTTGGTTTTTGTTTTGTTTTGTTTGTCTTTTTTTATTGCTTATTTATTTATTTTTTTTATTTTATTTCATTTTATTTTTATTATTAATTTTTGATTTATTAACTTTTTTATTTTTAAGGTTTAGTTTTACTATACAATTTAAATTTCAGTATTAAGTTAACAAATAATAGATCCAACTCTATTAGTAGAAATAAATGCCGGGAGCAAGCACTGCTTAGACCATTAGTTAATGTATTTATAATTATACTTAGATTGGATAAACAAGTTGCATAGGCAAGAACTAGTAATGTAATTAAAATAATACATGATAGTTTTAAGTTTTTAAAAAAAAAGTAAATATTTGTTAAAAAAAATTTTTTGTAATGGAAAGAAGCCTCAATAAGTAAATAACTAACTAACTAACTAATTTATTGCTTATTATTTGCAAATGAGTTTCTTACTAATCTAGAAAAACCTTAAAATCACCCTCGTATTTATATGAGTCTAAACAAAAACGTACGTATCATTTGTAACTGCATGCTCACATTTATAACACTTAAAATTTTCTCCCTGCTGTAAGCCGCACTTAATGTTTTCCATTTCCGGTTGCGTATAAAAAATAGCGAACAAAACTAACTGTTTCTAAAAGTATTGTCCTCTCATGTTTAGTAGGGATACATACGTACAGTTTTTCATGGAGGTGTGCGTGCAAGTGTGTGTATTGTGTACATTTTTCCTTAATATTTATTTCATTTGCAAGTATTTTTCTGCCATTTTTATGCAAAATAATTCATTTATACAAGATGCTCTACACACCCATACATACATACATACATACATATTTTTCCATACACATATTTATGTAGTTTGCTTTCTTTTCGTATTTTATTTCATGAATTCATGCAAATGTGACATGAAGTGCATGCTCAAACATGCACACATACATACATATAAGACAGAGGAAGAGTTCACTTTTAGCGTAGCAAAATAAAATGAAAAAATTAATTTGACAAAAAAAAAAAGAAAAGAAAAACAGGACAAATATTGTTTTGGAAATCGTACATGAAACTCTTTTCCTGGATTCTTTCCGTGTTTTCCTTGTTTAATTTTTTTCTTTCTTTTTTTTTTTTTTTTTTTTTTTGTATTACACAGAAAAACATGTGTAAATGTCACGTGTTTTTAAAACAAAACGTGTGGTTTTTTTGTTTGACTTTTAACACACGAAGAGCTAATATTATAAACAAAATATTTGATATGCAAACACATCCATATGTATGTATGTATATATAGTATGTATGAATGCTTTTGTCAAAGCATAATTTCGAATATGTATGTATGGCTAGACATGCATGTGCATCCATATGAATTCACTATACGAGTAAATGAAAGTAACTTTTCTAAAATATTTATCGTGTTTAACTCATTAACAGTAGAGCAGCACTGACTCCGTTTTAACGATTGATTTGTCGTTAAAATAAATAATGCGTTATCTTATGCCACATTTCTTTTAAACTTGTCTTTATTATTTTTTTTTTTTTTTTTTGCAAAGTATTTCTGTATAATTTTTAATATCATTTTAATATCAGTTTTGAATAATTTTTCATCACCTTAAATTTTCTTAAAAAATATTTTAGTTTATGCCGCAGTTTCCCGCAGTTTTTAATTCTTTAATATTTTTTCTATCAATGTTTTTGTTTTTAAATTTTATAAAAAAAATTTCAAATCAGTTGAGGTGCTGATAATAGAAATGGAGATTTTTAAAAATCACCTTCTATGAGAGAACTATACTTTTAGAAACAGTTATTTTCGTTCGTTACTTTTTATACGCAACCGGAAATGGAAAACATTAAGAGCGGCTTACAGCAGGGAGAAAAATTTATGGCGTTTTCTTTTCTGCATTAAAAATTTTGCGCCGTGAAAAGGTGCCTTTTTAGAATATTTGGCCCACCCTGTGAAAAGGCAAATTTTTATATAACGAGAATAGAACACAAATTAGAAAAAAGTGCATTGCCTTTTTTTTAACAGATGATAACAAAACATTTGTGTGTATTTTAGGAAATGTGTAAACAAAAATATTGAGATGCCAGATTGCTAATTCAGCTGCTTGAGGAAAGAAAAATTGTTCATTTTAATATCTCATATAAATAAGCAGCCGCATTGTGGTCTTTTGTTTGTTTTATGCGATGCAAAATATAAAAATAATTATTAAAATCTAATTTTCTGACTCCTTCAACTCAAAAGACTTTTTTTAAACATTGTCTGGTAATGCTGCGTAAGAATAAAAGCCATCTGTTTTACAGGGCAATTTCTGCCCTGTTGATTTGTTTAGGGCAAAAAGTGCAATGCCTTTTGTCCTGCGAAAGGGCAACAGTTTTACCAAAGAACACGCAACATTTCATAGGGCAACATTTTTTGGAGAAAAGAACACAAAATTGCCCTCCCTGCGGGTAGTGTTGCCTTTTTTTGTAGAAAAGAAAACGCCTATATGTGTTATAAATATGAGTATGCAGTTACAAACGGTATTCACGTTTATGTTTAGACTCCTTTAAATATGCCTGGTTAGCTTTAAATTTAATTAAAAACAATCATATTAGAACATAACAACACAATAAATTAATTAATTAATTATGAGAATGAACTTTATATGTCCCCCCTTTTTTTTTATTATATTAAAAGAATATGTTTATTTATCAATTTGGTTCTGTCTTAAAGGGGTTAAGCGATAATTGCATAAAATAATTTTGTAATTACTGTAATTGGCCATGATTTGGTTAACCCATTTGTGACTATTATAACTCTTCTTTAACATGTATGCGAAAACTATTATTAAAAGATTAATATTTAATAATTAGAAATTGTGAAACAAATTTAAATATGCAGCTTTTTTACCCGTATTTGACTACCGTGCCAATTTGCAGAAATTTTTTTTATATTCTTTTTTATATTTCTGTATTTTTGATTTAAATCTGTTATTTTTGCCTGACTTGAAGGGAATTTTTTTTCTTAAAATTTCTAACTTTTTTACTGTTATTTTGGTTTGGCTTTAAATGGTTTAAAATAAAATATTTTTCACTTTATTTTGTCTTATTTTAAGCTCTCATACGAATTGATTCGCAACTCTTTAATAGTTCGGTAGTATAGTTGGTTACCGTACCGGCCCGTTTGATTGATGGCTGTAGTTTTAAATCGATTTGATGCAAAATAAACTAAATTCTAATTGCTTTTGAGGCTTTAAAAATTAGTAGCCAAACTAGAAAGGATTACATGACAGTCTGTGCAATTTCAAGTGTTAAATTTGAGACGACTGCTCTGAATATCATCTATATTATTTTATATAGTGTTCCCTGTCACAACGAATCTCTTGCTTCTTCTTTTATTGTGCCATAAAATTTTTATTAAATTTATAATATTCCACTTTTAAGCTGCTTAAAAAATTTCATTTGATTTTAAGAAGCAATAGAATTGAAAACTTTGCCGACTTTATACGTTGCTCCTGCTAAAGATTTTGCGGGCATTAACTTTTAACTTTATCAAAAACTTTTACGCTGCTGTTTTCTTGGTTTCTTTTTTTTTTCTTTTTTTATTCAAAAGGAATACCACATGTTCTTGGGGCGACAGTGATACGGTTCAACGATTTAGAAAAAAAAGCTACTGGAAGCGCAAGAAGTAATATAAATGTACCGACATATTTCTTAATACAATTCACCAACACATACAAAAGCTATTAAACTTGCAGCCATATGTGTGTAAATGTGTTAGTATATATGCAGGTAAATATATTTCCTTGCGCTACATTTATAACGAAAAGAAACCTTTAACATTTTGCTAAAGAACAAAAAAAAAAAGCAAAAAAACGAAATAAAAAGAAAAAAATATCTGCTGGAAAATAAAAACTTCACTTTAAGAATTTATAGCAGATACAATAAATCGTAACAAATACTGACACACACCCACATTTCTATCTCTAACACATACATGCACACCTACAATATCATTTCACATACCATTTCGGTTTAGTCTTTGTCTTTGCGAGGCTGGCTTTACAATTGACTTAACATTCAAACAAGGGAGTAGAGATATCTCGTAAATCGCTTAATCATTAAGGGAGTTTCTGAGTTACTGTTAAATAAAAATAAATAAAACTAAATAAAACTATTTACAGAACGGAGCCATCTACATTCACCATATGTAACATAATAACGATGAAAATATTAACAGCTGATGTATTTTTATTTTAATTCTATACCAAACAAAAATATAAAATAAATAAACCAGATAATTTATATTTCAGACAGCTCTAAAACTTCCAAAAAAAAAATTAAATTTGATTTAAGAATGCATTGAAATTGATCGGTATGGGTTCAACTAATTTCTCCGCAGATTTTCATGGAACCTTTATAGTGATTTACCAAATCCCTTAATCCCTTCTTATGAAGCGATCGGAGTTAATAAAAGAATTAAACCGAAATACTCTGCTCAAAAGATAAAAAAATAAAATTATATTGTTTTTGGAAATGTTTATATATCTTTCCAATGTGACCATACTGGGATTTGAAAATCCCATACCGATCAATTTCAATGCATTCTTAAATCAAATTTAATTTTTTTTTTGGAGTTTTAGAGCCTTTTGAAATATAAATTATTCTCTTTATTTATTTTATATTTTTGTTTGGTATAAAATTAAAATAAAATAATAGTTTCAGTAAACAGTTATTTTATTTAGCTAAATGTACATAAGTTAATAAACCTACTACGGTCACATTGGACATAAATAGAGTGTGGCGTATGATTAATTTGACGTTACTTTGCTTCTATTAAAAGTTTGCGGACTAGGGAATTATTATCTTGGAGTCTTATCTAGGATTCATGATCTCTCGGTGGACTTGTCGAAATCAGTTATAATTGAATTTTCTATCAAAAGCAAAATGCTATCGCGCCAGAAACCGCCGTTCAATAATATAATTATTGCGTATTCATATAATCGCAATATCAAGTAAATATATATAAATAAAGTATTTCATTTCTCTAGTATTTGATTGCAACGTTGCTGGTACATTTGGAGTGGAGTGATACTAATCGACGAAGAAAAAAAAAATATATTGAGAAAAATTATTCCGGTTTCCCTCAATGTATTTTTTACAATTCACTATTAATTTTTGGGAATTTCATGGCATGTAAATAATAAATAAATTGTAATTTCGTTAATTCATTTTTTTTACACAAAATATGTAAGTAATGCCTTCAATGTTTAGACTCAAAAAGGCATTCATTGAAATGTGCTGGTATAGAAGCTACACCATTTTCAAACCAACCTCGTATCTGTGCAGCCTACAGTGTAAAGTTTTCTTTTGAACAACCTCTACTTCTAAATTCTCGCTTTATAACCGAATAATTTATTTTATTTTTTATTTATTTATTTTTTATTTTTTTTTTTTTGTTACCTTCAAAAGCAGCATTTATGTCGCGTATATCGTAACTGCATACAGCTGAGCCCACAATGCCGTGTGTGTTTGTTGAAAAGGTTGCATAGAATTTGGTATCGTCGTGCGGCATCTTGTACACTGATTGTATTTCATTAAAATAGAAAGGAAATTCACTTGATATACTGCAATTGATGCGCGCCTTCAAATATGTTGCCCAATTCTGGCCGGTCATGTATTTGCCGCCGCGATCATTTTTACATACACGTGCAATGCGAGAATAAATAGCCTTCCCACAATTAATATACTCGACAGCATGTTCACGAAAGAAGAAATAGACATAATTGCCAATGTCGAAGGATCCCACGAAATTTGGTTCTATAAAAAAGTTCAAAATAAAAGAAAATTTAAGAAAATATATAATATATATATTTTTTTCCTTTTCTTTAAACAATATTCATTGATTTTTATTAGAGGTTTTCTACTTACTGTCCAACCACTTGGAATCATATTTAACTGTCCTTTTAAAATTATGCGCCTTGTGACCGGATGTCATGTTGTACAAATCCGAACGGAATATAACCGAATCGGCTTTCGTAAACTCAGCATTTGTCCCTGAGTACTGTTATGCGAAAAGGACAAATTGTAAGAAGGCTCGTTAAAAACATTTCAAAGTTAAAATATAAAGAAAAAATCTTTGAGGCAAAATATTTAACCCATTTCAAATAAATGAATTTATTAGAAAATTATTTATTTTCAATTTATTTGTTTCATTGCGAATTGTGGTTCTACTAAAAAAAGCACTTACGATGCGGCTTAACTGTGTACTTTTACATATATATATATATATCTTTTTTTTATAAATTTATATTAATTATTTTTAAACTTGGATTATTTTAATTTAATTTTCTATGGTATTTGGCAAGTTTTTTTGAGGCTTTTTTCCAAATAATGTTATTTGGCCAAAACACTTTTAAGTCCACTTCAGTGATTTGCTTTATTAAGATCCTTTATGGGAGAAACCCCATAATAATAAGAAACGGAATTTGGCATTGAAGAAAATCACGTTTTCAATAAATTCTTTTGTATGCATGATTATTTTTTCGGTTTGCTATTAATGTAAGCAGGATATTTTGTTATCCTGTTCAAGTTATTACGTAAAAGAATAAATCGCTTTATAGAGTGAAGTATCCAGTTTGAAATGGGTTAAATAAAGAATTTGCCAACAATAGTGCTGAAATTTGATTTTTTTTTTACACAATAATTTTTATCCTGTCAGTATTTTTATTTAATTTTTTTTATTTTTTTTTTTTTTACTTTTTTGTGTTTTGATTATTATTTGCTTTTTGCAACAATTGAATACTTACCAATGCCGGCAAGCCAAAGGGATTACCCTTCTCAACATAAACCGCTGTTGAATTGTCAGTTGGATCATAAGGACATTTGCCAATGCCTAAGCCTATGCCCGGCACGTACTCAGATCTGGGTAAATGTGTTAAGTTTGCCTGCAGTTACGTTTGGGTCACGCAGTCAAATACAATTACCAAATGGCAATAATGAAGGCAGCACGCAAAAACAGTTGGGGTAAAGGAGAAATAACAATGACAATAATCACATTAGTTGTTTAAGGACGTAGACAAGGAATATACAAAATAGCAAGAAGCAAAATAGCGTAAAAAAGAAATAACAAAATAATATCTTAAGCTTAAGCTAACCTTGGCAAGTTCAACAGCAGCAGCAAGAAGAAATGCCATAACAAATTCCATTTGCAACCTAAAGGACTATTTTAATAAAATATTTTTTTGTAACTTTTTTTTTTGGAATTTTTTTTTTTTTACTTTTGTCTTATAAATTTTGCTCTAGATTTTCTCTGCTCCTTTATCTTCTTCGTGCTGCCTGGTTTTTTCTTTATTATTATGCACTTGAAGGACTTGAAACAATGACATGTTCATTACAAGGTTACCTATTATTTTTATTTTGCAGTAAAACAAAATGTATTTTTTCCTTTTTCAGAGAGAATTTTTCTTTAAGCTTCTAGTTTTACCTTCTTCTCTATTTATAATCTTCTTTTCATACCTTCATGGTCATATTTTTAATTTTAAATGCTTAACGTTCATTAAAATATTGTATGTTATCTGCATATACATACATTTACTTTTTTCCTTTTTTCAGGTGGACACAAAACTCTTTAGATTTTTTATAAGTATTTTATATTTTAAGTTTAATTAAAAAAATATTGTTGAAATTATAAATTACTTATATTTGTGGCAAATTTCTGAACTTTGCTTTCCATTCCTTTTCCTGATGCTGTTTTCCTGACGCCATAATTTTTTATAATAAACCAGATATGCACATCACTGTTAAAAGCACCATTTAAATTAAGAACTCTGCCCTAAATTATATCATCTGTGGCCCAAAAATTATTTTAAATTCCATCAAATTGAATAAAATGGCCAATGCAGATGTTCTAAGTGAGAAAAAACATCAACTGTCGGCAGCGAAAGTATCTGCTTTTGCGAGATATTCAACGATTTTATACTTTCAAATCTGATTTGAACACGCCAGAAAAATGTTATATAAATCACTTCCTTCATCCTTGATATAATATGGTACAGGATGTGAAAACTAGAGAGCTGGAATTTTTAGCTATTTCACTGTAAAAACAAATGCAGACGATGTGAATAAATTTATCAAATTATGAATTGCTTTGTCAAGCAGATTGATAGTGTATACTCTCGCTATATGTTTGATTTATCGCTATATGATTGGCAAGAAATGTGTTCCTGCTTCTCAAATGTTGATAATGTTAATGGCAAGCCTTTAAAAAGGACTTTTACTAATCATTTTGTAGAATTAATATGTAAGGAAAAAGAAATATTAAATGAAAAAATACATTCAAGTGCCTTTATTGGGCTAGAGAAAAGTTTTTCACGGGCACCATAACAACTGTTGCAGCCTCTAAATTGCTTTCTAAAAAGTTTTATTATTGTGAAGCATTTATAAATATTGGTATTACAGGACACTGTAAAGTCTTTAATGACGATGAAAGGATGGCAGGTTTTTTATAACTTTTTATGAATGGTTCGAACTGCATTCATTACTCCTGCCCTGATTGCAATCTAGATGCAAATGTCCGCTTGATGCAGTTCGTCCTTTTATTACTTGAATGATGGAAAAATCTAATCTAGAGCCTGGACTTCTACAGATTGATCTAATAAAACGTTTATACGTACTGAGAATTCAAGTTACTCTCTTGATATATTGAAGGATATCCTTTTTACAGGACTTTACAAGTTTCAAGTAAAACTTGCATTTTTCAATACTTCTCAATTCTGATTTAGGTTTTGAATTAAACTTTTAACATGCTTGAAAATAACTAAAAAAATATATATCCTTTAAATATCTTCTTGTTATATAACTGCAATAACTCTTTAACACATGACTATGGCCATGGATGCTGGCCCAGCATTTTTACATCGCAAATAGAAAGCTTTTTATATACTTAAAGAACTCAAACATTTACACATACAACATTTAATATTAATTTTTGTTCTCTTTTATGTTATTTTGTTTGTTATTTGAAATACTTACATTAATCACGTAGTCTTTGGGATTGTGGGCGTTTGTACCGCAAACATATAGACGTGTCCCAGAGTCCATAGGTTGTATAACACGTATGTGATTACGACATTCCACCTTCTTCAGGGCAATTTAAAAGCCACGTTCAAACATTTGTGCCAGTAAAAGGAAAACGGTCATAATGAAGAAGATTTAAGAAGAAGAAAGAAAACATAAAATAAAATGTAAATAAGAGAATAAAACCGAAATGAACAAAAATGTATATAGAAACACAATACATTTTGAAAAGAGGAAGACAGAAAAAAGTAAACGCACGCATGAGTTTCACTTAAACCAATTGCCTGTTTTATTAAAATCTTGAAAGTTATTCTTTTATACAAAAACAATTTGCGAATTAAATTATTTTTTTTTTTCATACAATAAATTAAAATGTTCAGTTTGTATTTTAAAAGTAAAAATGGTTCCATAAGAAATACATAAAACTTACCTCATGTTTTCCTTTCGACACACAGCTTAGAATATCCGAGCCCGATGGCTCCAGTATAAGAACATCGCGCTAAAATAAAAAAAAAAGGTGGAAGGACACAGAAGGACATTAGTTTTGAAATAAGTAAACAACTAAGTAAAGTAAACATTTCTAGCTATAGAATAATAAGGATTTGAATTTGCAAGTTGGCCTGAAGTGACTAAAAATAGTCTGGCAAGTATCCTTAAAGGACTAAGACTGGGGCGATATTTATATATATATATATTTTTTTTTGATAAATTTCATATGCCCAAATTTTTGTACTTACGAGGCCATGTGAAAAAATGATTACTTTGTTTCATTATGTGATAGCCTGCATTCGAAAGGCTTTGGCATACTTTCGTGTGTGCTAAAACATACAAGTTTTTAATTTGAGCCACTGTAAGGAGAGCTTCATATCAGGCAAACTCATGACTTTCGCTATGAATAAACGGTCTTTTAGTTAAATAAGATTGCATTCCAGAATATGAATCATGTTGCACGAAAGTCGTGTGAAAAGAAGCTCCTGCTATCAAGGAAGGACTATCGGTATAAAATTGCAAACCTTATTAAAATATTTTTTTTTAATTTTTTTACCAACAAAATCTTTACTTTAAGTCCACGTTTTAGGTTTTTTTTTTCTCTGATTAGCCATAAAAGGTGAACTAAATTGCTTTTTTTCAGTTGGCCAGCCTACGTACGTAACAGAAAGGGAAACCAAGGGGACCACTGTAAAAAGCAAGGAACTAAAAGAACTAAAAGTAAATTCATCGGGAAGAATCAGCGGTCCAAAGAAAAGGTGTCATTCTCAGACCTGTCCAGTTCTACTTTCAGCAGTCAAAAGAAAAATTTTAACGACTTTTTTATGCACTTTAAATTCTGTTGCGTTAACATTGTTAGAATATCTAAGTGGCGAAGGCATGATTACTGATATGACTCAAAATTTGCTGTACTTCATAGGCAATTTGAGCCAATGAGTGAATATGAAAATCAACTCAATAACATCTAATTTGACTCCATCTAGCTTTATATTCCAATATGCGACTTTAATAAAAATATACCAATTAGGCACACCACATTTCACAGTAGAAATTTTAAGCTGAGACGGTCAGCGTCATTGCTTACATTATGCCACAAAAACTCAAGCCTTGCAGCCAAAAATCCTTCAACTGTCAGAATTTAAAATTTGCGTTGGCGAGTTTTTCCTTGCATTTAATGACTGCAAAACGTGCGTTTAAGCAATTTGAATTGAGCTCTTAACGCATTCCTTCCCACATTGTATTTCCACGTATTTTAACAAACAACTACAAAATATTCAAACATACTTTTTCATAAAAAGAAACATGTCATAAAACAAATTCTTGCAATAAAAGCACTGAAAAATCCTCTAAATAGTTAACGTGTCAAGGATTACTTGTGTATGTATGTATGTATTTGGTGTGTCAGAGTACTACAAACACATCCATACGAGTACTGATTGCGCAGCAGCGTGCATATACAATCGCATACACATACGCATACACGGCTACACACTTGTATCCTTAAGCGACATGTAACTGTGTTTTTAAAAAGAATTTTATAACAGCAAGTCTTTATTACATGTGGATGTTAAGAAAAATGTCGTTTTATGGCTCTCTTTTTTACAGAATCATTAAGAAAGAATATACAAACAATTTGCCATTTAACAGCGTTGAAGAAGCTTAAATATCCATTTTAAATTTATAATATTTCTTTAAAGAAAATAAAATTTTCGACAATCAACAACTTCTCTAAAAAGACAGTAAACATATTTTTATTCGATTAGTTCCTTTCATGTCTACTTTTATTACCATTAAAATTTTCTCACGTAAATTTATCGATTAATCGGTACTTATAATAGTGTTTTCACACCTAAAGTTAAAACCTGGTTTTTACTTAAAACCTACAAACAGCTGATTTTGTGTTCACATACAATTTTGATAAAATCAGGTTTTATAATACAGTTTGTCAAATAAATTTGTTAATGATAAAATAAATTTTTTGTAGAAATAGGTGTGTTTGTTGTAATTATTCTTCCCACATTTATTTGACACACTGTACGACAGCTGTTATTGTTTATATAAAAAATAAGAAATTTTAAAAATGTGTTCTAAAATTGAAATAGTTTTACATTTTGTGAATGAATATTTGTGAATGTGAATGAATTATCAGCTGTTTTCAATCTTTCTAACTTGGTAGCACTGAATATGTACTGTATAAAACAAGGTTGTATTTTATAAAATCTACTTTAAACCAATTCAAAAAAGGTTTTAAAATGGTTTTATCAGAATTATTTTATATGGTAAAACCAGGTTTTATCCTCAGTGTGAAAACACTATATTTATAAAAAACAAACTCTATATATATTTCTTTTATTATACTGCTGAATATGCTTTCGAATCAACAAAACGCTGGATACTCAATATGTAGGCGACAATTAATATTGGCCTAACCCATTCTGGTATTATAAAGCAAATATATATACGTTGGCAAGTCGATTTGCCTCCTGTTTGCAAGCATTTGATCCAATGTGTCATATATCTTTGAGCAGTCAAACCTCTGAAAGCGGCAAAAAAAATAAAAATTTTTTATGTCAATATTTATAAAAAATTTTCCCAGCAATTGTTTTTTAGTTAAACTCATTTTATATATTTATTTATGCTGAAGTGTACCAGCTGCTGTATAGCATGTTTGCTGTGTGACAGCAGTTCAATACTAGTCCAAGAATACACAATCTATGGCATCCACAATTTATCCAAAGAGTGTACATACACCACTGCTAAATATAATTAAATATTTAAAAGTTACAAGAAGACTTTCTTTTATTGCTTAGAATAAAGTTATTAATTTTTCCTTCACAACAACTTTTTTGAATTACTGTACAACATTTATATCATATCAATTTCTCATATAAAGTTACTGGAAATGGTTATTTTAATTAAAATTTAAATTTTCTGTATGAACAGCATTTTTTTTTTTTTTAGGATTTCCTCTCCTCTTTCCGACCGTCTTACTTGGCTTACAAAATTACCATGACATTTTATTACAGTGCCTTATTTTATCTATAACAAATATTGTCAATAAGAATTGCAACAACAAACACCAATTACAAATAACTTCTATAAAATTAAAATCAATTTTCTTTTCATAAATATTTCAAATACGAAAACGTGCAAAAATTTTAATACCCGCATTTTATTTTTTCCCACAACAAATCATACAACAGGCAACGCCATTGAACTATATGGAAGGATAAAAAACGTTTTCTTTTAGTTATTAAGTGAAGAATATTTTTTGTTCGTACTAATAAATACATGTTTATAAAACATAGGAAGGAAAACACTTGTTCTCCTAACCAATAACATGCCAAAGCACATAAATTTTGCAAGTGTGTGTACAGCGTTTGCATGGCGTGTTATATTTAGCAAACTTTAAAATTCGTGTAAACAAAACAAAAAGGAAAAAAAAGAATTTACAAAAAATATATATAACACAATTTACACACTCTTGTCAAAACATCTTGCCTGTCATTGTAAAAATTACCTTCAGTCAATTTTAAACATCATGATTTTATGCTCAATAGATGCCCCACACAAACACACATTTCTTTGAGAGACACTCGATAGGAAAATTCATTTTACATGTTCGATACAGCAGGACCACTGTATCCTGGACCGTATGCTAATGTCTGTTATATATGTGCCCGTAATTGTTGCCTCGCTTATTCATGCAGTCAAAGAGTCATTTATTCAATGCAAAAAAAGAAAAACAAAAAAAAATAAAAAATTTAATATCTTGTTTCCTCTGGCGCGTACAACAAATCGAATTAAATAAACAAATGCGTAACGTGACTGAACTTTAAAAATGGTGTTTAAAATGTTCGATGACTACAATAAAAATAGAAGCCTTTGATGGAACTTTTGCCAATATTTGATATTCTCTAGGAGATAAACGGCAGCAGCAATCGGGGAAAGGAAAAAAGTTACACACACTTGCATGAGTATCCTTATGCTTAAGTATGCCAGTATATCTCTGTATAAAAAGCAAAATGGTTTACTCCACATACACATACACGTACCCATACACAGGGAAAATCAATAAAGTTTGTATTCACATTGAGGAATGTGTTGAGTGGAAAATGTTTATGAGGATCATTCAAGGACTTAATGAACTGTTTGTATAAACGTCTTGATCACTTGCTCGTTTGGATTTTATAACGACATCAAGCGAGTGTGGTTCCAGCTTGAAATTAAAGGAAAAATAAATTTAAGGATCCAAGCAGGAATGCCACTTGGAAAATCAAAATAAAGCTCAAGCACACTGTTAGCGGAAAGAAACTATTTCGCTTAAGATAAGTTAAAAAGAGAGAGAGAGTTGGAGGAGTAAATAGAATAAAGTAAATAGAATAAAGCCTTTTTTGGAATATGGCATGATTAAAAATTAGTTGAATTGAATTTCTAATGGTGAAATTGATGGTCGTGATCATATTCGTGATATCATTTATTTAGTTATTTATTTATTTATTTATTTACTTAATACAATTATAAGAATATAATTCTAATATAGCTAGAAGCATAGGCTGCTGAAGGCATCGAATAAACATCGCTGTGTGGGATTGAACTCAGCTCTCCGGCGTGACTCACCATTATTCATACGAGGACCTCTGACTTAGTGAAAATATATCGACACTACTCTATGCCTTTAAAGGAAAATTCAGCTATAAGTGATTTCAATAATCCCACAGAAATCAGAAATCCTCCATGAGACTCTAATGCAGTAGTTCCTCACGCATTTATGATCCTCTCAAAAGCTATAAAAGCTGGAAACATGGTACTCTCTTGTCATTAATATTTACATTACTTTTATATATAATTAATCTGTTTACATAAAATATATACAAGTTTGATTTTCAAAAAAAAAGAGGAAAAGTATTGAAATAGTAAAATAAAATTTTGGTTTTATTCGGCTTGGCCACAAAACATTTCCAAGCATTCATGTTTTTGAACTTATTCTGGAATTTTCATTTGCCAAATGATTGTAACTCGTAGTAACTTTCAATTTAATAAAAATTCCCCAAGAATTTCTACAAATAAAATCGACCGGTACGACAGCAATGACAACTGGTAGCTCTATATTATGCATGTTCAGATCGTGTGTGAATCGTAGTTGAAATCCTGCGCACTATATTCTATTTTAAAGCTTTTAGTTACTGTTTAAGGGATTTTGAAAACCTTTTTCCAGATAATGCCTGTTTGCTGTAAAAAATCTTTATTTATATTTTCTTTAATTTACTTTATCCTTTAAGCTCCGTAGTGTATAAATTAGCCGCAGGTATTATGACTGGCGTTATCGCCGAAGTGATTCACAAACTTGCTGTTGACACTTCCGTTCGCCGTTTATTTTAATTTTAAATCCTGTTACAGCTTTTTCGTAGTATAAGGAAAGCACAAAAGAAGGATTTGTGTACCGACTTTTAGCATTTAATTAGAAATGTTAAACTTCAATAATATAATTCTAATTATTATATATAAATTATTTGCTGGCACTAACATTAATTTTTGCTAAAAGTATTTTATTTTTCTCTCTTTTGTATATGAAATTTTTTGCAAAATTTGCTTTATTTCCTACGATTGTTTTAATCTTTCTTAACTAAGTAAAAAGTAACCTTATCACTTTGCTCTGTATATTAATGGCTTTCTAACTCTTGTCGCTGCTTTTCTTCTTGCTTTCAGTTCAGTTCAGGTAGTTAAAAAAAATAAACATATTTATCACTTCTTAAGTTTTTCTTTGCTCTTTGATTTTTCTTAAATATCTCATGCCGTAACTTTTAATCTCCTGCTAATCTAACTTTTCTTCTGCAGCGGGTGCGGAAGACGGTAGTTTAACTAAATTGAAATTTTTTTTCCAAATATTGCTGAATTTATATTCAGCAATAAAAACATTGTAGGAAAACAAAATATTTTTTTGCAGCAGTTTTTCTTTTGAGCGAAGTCACAAAATTCCATCACGTTTCGGCAAAGTAAAACAACAACAACAACAACAACAACAAAACACTTAAATGAAAGGAAGGTATTCAAATAATTTTTTAGTTCCCAGGCGTACATGTTATGTGATGTGAATCTGAAAATAATTGAAAGAACTAAATGATTAGCAGATTTTTTTTTTTACTTTGGGCAATTCTCGCTGTAATGATTGGTTTGCTGATCGATGTTACCGATCGATTGGCCAATTCTAAGTCAATAGCAAGCAGATCTTAGTGCAACTACGCTGAACTTCATTTTTGTCCTTTTAATTTCGTAAAATGTAATGGGGATTGCATAAACTGCCTAAAAGTGTCACAAGGCTTCGAAAAGTCCAAGTAAAGGCTGCTGTCGAGTTTACAAGTCAGTCCAATATTCAGCATTGCACTTTTTCTGCGACCAGTCCAAATAGTGCTATCTCATTTGTGGTGCGTACGTTTAGAAGGGACATTAGGCCAACTGCACCTGCCGTCTCAACAACTTCGTCACCGCTTCGTTATCGCTGCGTTACCACTGCGTTACCGCTGCCTTACCACTGCGTTACCGCTTCGTTACCTACATTGCTGTCTACATTTTTTTTGCACTACCGCTATTTATACCTTCCATCAAAGGCCAAACCAAATATCCTTATTTCCTCCAGGACGATTCAAGGAAAAAATTATATTGATTCAACATTTTGTGCTTAATTATGTTTCAAATCTCATACTGTAAAATAAACTGTTTTTAGGATTAATGTTGCTTTATAAATCTCTAGTGGCCTTTTTTCTCTCTGGTAATCTTGCTTTCAGGTTCGAATTTTAGTCCTGGACATTTTATCCTTTTTGCTTTTTTCTTTTAAAGCCAAAACTTTAATATTAAGAAATAAATTTGTTTTGAAAGTAGAAGTCGTTTAGATGCTCTACAGAGCGATAAACTCAGTTTCATTATTTTTTGTTGCCTTTAAATGTTTAAATAATGGATGTAGAAAATAAAAAGTTCTGCAGTTTTAAGTTGCTTACAAACTATTTTGGTACATTAAAAACATTTAATAACCGCATTGTCGACAGCACGGAGGCACTCTGGCTAATAACTTAACCGCTTTTATAGAAAATAAAGTTTTTAAAGATGGATTTTACAATAGAACGCATCATGTATAAAATGCATTACAATATAAAACTCTAATAATGTAAAATAAAAAACAAATTTTAAGTATTTAAATGAACTAATTATTTAATTAAATGTCTGTATATTTTTTATTTGTCTACAAACCAGAAAATTTGAAATTTACGAGGTGTGATCAAAACTTAAGCGTTATTTTCAAATTTTGATTGCATTGGCGTGGTGCATCATGAATTCTTGTCACAAGGTTGTATGGTCACTAAGGAATACTACCTTGTAGTTATGCGCCGTTTGCGCGAAGCAATCCTTCTGAATTGTGTAAAAACTTTCCAACTCTTTTGTACCATCATAACGGACCAGTTCACATATTGATTGTTATGCGTCAGTTTTAGGCCAATAACAAAAGTTAGCCTAAGATGACTATTTCCTCATCCCAAAGCTGAAGAAAAATCGATAAAAGAAAAATCGTAACATAAGCTGTTGATGATACAAAAAACGCGTTTCAAAAAACGTGTTTCGAGTATAGAAAAAACGCTAGAATAAGTCTACTATATCTGAAGGGGTTTACCTCGAAAGGGCCAATATACTTATTGATAAAATAACGGTTATCTTTTGATCGCATCTCGTAATTTGATTTGAATCGGTTTTCGTGCCAAATTCATTATGATTTTATTCGATTAAAATAATAGAAAATTTTTATTTATATAAACGTTCTAAAGATGTAAAACTCTTTTAGAAATTGTTTTTTACATTATAAGGCTACAGTATTATTTTAACGTAAAAGGGTAGAATAAATTTTGATAACTTTGTCATGCCTATTCATGCGTTGTCCTGCCACCTTCTCAACTCCGCTTTTTCTTCTCTCTAATCTGAAGGTTTTTTGTTGTATACAATATATTAGTTGCAACTTATATATCTGTAATGCTCTCGAAAAGCATACGCATTATAGAGATTTTTTAAACTTAATAATTTTGTATAGAAATAGTGTATAGGAATTAAAAAATATTTTAAAAACATGCTGTGTCACTGCCTTACACGTTTGCCTGCTTCTTTTCACATATTCCTCTGAGAGCAACTGTCGTCTCCTGTACACAACACGTACAGTTCAAGTATTTCTTTATTTACATTGGAACATCCTTTCAACACACACTCACTGCGACTGGACATTAAAAATATTAAAGTGGAAGTAAATGAATTTATTTGGATGTAAACACGAACTCGATCTGCTTTGAAAATCATTATTAACTTTCAATGTCTTTTCTATATCATTTCTAAACTCGACAGCCAATTTTTAATTTAAATATTATAAATAGCAGAGAATAAAATTAAGAATTAAATTTTAATTCTAGTAAATGTGTCAAATTGCATAGTTTTAGGCGTCTCGTCTTCTGCTTAAGCTCTTATGTGTTTTATTTGTTAAAAACTTAAACTATTTTACGTTTTATATATATAAAAAAAATTTATATATTTTTTTTTTAAATTTAGGAAAATCAATTGACATTCATTAAAAGGAAAAAAATATTATAAAAATGTAATAAATAAATATTTGAATTACATTGTGAAAAATTCTCCGCTTTTCATATGTGCTGATTTCAAGAAATCCTTATTTTTTTTTAATTTCAAATTCTTAATATTTAAAAAAAAAAATTAAAGAGATAATAATAAATAAAAAATCAAAGTAAAGAGTTTTTAGAAAATCATCTCTCTTATATAATTTGATTATATACTTTTGCATTGAATTTTGTAATTTTTTTTTGATATAAACATGAACTGTCATTTTGGCTAAATTATTATGGAAATATTATATTATCGGAAAATATATTTTTCTCTAATCATTTTCTCTAATGCTCCAACATTCACGCATACTTGCGCATAAGTTTACGAGAAAGTGGCCAAGTCGATGGGTGCGTATGATTAACATTGAAAGTGAGAGAATTTGGTAGAAGCCAGAGGTGAGCATAAGGAATTTTGCTTGGTTAGCTTGCTAATGTAGAGTATTGAATCGTTCTCATTTTTATTCAGTGGGAGTACTGAATTTAGTACTGCTATTTACTTATCTGCTAAGCGACGTGGCAACTAGTCCTTCAAATTGATGACGCTTAAGTTCTATACATAGACATTACCCGCTTAAGTGAATGATAACATTCTATTGACATTTGACGTGAATGCTCTTGTGTGAGAAGAAGCTCTTGTGTCAACTGAATCTTAAATGAAAGCAAATGCAAGCCATTGTGCAAAATTGTGGCCAAAGTGGTTCTTTAAATAGCAAGTTCCTCTGAGATTAATGGATTGTTTTGAACCCTTTCTCGAGCATCAATACTGTTTTTAGCCGGTATTGCAGTACTATACGATAAATAGTGCCTACTGTTGGCATGTTGTTTCTGCTAAAACTTTTACATAACTTTCTCGTCGTCACAGTAATCGACTGCCAAATATGAATTGTCAAGACTAAGGCTTAGCGAAATGTTGGCCGGAAAGGCGGACAATCTGTACAATTTGTATTAAATCCTTGCTATTGTCTTTTCCTTCCTTCCCTGCAACATTTATAATTTTACCGAAATTTTAAATTTGTATCTCCCAATTGCAGATATTTTACAATGAGAAAAACAGAAGGCACACATATTGCCTTGTTTTATTTTTAAAATACTAGATATGTGGTGCCGGTTAGGGAAATAAAAATTGCAGAGCTAACGAAGGAATCATATTACGTATGCCTTCACGTATGAAAACTTATTTTATATGCATTCACAAAAATATGTTGTATAAATTGCAAATGAAATGAATATAAACAAAATACTTTGTTACAATCTGCTTGCCTGTACGGAGCCTGAAATACTTACACATACAAGCACAAATATATAAATGCCAGTGTATATGTTTTCATTTTACTTAGAATTTAGTAGCAATATTTCTCACTCTCTCCTCCTACTAGCCCTCAACATTCCAATCCCTCACTTTCTTCCTATTTTGCTTACTGTTGTTGATGTTGTTGTTTTGTTGTTATTATTGTTGTTAACAAAACACACTTGGCTATGTCCTAGACTGCAGGTAACACACTCTTGAGTTTGCAAGTCTTTCAAATGTATGAATTCTTGAATGACGTCTTCCTTATCCAGATGAGCAATTTGAATGGGATTTTCTTAGCGAAATAAGATTTTTAATCTCAATTCTAGAGTCAGTCTGTGAGTCAGTTAGTCTTTATTAAATGATGTTGACCAACCTTGCACTTAGACTTATTACTAGACCTATTACCCAATACAGAGTTCTTTCTTGCTCTATATAATTCAGTAGTTGATGCCGGTCATGTGAAATGAGGCTGAAGCTTACTCTGCCTTATAAGCTTTCCAAAATTAATTCCTATCACCGATGATGTCATAAAAATTTTGTGTTTGACAGTATTGCTTACAGTTGGCACCAAAATCTATAGACATTCCAAACCTTTCAAGATATCATTGCAGCGTCTGGAGTACATGCTGTACAATCTTAGGCAGCATACAATGAAAGAGTTGTGTACGCTGGTATCTTAATTAATTAATTAATTATTAATTGGATTAGAGAACTTGAATGAATCTTAGGAAATTAATAGAATATGTTTCATGAACAATCTGTTAAAGTAACGAAATATGCACTAAGGAGCGTTCTTGGTACAGTAACTAACAGAATTGCATAATCCCAACTGTAACATGTACTTTTCATCACCATAACCTTTGTAATTAGTGAAGCACTACCGACTATATAAGAATCACATTTAGTTTTAAAATAAAATAAAAAAAAAAAAAAAATCACCTGGAAATACCTGAATTGAATGGATTATTTTCAATGTCTGAAACTTGTACTTGCCTTGAAGTCAGCTTACAATACTTTCATGATTTTTAATTTGTATACCAATAAAACTGCAGGTATGAAGTGCAGCTGCAGCATATATCTCATAAAAAATGCGAAATTCTGCAGGCTAGTTTGCGATAGCTATACTCTGGAGCAGCTTGCAGTTAATATTTATTCCAATTCAACAATGAACACATTTGAATGTCTGGCTTCCACTTTAACTTCTTTTCTATTAACACAAGTGATGCTCATAAGTCTAGTCAACAAAGTGAATGCAATGCAGTCATATACGAATAAATGCAGGTACAGTAAAATGTGCAAAAAGGTAGACAAACTTTGAAATACAATTGCTCGGTTGCAAAGCATATGCCAGAGGTAAATAATACAGATATTAAAGATATAGACTGACAAATAGAATAGACAGATAGACCGTCAGAGAAATGTATGTACAGCATTGATATTAGAAAATATATATATATATGCCATTTCTAGTCGTCAGTAACATGTTTCAAAAACATGAGCTAAAGGAATAAATACTGTAAAGATATAAACTGAACAGTGTCTGCTTGAATGTCTGAAATTCAGATGGGCAAAAATTGCTTGTCTGTTTTGCTTTAATAGGAAGAATGCCGAGAAAATATCGGAAATAGTTGAATGTTTATGCATTTACAGCTTCACACATGTCTGTATGTTTCTGTATTTATAAGCCATAATATATCAAATGCAGATACGGGGATTGCGGCAACTGAAACAGCAGCAGCAGCAGCAGCAGCAGTTAAAAGATGCATGCAAATGCATCACGGTTGAATAAGATTTCAATGGAAATGCCATTATGCACTTGAGCACAAAAATATTGTGTGCATTACAACGAGATTCGTGAGAGAAGTTTAAAATACACTAAAAATATATTGTTCATATTTTTACATTCTTCTTCTGGATTGTTAAAGGAGAGGTTCATACTGAAGGAGAGCTCTTTAAAGTTAACTTAAATATCGTTAAAAGTAATTAAAAAAATATCTATTTTTGATAGATATAATAAATTCAAATATAGCATTTACGGATAAATGTGCAAGTGCTGTCAGCTGTTCATTAAATATGTCTGCTTTTAAGGACGATGGAACCAATGGAGTGGTTCCATGTGTAATCAAAAGTGATCCTTTTAAAATAACGAAGGAAACTAAAATGTATTGTTTTATATTTGTAATTTTCTTAAGCATTTTTTCGGTTTTAGCGTGTATGTTTGCAATTGTATTCTTCTAGATTTCTGAAAGTTAAAAAGAATTTTACCAATTTCAAAATTTATATTTTCATTAACGAAAAACGGCTTACGTATAATATTAATAAATATTATCAGGGTGAGATATTTGATAATTAATTTTTGAACAATTTTTAATTTCGGCTTTTTTAATTTATTTGTTGCCAACTATTGCCATTTTGCCAGCATGTGAAAGGAATGGCAAGAATATCTGCCATGAATGTTTTTAACGAAGTTTTTTTTCGTAAAGCAAATGATGGAAATTACTCAAGGACCAGAATTCATATTTTATCAGGAACTGTCATCATTCGTTTATTTAAGTAGAAGCGTGGGAAAAGAACATATAAAGAATGAGGGGATTCCCAGCAGTTCAATGAAATACATTTTACTGTGAACCTTTACGCTCAGTCCCTCCATTCATTTCAATGATAAAATTGCCAATAGCAAAGCCATGACAGCAAATCAACTCCAATAATGCTGTGATTTCATAGCGTGTATTTTCGGTGAAAATTTAGACTTGAGGCGACATCCAGATGTAGTTAAAAAAAAACATTTCGAGCACAAGCGATAATCTCTCGCACAATATCGTTTGCTTATTCCCATGACAGAAGAATTAGAATTCATATTGATGAAGATATTAATACTATATTCGTAGAAGGTCGTTTTCCTCTATAAAGGATAATGAAACAGATTCGACGCGGTATACAGTTTCCTTTGGAAAATATATTTTGCTTTATTATTTTGATGTTTGGACGACAGTGCGTAAAGATTTTGCATAAGTTTTCGAGAAAGCTATTTCGAATGTAATGCTTTAGCAAGCCAACTGCTTTAGAGTAGTGCTATATTGAGAGGGCACAGCTTATATCTTCTCTCCTGTACAGCGAGACATTTTCTAGCGTTACTCCACTGACATGTCTGTATAACATATGACTGAGCTTCTCCTTAATTATATGCTATTTGAACTAGACTTTAACCGTAGAAACACATTTCATTTATTTTCCCATTGAGTTATTATAGAAATTGTAAACAACTTGTTAAAAACTAGATTGCGGTCCTAAATAAGGAGATCAAAATGGCAATCCATTGCTGGGGAATGTTAAATGATCCTCATTAAGATTATTGGATAATATTTTATCAATTTTCACTCTTTTAGTGTGATAATGCCTTTTATCTCTACATAAAAGTATTAATCAATTTTTCGCCTTCACCAACATTTATCAGATAACCCACGTTGAGGAAAAAAAAAAATGTTTTGAAAGCAGGAAGTCTGATGTTGAATAATGCATAGTATTTTCATTTAACAAATAAAAATAGAGAATGGCATGAAAAACTTACCTCACATATTGATTGGCTGATATTTTGTAAATTCAAACGAAATATTCGGTCCCTGTAAATAAAAATGAGTAGAAAAATGACAAAAAAAATCATTAAATTTTTAATATATATTTTGAATAAGTTATATGTTTTTTAAGCTAAATAAATCATCAGACATCATTACTCGTCCTTGTTACATTTTTAATAGTTTTCCTTTTTCTTGTGTGAGACTTGTATTTATAGAAAATGTTTATTTAATAGCGAAACACAAAGAACATTGTGAACATATTTAAACCCCCAGTCTTAAGTAGAGAAATGTCGTGCCACACGCCATCCGCAAGTTTTATAGTCTCAAATTATACTTGCCACATTAGTAAATAGTTGTGTGGTCGTATAGGGCAGAATGGGGTAGCAGGCCGAGGCAAGAGAGTGCCAACTGAAATTAATGATATTTTAATATGTTTACAATAAAACCATTAATAAATGACTTCTTTTTATTTTCATGAAGGCAACTAACAACGTGCAACTAACTCGCTGCTTATAATTATAGAAGCCTCTCCTGACTGCCTCTCCTGACTACCGTGTGTATAATCAAAATAATTTTCTGATTTGATTTCAAATGTTGTATAGAGACTGTGCTTTCCAACCCATCCTCAAATATGGAATATTTATTTTTGGTGTTCGTTTGCCTTTAAACAATTTACTAAAGTCTCACTTAAGTCCTTCTAGTAGCGAACTTTGTTTGCTACCATTGAATCGTTAAGCTTTAAGCTTTAACCTTATAACACCAGCTGCCATCGAGCTAATATTTTTACACTGATTGATGGTTGAATGTCTTCTGCATTATACCTGTCACGTAAATTTGTGCTGTCACTACAAGATTATAAGGTGGCGTAGGGAAATCAAAATAAACCATTTTAAAGTATCTGCTCGCGTTGCGTCAAATTATATTGCATTTTGTATATAATTTTAAAGTCAAGGTGAATGAAAATATGAAAACCCAAAGGGAACTATATGAATTAAGGATTTCTATCCTTATCTAGAATGAACCGGTCGGTGAACTTTTTTGAGGTCCTTCATACAAAGACTTCGACTGATGTTGCATGCGGTTAAGAAAATAAATTATTGCAAGACATAGACGAAGATATCTCGACTGAGATATCTAATAGTATTAGAGGCTTATTTTTAATTTAATAAGCTAATGAATAATTAATAACATTTCAGTTTCCTTAACAACTTTGTTATGGCACGTAATCAAATCGAACTTCTTCTTCATACTAAAAATTGTGATTTTGTTTGGTGAGCAAAATGTCTTCTGTACTTGGCAGGACATGTATGGTATGTTACTTGCATAAAAGATAAATGAAGAAAGCAGAGTTTGCTATAAATGGATTTAGTCCTGTTCAGACAGGTGGAATGCACTGAGAATGTAATGTCTAGATGACTAAGTTTATGCAAAGAAATTTTCGTTAGAAAAATTTAATATTTTTCTAGTTATTATTTAACTCAGATCAGAGTTAAAAAATTTATTTATAAATAGAGAATGCTAAAACTAACACATATTCTAATATGGCCGATAGTTTTCCTTAAATAGTTGCCTCTTTGATAATGTAACCGTTAAATTTTTAAATTGCTCAGCCAATCAGAGGTCGTATTGGTTTTTCACTGATAATGTATACCAAAGAGTGTCAGTCATAAATTTATGTATAAATTAAAAATGTTTTCCTTCTACTGATTTTTCCATTTGGTTTCTTAAGGTTTCTCCATAACACATTGATCAATTAATGATCATTGATCATTCATGTCTTAAAACATGAATGACAGTTTTGTCAGTTAAAACTGTCATTTAAAAGTTTTTATCTGCCACACGAGATGGCTGGTATTTAGCCAACTTAAAAGGGAAAGAAATCTATAAAATGATTACTTGTATTGAATCTGGTGTTAATTTTTTTGTCATTAAGGATAATGTTAAAGCACTTTGGAAATAAAATCGCTACTTCGACATATAAGTGAGACTTTTCTGTTCAACGATAAAAGTAAAAGGATTTAATGACAGTCCTTAAGTGAATTTTTTTTTGGAAAATGTACAAATTGTACAGATATAAAAAGTATATACAATTCTGTAACAACTTCAAAGAAGAAAAGAAAGTAGAAAAATTGTAGCAAAAAATTGCGAAAGATTATTGTATACAACTAGTGGCATATAATTACTTGCTTAATCCTTAACCTGTTACTACAAGGAAGAATAGACTCTGGGCCCTGCCAAAATTTAAAACTATATACTATAATTTAAATTGTGGACTTCATTTCGTTGCCATTCTGCTTCTGTTGGCTTTATTATAGAGTAATAATTTTTTGCCCATTTTGCATTCTAAAAGCAAAAATTTTATTACACATACACATACATATACTTGCATCCTTGCATATGTACATACATATTTTATTTGTTAATATAAATTTATGTATGAGCTGGTGGCACGTGTAAAATATCTACAATGATAATTTTAAAACTGGCGTAAAAAATATGAAAGTCTTTTAGCAGCCAACTTCACATTTCTATGCGTCAATTAAATCAGACTTTGCCATCAAGGACAAGTGAAAGGACTCTGTTTGGTTTTACTGATTACTCTTTGAAAAGAACATCGTTATTATTTTATATAATTAATATTTTTTATAAAAAAAAAACACAAAATGACAAGATTACTTCAGTTTCTTGACGTTATTATATTTGAAGCGTTAAACAAGTAAATAAGTGAATGCACGGCAGCCGTAATACGTATCGATTTTTTAATGGCCTGAAAGAAAATTAATCGTTGGCTGCTTAATCAATTCTAAATATGTACTCGTATATAATTTTAATTCCCATTCTGTCATATAAATATCAATTAGTGTTATTAACGTTTGGTTATGGCTGTGCCAGCCATTTATATTTTTTATAGCTTAATTAAGTATTTAACTCTTCGTATCTCTGTTTACCGACTCTTGAAATATATTTTTTAATTATTCTGCCCAACTGACAGCTTTCCTGTTAATATTTACAATAAAATGCTAAAAAAGATTTAACAAAACAAACAAGTGAAAAGTTTTCAAAAAGCATGTTTGCTTTTTTTTTTCACAAGCGACTCCTACAAGAGGGTCAAACCCTCATTAGCTTTTGTGGACTGAAAGTAAAGCAAACATGTAGAAGCTGGCACTGCTACATAATAAAGCTCGCAAAAAAAAAAACAACAAAAACCATTTCTTTCATCAGCCAACAAATCATAATTTTCCGACAATTTTTTCTGGCTGGTAAATCTCTTGCACACAGTGAAATAATGAATGAGTGTGATGTGGTGGAAAGTTAAGCTCTTTTTAAATTATGTACGTACGAGTAGATGTAAAGGAAGTCATAGTGGTGGCTATGAACAGTTACGAACAGTTTATTGCGAATAAAAACTGTTGCCCGCATATATTTTGCATTTAAATTCATTCATTTATTTCTAAATTTTTAACTTTACCATCCTGATGAAAAGTAGGCGCCAATTTCTTAAGTACTGGCAAGACTGGCACTTTTTAAAATGTATGTTGCGGTAGAAGTTGACCAGTTTGTAAACTTTATTAAATAAATCTCTGCTATTACTCGGCCATCTTCGTCGCAAAATAAACTATTAATTATAGAACTGGATTTTTGTACGATTTTGATGTAAGAGGCGATTTAAAAAGAAGGCAATTCAAGAAATTCCACCTTCTGAAAGAAGACTCTATTTTAATTGATTGGTATCTACTTAAAAAGTGGATACTATTTCCTTAAGATCAATATTACAGTGGTAAGCAAAGTTTCACATTCACAATACGTCTTCGTACAATGCCTACTTCCCGCAAAATTTTGATATCTATCAAAATTTTGATATCTAGCTTTCCACAGCATTCTAAATAAAATACGTAAAAACGTGAGAGAAAAATTTCGACTAGACTGCTACGGCTTTAACAACAGTTTTGTTAAACTTACTATTATTTTATTTACAGCTTAAACTTTGAATCTCTTAACCAGAACTCGTTAAACTATTCGAAGTTCACTGTAACACTATAGTAAACATCAAAACAAAGCTGATTTTTTCAGCAGGCCACAGTGTTCACAATATGTGATACATTTCCACCAAAATAGCATCTTCATCTTCACTTCAATTATCATCATCTTTCTAATCTTCTTGATCCGTAAACAAAACCAACATTTTGAATTTTTGGCACAAACTACGTCAATTTTCTAACTTTTAACTTCACGCTGAAACTTTGCGCTTGCCATACCCATAAGGTTTTTAATCATAATTGAAGTGAAAATTTTTTTTTGGAGTACTACAATGTTTAATCTGTTACCGATTTATATATATAGCTGAGGAAATATGGTTAAAACGATGAGATAGTAAATTTTTCATTGAGTTATTAGGCATAAGAAAATAAACACCACAAACTGACAACAATGGCAACACTGAAATCGCATTTATATTAGTAGAGAAATTGCGCATGTGTTGGAATTTATTAAAGATTTCTTTACTATTATTATGAAAAATAAAGCGCATATATCAATCGAATTGAAATACGCAAAAAAAAAAAGATAAATAAACTTCTATATTGGCAGCACTTTTTCAGTGCACTGTCAGCCATGAAAATAGGAGTTATTCAAATGTAATGACAGCCACGTCGTTGGTCACATAGTAGTAATGGCGTCAGTACCATAGCCTTAGAAATCAGCGTTTCGTTTTTATACATTGTGGGCGGGAGCTTGCTGTCGGCTGTATGTTTAACACGTACTATGGCAACGTTAAAGGCCATAAATCACCAGCATACACAATCGGACGACCTAATAATTTGGGCATGACTGCTAGGAAAGTATAATATTGTGAAGTAAGAATGCAACTGTGTAAGAGATTTCCTTGGCAGGTAGTGTGATAGACAAAAATATGTTATAATATTTGTAAAATTTTAGTCTTTAGTTCAACCGATCAGAGGAGCATTTATTTAAAACAGATGAGCTTAAAAAAATAATATTGAACCCAGTGATGCATTTGGACTGCATTTGGAAGGCTTCTCTTTCTAAAATCAACTTCTTAACAAACAAGAAACATTTTTACCAAACACATATTCAAATACGTCACTTACGGCATAGTCACATTCCTTTATCGTTAAAAACTAATTGATAAGTCTTTTTATTCACTTCCTCGATTTAGTATAGCTTTTTTTCTCTGAACAATTCTCGCTTCCACTTCTCGCTTCTTGGCAAAATTTCCAATATATAAAGAAGCGTGTTATTGAATAAAGTTCGCACTGACTATACAATATTATTAGTTTAGGCTATATGGTGCAATAAATTGCACAATATAAATTATTTTTATATTGCCAATATCTTTACTAAACAAATAATTTCTGAAAGTTCTTCATATTTTTGAAAGGTCATGCTTAAGGGTCTTAGGTTTTGTCGATAGAAATAATATTGTGCAATAAAGAACAAAAGTTTATTTTATTTATGGTAAAATATTAAAATAAATATTGCCGACACTTTTTATAATATATTGCACAATATTATTATACAGAAGAGATACAAAAATCTTCTGAGTTTATTGCAAGTGTGAAGGTCCTTAACAAATATCTCAGCTCCTTTTTTTTCTTTTTTGTAAAGTTTTAAAGAAATAAAATTTAAAAAAAAAAAATGTTTCAAGAAATTTGGAATTGGAATAATATGATTCTTCAGTAGATTAAATATCAGATATTTTGCGAGTATTAAAGTCGTGTACTTCTGCTTAGGCTGTACGATTCCTTTGCTCTCTTAGAACTTTATGTATTATCGTGTAAGAAAATAATATTAGAAGGATAATAAAAAAAGGTACCACGTCGTGCTTTTTATTAAACACAAACATATCTGGACTTTTTCTGCTGCGGCGGCTTGATTTTGTGGTGCAACAGCACATGAAAAGCTTAATAAAAAATAATGGAAATCATAATGACAATGACAATGATAATGATAATGATAATGATAATGACGGTGACCATGATGATAATAATTATGAAGGACAATGACGGAATGAGTTTAAGAAAACGAGTATATTTCTCTATGCCTCTGCCATCATTATTGAGCTATTGTTCAAAAGGAAATATTTAAGAATTGGTTAAGTGAAGCGGAAGAAATTGTTTAGAAATATGTGAGAAATAAATACAAAACAAAGAAAAAAAATAAAAAAAATAAAAAATAAAGGACGCAACGAAAAGTTTTAAGAAAGCAAAAAGCAGTTAAAAGGTCATTAGAAATTAAACGTAAAGTAGTGCCAAAGAATAATATATTTAAAGGAAATAACTTAAGAAACCTAAAATGCTTTTAGAATTTCTCTCCTTTCGACTGCTACAGTTTGTGAATGAAATATTTGCAAACTGCAATTGAGTTCAAATTCGTTAAACCAATAAAGGCTTTTCATTAGCATATAACATGATTTGCTATTCTTTATGAACGCTCAATATATAAAATATGAGAAGTCTAGCAAAAAAGTACGATATCGAGAACTAGAATCATAATTATGTGACAAATTTCTTTCACAAGTAATGAAATTTGTAAAACTTTATGGACATTTTTATAAAAGTATAATTTGTATGTGATCGGAGGAGCTGAGTTATAAAGCTTTTTGCTACATATTTTTCATTAAGTATGTGGCAATTAAAACGCCATTTTGAAGGAAATTTTTTCTTAAATCGCTCACCTTCTTTGTAAGATTTTTTGTATAAACGAATCACGCACCGTAAGACTGCAAATAATGACTGTATATATTACACACAAAAGTCTGATGTGATTGCATTCTATTTTAAGAAATCTCATCAACCAAATCGCATTTGCAAAAAAATCTTTTCTGCTCTCTTTTGCAAATCGTACAACTTGATGAATTTCTAGTTCATTTTACCCTATTTTACTTATATTAATTGGAATTTTTTATTTATATAAATTTATTGGTTTAATAAATTTTTATTTTAATTTTAGCCTTTTTAGTGAAAATGCCTAAATTTTTAGTTCATTTATGATTGCCAAAAGCCCATGTTGAAGCTCCTTTTTCTGGATCAATGATTTTAGCAGGTATTATATTAAAATACCATATTTGACAAATCGTACCATTATGTGAATCATGTCCTTTAATATCAAATAAAAAATATTTAATCATTCAAGAAATATTTCCTTGACGTACTGCATTCTGAGTTATGTGAAAACTTTAATGCCAGCATTATTTATATTTACTTGTAAAATAGCAAAACTTTTAAATGTTTAAAGTTTTTCTTACCAATTCTTGCTTTTATTATTTTAAATGGGGTTAAATAAATTAAGCTAAGTTGGCTTAAATTTATTATTTAAAAAAAAAAAATTCAACAAATTTTAACAAAGTTTAAGAAAATGTTTAATATGTTGCACGCTTTGCCAAGGACTTTGGCTTCGTGTTGCAGTAACTTGCTTTTAAAGCTTATGCAATTTAATTCCTTCTATCCAAAAAAGTACCTCTTCCATTTAAGTTGTTTTCTAACAATAGACATTAATCTTCATTTACGTTCATTTACATTCATTTACATTTCAGATACTCGTTTGGTTGTTTGTGCTTTTGCGATAGTTTATGAGAAGGTGCTGATGATTTTTGGCAGCAAATACGGATTTTGGCTAAAATTTTGTCAGCTTTTATGGAAAAAGTAATATAAAATATTAAAACAATCTGTTCTTATGGTAACCAATTAATTTCGTTTACATGTAAAAAGTGTGTAACTAGTCAAGCTTATAACAAGGGAAGAAGGTATGAAAATAGAGACGAGCAAATGCGAATTTTTTTTAAATCGCATTTTTTTTAAATCGAATTTTTTTTCAAAGTGGGGCAGAGTGAGTTCTACAAATATGAATAATATGAAGAATATGTATGTATTTCGTCCGTATTGAATTCTTTTTCCATAGCATAGTAACGAGCTTTAGTTAACATAACAAGTTCTCTTAGCTCCAGCTGAATTCACAGCATGTGTAGGGGTCCAGCTGAATGCTAATCGCGGAAAAATAATGCTAAAATTCATAATTTTTAAGTAAATGCAAAATATACCGCCAAATACTTATAATTAATTGATTTTTCCTAAAGAATATCTGGAGTCTCCCTCTAAGGGCACAATCATGTTTTACATTCCTGTTAATGGGTTCACCAGAATAGTACCTCCTATAATCCAAAGCGCCTTTTTCATCAGGTATACGTGAAATTGTGGAATCGTCGGCTTTTACTACTTTTTCCGCAAGTAATTTTTTGTAAAAATTTGCTTCTTATAAAATTTCAATATTTTTTTTTTTCCTGAAATGGTTAACAATTTTTATACACTTGAAATGAAAAGGCAGACTTACTGCAGGCCAATAAAAAAAAAATCCCTTAAAAAAACTCTTTTTGTGTGGATCCAGCAGCAAATGGGTTTTTTTAAGGATCAAAATATTGATTCGATCCATTGCCATTTCGCCAACCAGTCTGTACTCGTTTGAGACCTTTGATGCCTTACTGGTTAGTAAAAACGGAGAGGAGAAAATTGGTACATTACAAACCTTTTAGTACCACTCTAAATTTTGGATCCTTTTCAAAAGAATTATTAGTAACATAAAAAATGAAAATATTATTGATTTCGGTTTGAACGTCTCCCATTAAAGCAATGATATGAATTACACACTGCAATAGGGCTCCAATTAGGCTACGCTGCACAAATGGCAGATTGTAGTTCTATATGAATGAATCAAATTAATTAAATTAATATTAATAATCAAATTGTAATGTTTCTGGTCGACTTGTACAATTTGCGATTGGTGTTTGCTAATCCTGGGCAAGCAGAAGGTTTTCTTTAAAACTAAATTCAGGTTAAATATTAATCAGCTGTTCATTAATCTAGATGAATAAATTTCAAAAGTTTTTTTTTGCTTAATTTTCATATAAAAAATAAGAGAAACGACTTTTTTATTTATAAATTTTTTTGTCAGAGAGGGTGAATAAAATTTATTTACTGGGCAAATCGTCACAAGGCTCAAATAAATTGAATAATTTTATTGCACAAACGAGTATTGCACAATAAATTATTCAATGCGTGGTTAGTGTAAAGCTGTTCTGCAGAAATCACTTTACCTAAATATTGAGACTGTATGATTAAAATAAAAAATATTTCACACTCTTCTTTATTTCTTTATTAAAAAAATTTTTTTTTTAAATAATTTAATAAATATTTTTAAAATTCCACTTTTTTTATATTTTATATATTTTATTTTGTATATTTTATTTTCTATAAAAATAAAATTAATTAAAGAAATATGGTTTTTATTTTTTTTTTATATGGAAATATTTTAGAATTGTAAAATGTTGGTGTCCTTCCTGTTGGCTTGACCTTTTTAATAATTTTCATATTCATAATTAGTGTATGTTTATTGTTGGCGACAACACCCCTTCCCCACCATTTATGGAAAACGTGCTTATGAAAAATAGTATCGCAAAGCACGTTTAATTGCAAATGAGTTAAAATAAAAACAACTTTAAAAAATTAACTGCGAAAATGTTAGTAAATAAAAAGTTTCCCGCCCACTAATTACTTTTCTGCTCTACTTCGTATACGAAAATGTACGTGTACGAAAACTGTAAAAAACAACAATAATAACAATAATAGTTTAGCAGATAGTAGCATTATTGTATAATTATGTCCGTGCAAGACAGTGTGCTGGCAAGTTCATCTTGTTTGAAAACATTTCTCTAGAGTCATTATTTGAGCCATTAAGGACATTAAAGTCAACAATAGAAATCACAAGACTGCGTGGGAAGAGTCAAAGCAGCAACTTTGCTTGATTATAAATGAGCTATAAAAAAACTGTACAAACATTTATTATTTATGGGCACTTTCTTCACAAAAAAGTACCAAATAATTTTAAGTTTTTAATTTTTAAAAATGATTTTCAAGTGGCAAAAGGACTTGTTTACAGCACTTAAATTATGCAATTTTAAATCCATCAAATATTCAGATATGTACGAAAAAGGGGAAAAAGTACAAGCATAATAGTACCAATTGGTTTTTCTATTTATCAGCCCAATACTTATTTCTTCTTTTAATCTGTGCCGTGAGCAATAAACACGCAAACATTTAAACTAATTTTATTTGTTGAATTTGAAATGTGTTCTTTCCATAAATAAATATATATCAAATTACATTTTATATAAATTTAAATAAATTATAATTTTGACAAAAAATTAAATAAAAAAATTCCAAAAGAAAACAATTCAAGTTACCAGCTGTCAAATTCTATTTTCTAAGATAATTTTGTGTAATGGCCCCACGGCGGCCTGCAATAATTGTACCGAAAGACGCCGACACTAAATAATTAATTTCGATTTATTTGGAGCTAAAAAATTAATATTTATAAATTGAAAAAATATTTTAATGTATTTTTAATATACATTTTTATTTTTATAGAACTCTTTTCAAGTCCAGCTAATAAAATTAATTTGAATATTTGATAGATCGATAGTTTGTGACACAAATCGAAAGATGGAATAAGTTTTTGGTTGATAAATCGAAATGGTGCTCGTGCTTTTCGTCCTGGCTATCGCAGTAAGCATATGGCCTAGGTTCGAATAAAGAATACCTTCAGCGGTGCTCGTGATTATTTCTTGTTTCGCTTCAAGAGAATATGATTTACACTCAAGTAAAGAAATGAACCAACAAGTGACGCAAAATTTCTTCTCTGTCTTCGGTTCCCTTTATTTTTTACTTCATTAGCATTTACCCCACTTTCAATTAAAGAATACTTTCTAGGAGTACTGCGCTTATCGCCCTTTTTTCCTTCGTTTTCAATGAAAAAAAGGAGATGCGCTTTTCTTTTGTTCACTTGGTAGATTTTTAAAAAAAAATAACTCAAAGCAATTTGCAGCTACTTTGAGTATCAGAATGTCATAGAAAATATACAACTTTTCAAAACTTTGGTCAGCTGTAAAGCGGAATAGACATTTTTAATCTTACGAACACGATTAATTCGATTCTGATACCATTATATCCCCAAAATGAACACCAAAAGACTATTTTAAAATATTAATTACTTGCAGGGTATCCTGTCATGTGTTTTCACCACATTAAAGCACTTTAAATCGAATCGTGAATACTGTTAATGTTCATTTAAGCTGTTCTATTACATAAATACACAAAAATAGATAATTGTGTTTTTCTATTAAACAATTGTTCGATTTGTTTTTCTTTTTTGTATAAAAATAATTGTATAAAAATTTAAATAGTACTTACATTGCACCCACATAAAGGGCATTGCTGTTTTCGTCAAAATAAAAAGTTTTATAGTGCAGGGGACCGCAACTGAAGTCTTTCACATGATCTGAAAATAAGGAGAAGAATTAAAATTAAAAACGAACACCTTCAGAAAAAGAAATAGAGCAAGCGGTCTTAAATATGAGTAGTTTTGCTTTAAACATTATAGAAAAAAAGCTCAAAAAAAAGCTCAAGTTAAAAAGAGCAACGCCAAAAAATGTTTTCAAAGCAAATACCACACTATGTAATAATCGGCGTTCAATTCTGTGAATATAAAAAACAAAAAGATCTTTATAAATGATATCGAAGATTGTTAAAAATTTACTGAAAAATTAAAACACACATTTTAATGCCTTTTTCATAAATCCATTCGTTACCTGTCTGTCTCTCTTTCTCTCTCTCTCTCTCTCTCTCATAAATATTACAAGTCCGGCTGCGATAAAATGTTTAAAGATAAATAAAACGACTTGCTCTCGAAGGTACCACATTTATTCCGAGACGTTGCTAGACTGTTTCAACTTACGTTAAGGACGATGTAACGTAAAAGTGACGTACATGATGTACTAACTTCTACGAGTACACGGGGAGGGGATAAAAAAATAACTGATCTCCGTAAGATAATACACTTATGCCAACGTTATTTCTAGTATTGGAAACGGTAGCAAAACGCTTTCCTTTCATCGGTGTCTTCAGTTTTGGGAAGACGAAATCTTTCGGAGGGGCCAAGTCTGGTGAATACGCTGCTTGAGAATATGATTACGGTTTTGTTTAGGCCAAAAACAGACACACAAGCTTCGATGTGTGAGCTGATGCGTCTTCGTGTTGCAAAATCCATGATTGGGTTTTTCGCTATTCTAAGCTTTTCTAACGAATTGCTTGGCGCAAACGGCATATAACTTTAAGCTAGTATTCCTTATTGACTGTATGACCTTGTGGCAAGAATTTATGAAGGACCAATGAGAAAATCCTTCACATTTGACCGAACTTGACGTGCTTTTTTCGATCTGGGTTGTTCTGGCCGCTTCTATTAAGATGATTGGGCTTTGGTTCCTATGACCTATTCGAGAAAATCTGCTTCACCGTTGACAACGACTAAGAGCTCCTGAGCAATGTCTATTCCATCTTGTTTTTCCTAAAAATTAAATAGTTTTGGAATAATCTTCGCTGCCGCATTTTTCACGCTTAAAATATCCATTAAGGTTGCTGCGCATGAGCTGAACTATATGCCAACATCATCATCAACCTCTCTAGAAGTGATTCGAAAATTATCCAAAATCATTTTGGATAATTTTGTTTTTCGGTTTTTCACATGGTCGGGCGACCACGACAAGCACCGTCATTGGCATCATCTCGGCCTTCCTTAAACCGGTTATACCGCAATTGAACTTGTGTTCAATTTCATTTTTTACCCAAATCTTAATACAGTTTCTTTGAGCCATTTTTCGAATAGTAAAAAATAGAAGAGCACATCAGAAGATAACTTACCCTTCTTCTCTGTCAGAAACAAACTGGCAATCATAAATAGCTGATATTGCCAAGATATATACGATGGAAGACATCTGCACCAGCATGATAGGAAAAAGATCAGAAAATCGAATATACATAAGTCGCGAAATTTGAAAATAACGGTTATTTTTCGATCACCTCTCGTATATATTCATTACTTTTTATTCCAAATAAAATGTGAGAAAATATAAAATAAATTCTTTGCTATTTTTATATCCTTTATAAAACAATTACCATCTTTCTTACTTTTGCCAATTTCTATTTTTAAAACTCCTGGTTACTTTCCCAACGTGTATCACCAGCTGTCATCAAAATTTTAAAACAAACTAAAGTACGAGTAAATACAATAAATACAATCTTTCATCCATTCCTAACTTAAATAGAATAGATTTATCTATTGGAGAGGGGATTTTTTTTTTGGCACGAAAGAAAATCACAGATAAATAAAAAAAACTCTCTGGCAGTACTACGCCAATAAAACTGTTGAAAGCAAAAATGTGTATAAATATATTTGTTCCTTTTTCTCTAAATGGTTTTTCTTTGCTTTTTGTTCATCAATATTTATTAACTGGTTGCCACTTTCTCCCCCACCCCTCCATGTGTCTGTTAATTCGTAGGTAAATAGTTGTGTATTCTTGACTTAAAAACGAATGAAAATAGACGCATGTCAATTTTATTTAAGCTGTTTTTAGCTTTTCTTCCACATAATTTTAGCTTTTTCCCCTTAGCTTAGTTATTAGGTGTGTTCATTCACTTTACTACCAGCATCAAGTCAGTGCAAAGAATATTCTAAATTGCTCTCAAAAAGTAAAAAATTTTACTTATTTAATTTTTATGTATACAAAGTACTTAATAAGTACGCCAGTTTATAGGAAAAATTAATTTATGCTTAAAAAAAATATGTCGTACAACAACTACAACAACAGAATATGAAAAAAACTGAAAAGTCATTGGCTTAACCGGAGCAACTAAAACAGCTGATACAATAGAAAACTTTAGGATATAAGATTCTACACAATTACTAATTTCTACACAATTACCAATCAGATTGATCGATATAAAAATCATATTGATCGATATGGTCTTATATCGACCAGATTGGGCGGGAAACCATGAAATTAAAAATAAATTCAATTTTTGTATACATTGCAAAATATCTTCTTATTAGAAATTTTGTTTGGTTAATACAACCAGAAAAAAGGTGCTTAAAATAATTTTTTAAAAATACATTTTAATTCTTTAATTCAAATTTAAATAATTTGTTTGTTTTTTTTTTTTTTTTTTTTTTTAATTCTAATAATAATTTTGCCTTGCAGAATAATTACTAGAATATCCAATTTGAGTCAAAACGTTTTGAAAGAAATTCGTATTGAAAGTAAATGATGGAAATAAAATTTTTCTCTCAGCCACTACAAATAATTGCAGACCGTACCATACCATTTGTGAGAAAAAAGAATAACAATATTTTTACCTCATTTATATATGCCATATTTTCGAAACCATGCGATTATGCAGGATAGCGAATTTTGCTTAATTTGAACTATCAGTTATGGCCAACACTGTAATTGGTTAGAAGCGACTATCATAACTTCAATTGGATTATTGTTGTTGTTGGCTGTTTATGTTCATGGTAGTGTCTATTCAGTTAAAGTTGAGCTTTTAGACTTTGCAAGAAGCTTTTTGTATACCAGCGTCACAATGAACAGTAACACGTAACCATTGACAGTAAATGAACGTACCTAATAAATAATTTTTTTTTTAATATCTTTGCCGTTTTCTGTACTCTTGTAAATGACAGATGTTTTATGTTTGTTACATATCACACTTCAAATAATAAATTCTGCTTATTTTGTTTTATTTTATTTTATTTTATTTTATTTTTATTTGGTTTATTAGAGCAGGTAAGGAAGAAGCATGCATGCAGATGACAACGACAATTAGGGATTTTTTGGGCAACTGTAGCTATAAGCTTTTGATTTGGGGGTCGTGGTTGTTTCATTGATATTGATTTAGCCAATGCTTGTCCTTATGCAGGAATAACACTTAATACCTTTTAAGCTAACAAATAATGTAGGTGAATGGTACAACACTTAGACAGCTACTGACTTTACGAAGCAAGTCAGCTGTCGTCAAAGAGTTTCATATTAATTTGCTGAATGTACATATATGATGTTTAAAATATTGATTTAAAAAGCTGCAGATGGCTTCACTTAGATATTTATCAGTTTACAGCATTTGATGGCAGAGGGGGGGGGGGGGGGCACATTTGACCGCTTAATAATATGTCATTGTTAACCAATTACAGCGGCTGAATTTAATTTTTATATCGACAGAATTTCATCTTTATACTCTCGTAATAATAAAAACAAAAAAGGAAAAAAGTATATAAATAAATAAAGAAAAGTTTGAATGGTTGCCATCTAACAGAGTCATACCAACTGACAAGATTGCATGCACTGGAGCTCAAAGGTAAGCAAACTGTATATTATGTTATTCTATATATGTACATATGTATGTATGTGGATGGCTCATGCATAATAAAATATAGTTTGCTCGCACAGAGTAATTTTATTTCTGAATATTAATTTGATAATATACAAATATTTTTTCCCCCAATTTCTTTTCCTTTCTAATATTGCACATCAACTTTACTTTGAGCAGTTCCCACCGAAAATATTATGAAAAGAAAACTTTGCATTGAACACTAACCAACTTTTTATTTACGAATGGCAGTTTGATTATGGATTTTGTGGTGAGTTGGGTAGCAGAGCGACCTAAAAAGAACTTCAACTGTTTGCAACTATACTTGATACCAAATTATATGTGATGCATTTCAATGACTACTTTATGATATCGTTTCTATAGAGAGAACGAAAAAAGAAATTTCAAAATTGCTGGCAAAATGAAAAGGTAATAGATACAAAAAACACTCAGCCAAAGGAAGCATTATGTAGTCTAGACACCTACGTCATGCATTTGCAGCACGTTTTGAGCAAAAAAAAAAAAAAAAAGAAAAAAGGATAAAAGCAAAATACGAGCAAAAATCCTTTGAACTGACTTAAGACGAAATATTCTTTTCACCAGCCATTTTTTACTGCCAGAGTATTTATTTTGCTTTTAAAAGAATTTAAATTTTCCTTCTAATATTATTCTTATTCGGTTTTCTTTCAAAGCTTCTTTAGCTACATCAGTTATTTGCCTTGCATGTGCTATAAACAGAAAGTTGAATACAAATAATATAAAATGAAATATTTTGAAATTTTTTTCACGACCTGCTTTAATGGTTGCCCCATTGCTTGCAATTCGTTATAAGTAATTTTTTTTTTTTTTGTTTCGTGTTCTCATATTTTTGCTTTTTCAGTGTTAAAAGTTGTTACTACAAGATGGTAACATACTTTTTACTTCGCTTTTATTTCATCGAGGATGTTTTCTTTTGTAGTTGTGTTGGTTTGCCTGCAACAACTTTCACTGCACTTATTTAATGTAGCCTTCTTATTACAGTGTGAGCAAAGTTATGGCTGCCGATATTTTGTCCATATACCTTTTGCGTCATACCATATTCTATCATCGGCGACTATATCAGTACTTGACTTGGTTTTCTCGTTTATGATTGTGCTGTTTGGTTTTTCTTTGAAAAAGAAATAGTTTTTCCACAGCCATAGATATCTTCTGCTAAAAGGATATTTTAAATATGTATTGCATGTCTGAACTTTTGTAATTTTATTTTACTTTCGGTAGTTTTAACTTTTTTATGATCTACACAATACACTGCTAATGCAAATAAATTTCTTTAGCATATTGATAGTGGAGGAAATACGTACATTTATAACGCCAGCTTAATATGGAAATGTAGTAAGTCTATTTATTTATTTTTAATTATTTGTGCATTGGCTTTAAAATAGGCTGACAAATAAGAGAAATACAATCAAAAACTTATCTCATACAAGACGGATACTAAACCAACCACAAGTGCACGACAAGTGCAGCAGTTTGCTCGCAGCCATACTCACTGTTTAATCCGTATAATAGAAGTAGTTGGGTAAGCGCGCCCTTTTTGGAACTTTGCTAAGAAATTATTATATTTTTTAGCCAAACCCAACCAAAGTAAATCAAACTTGGTCACTTGTTCCATATTGCTTTTTAATTTAAGAACACCTGAATGGATCTTTGGAATATATGTGTGCATGTATGCATGAATCCATGCAACTATTTATGCGTGTGTGTATATGTACGAACTATAATCAATTTTTAGGTATTTGAAAGTTAACAACGATGGCAATACTGTCGCCAAAAAGTAACTTTGCTAGTTAAGCTCTTCTAATGCTTTTACAATGAAACAAGCTTTCAATCCAATTATGAAACTGCCTTCTTGCTGAAGCAATGAGAAAAAAATTCTGCAAATAAATTTAATACTATTTTTTTTAAAGGGTTGGTAAATCCTTGCAGGAGGATGTAATTTTTAGTGCTAAGAAATATATTTTGGCTTCTTTAAGTTTAGAACCTTCTAATAGACGAAATAGTGGTCTCAGTAGTAGCTTATATAATATAGATAATTATTATAAAAAGTATATCTATATATATATATATATTTTATATTATAAAATAAGTATAGCCAAACTTGCAATATGATCGGAACCTTATGAACATGCAAAATTTAATTGCATGCACTTATTACAGCTTTTAAATATTAAAAGAAAATTTCTATAACAATCAGTTTAATAGAAGTCGAAAAGAATTACAGTGAACTCACGATAACACCAAACAATTGAAAAAAAGCTAATTAAATTTTACATGAGTATATGTTTCCTGTACGACTGGCATTTGATTTTTAACTTCTTATTCAAAGAAAGCTTTCTAATGATAGCTTTTTTAATGGTTAATTACAATTACCTTCGAAAAAAATTTATTAAAGTGTTTTATTGAAATAAAGGCCCGAGTTGGGGCGCCAAGATATCTTTTCTTTTTTACGTAAACCATTTAGAATCCTTTAACTTTCATTACGTTTGTATATCATGAACTGTTTGAAAATAAATTTTTCTCTCTGTCATAATTGTTTTTAAGCATTTTTGTACAATTTAATGAGAGAGAGAGAGAGAGAGAGAGAGAGAGAGAGAGAGAGATAGAAATGTGATGTTAGTATGCCTATATACACGTGCTGTAACTGAGTAAAAGAAATTTAATACTGTTTTGTTTGCATATAAAATAATATTATTTGCTATTTTTCCTATTCAGACCTAGATATTCAGTATCGGTTCTAAAATTTATCGCGGCTGTATTGAGCACGTGGAGCTGCCTCTCATTTTAAGAAATAAAATGCCAAACGATTTTTCTCTACTTTTATATGTTTGCGTGTGTATTCTCATATAACTATTCTATTCTACAAATACAAGCCGGTAAGCGCTTAGCAACTGTGTCAGTTTCGTACACAGTCGCGCATATTTTAATTAATTGTTTATTTAAGCCCCGTATAATACAAATTTAAATGCGATCGGTGTTCAATGCATTACGAGATATCGCTACCCGATAAGTCGACAAATCTTTAGGAATAATTTTAGTTATTCTGACTATGATTCGCTCCGCCTTTAATTGGCCCTTCCTTTACCTACACTGTATGGGAAGCTTCCATTTGAAAGCTTTATACGTCTATACTTTTGAAAAAGGGATAATGTTTTAAAAATGTTTAAATGCAATATTGATATTATTATTTATTATTATTTTAAATTAATATTACTATTATTATTCAAATCAGTATTACAGACTTTTTATTTTAAAATCCAATTAAATTGCCAATTCAAATTCTGCATTTTCATTAATCTGTACCATAAATGGTATTTTATCGATCGTTGTAATTTTACCACCCACAATTTGAATCAAAGCGAGTGTGTTTTCTGGGAGTAGTAAAAAACAACTTAAAAACACTTTTGAAAAATTCTTTAAATTTTTTTCAAATTTACAGATACGAATACTGATTACGATCGGCGTTGAATACAACTGACAACTTTTATTTATTTATTTATTTACAACATATTTATTTATCTTGAAATACGGCCTCGAAATACGGCCTTAATGAATTAAAAAAATTAACGATTTTTGAGTTTGTTTGTTTTTCATCAGAATTTCATTTCGTAGTTAAAATATTTGTAACAATTCTAAAATTCTGTCTTCTCGTGATCTTTATTATAAAAAAATTTGACGCAGCAGAAATTTCGTTTCTGTTACAAAAATTTAAATTTTTCAAAAACAATAAACTCTTTAATGCGCAGTTCCAAAGTAAATAAATATGTCTTTCTAAATTTATAGTTACCGCTGCAGAATAAACACAGTAAACAATACATTGACGGTAACTGTGCAAGTGTTCCAGAAGGTTCAATATTAAGAGTATATAAAGAGGCTGGATCGGCTGAGTAAATTATCAGTTCTATACAACTGCGATCGAAATCGGTATTCGTATCTGTAAATTTGGAAAAAATGAATTCAAAGAATTTTTTAAAAGTGTTTTTGTGGTGCTTTTTAGCACTCCAACAAAACACACTCGCTTTGGGTCAAATTTTGGATGGGGAAAGTGTCGGGCTAGATAAAGTACCATTTATAGTGCAGATTTATGTAAACACACAATTCAATTGTGGCGGGTCCTTAATATCAGATAATTTAGTTTTGACTGCTGCCCACTGCGTAAAAGGACTTCCAAAGGATATGTTGTTTGTTGTGGGAGGTGCTGCAAAACTTAGTGATGAAGGTGTCAAATCAAGCGTTGCTGAGGTACTCATCCCAAAAGACTACAACGGAAAGACTTTTCATATGGATATAGCCGTAATTAAATTGAAAACGCCGTTTCTAAATATTCCAAAAGCAACTCTTTTCAATACGAAGGTGAAGAAAGGTTCTACGGTTGAAATTTTTGGCTGGGGTATGATATATAAAGGCCCGTTGCATGCATCGAAAAAACTACGAACAGATACATTTACTACTATGGATTATACCGAATGTGCAAAATTCAAACGAAGGGGCATTACAAAATCAATGTTTTGCACCATGGGGCATAAAAGAGGTACCTATATCGGCGACTCGGGTGGTCCAGTATTATGTAATGGCTATTTGTGTGGTATTGTATCGGCAGGCTTTATAGCTCCGATGAACACCTTTGTGACTGCCCATACTAGTGTGGAGTACGCAAAGGAATTTATAAATAATATTATGAAATCCAAATCATAAATTTTAATTATTTTATAATAAATAGATTTTGAGAAAAGAGCAAAAAATTTTAATTCGTTTTTACTGAGTTTTGCGCTGGTGATCTTCTATCAATATAATTGAATCTAAAAACATACCCGGATATATTTTGAATCTTTTACTTATTCGATTTTAATTCTATTATTCTATATATAGTTTTGTATAAGTAACAATTGGGAACCATCAAAGATAATTAAAAACAGGTATCAATAATTAAAAAATATATACTCGTATTGATGGCCAGATAAATGTTGATTTAATTTTTACCTTTTTTGCAAAAAAAAAGGTTTTTTTGCTTTCTAAATGACGAAATCATATTTTAAAATGAAATACAAGACCGATAGGCACTAATCGCAACAACATTGCTTAGTTTTATTATATTTCTCTTTTTGGCCAATTTTTATATTCAGTATGGAGGGTGTGTTTTAGTTCACTTCTTCAGGGGATTTGTCTAATTTATTAAATTGCAAAAAAACAAAAATTATATTTATTTTTATAAAATCTTAATGATAATTAATAATCTTATTTTACTTGAGAATTCGAAACCTTGTTCGCTGTCTAATTACTGTACTGTACTGCGCTTAAGTTGTCTGTATCGTCGTTTATGTTCATAGTTGTGTATATAGTCCTTGACTTTAGTACAGCTCTCGACACAATATTACATTTTAACTTATTAAAAACGTTCGAAACATACGTTGTTAGAGGAAATTGTATCAAATGGTTCCACAACTATCTAAGAGAAAGAACACGCAGAGTTAAGGAGTACCACAGAGGGCACTGCAATTTAATAATCCATATATATATAGTATATCATGCTATCAAAATTATTGAAGATCAACTACTGCGAAATCGTGCCATGATAACGGGGCGAACACTAGTCAGATAAGGCGAAACTCTGGCACATTAAGCCACCATATATACACAACAACGTTTACAATAAACTCCATCCAGAAGGCAAATGCGATAAATATATACAAGTGATGCCCAAAAAGCTACGAAAACCAGCTTTTATATTATAACCAATAGCCAATTGCGCCACACCAGAAGTACTTCAGCAAGCTTACTATTCGCCCACTGAATCGTATAACGGACAAGGCATAACGGGTTGGGGCGAATCGACATAGTATAGGGGCATACCAGCCAGTCAAAACGGAGTACTAAAACTATTGAGGAACCATAATAACAACATCAACACCAGATATAACATAAATTGTTCAAACAACTTCAACAACGCCACGTACGTTCCTGCTGATATAAATTCTGAATGTTGCCAGAAGAATGTAATGAAATGAATGTAATTTTTACAATATTGTATTACAAATAATTAATTATTACTTCTGAAGAATTTAATTTAAAAACTGTTTGTGTTTTATTTGATTTCTTATCAAGTACAGTGACATTATTTCTTAAATTAAATTTCTTAATTATGTATGCACGATGTCCTGATTCATGTGCTGTTGAAGTTAATTTTTCAATTTAGAAAAGATTACAAAGTTCCGGCAATATCGAATTCTTGTGATACGGAGGTTTTCAAATATCGCTTTAGCGATTGTTTTAGCTGCCTTGGAAATGGTTTGCAGGCGTCTGAATTGCATCCATTATTGGATCTCTGAAATGGTTTGCAGGCGTCTGAATTGCATCCATTATTGGATCTCTGAAATGGTTTGCAGGCGTCTGAATTTTTGGCGTTCCGCATTGTTTGCAAGTTTCAATATATTTGGTTATGTTTTTAGATATAATAGCATGCGGTATTATTGCTGGTTTGTAGAGTCTAGAATGTCCTGTTTCAATGGGGGCACCTTAGTATTCCATTATCATCGTACCGTGAAATAATATTCCGCTAGATCAATTTTGAATCTTGTTAATTTAGAGGTGGGTTCTTACTTAGAAGGCAAATAAGAAGGTGTTGTGGCATCTATGCGAACGTATGTACGATCTAAAATGTGTTATTGCCTGATATTGTGATTAATTGCTTTTGGGAAAATTTCAGTATAAAATGTTATCTGTTATGAGGTGCGGGATCTCAGATAGATCTCACTATAAGCAATAGAACTGGGCTACAGCATTATGATTGAGATGGATCGTCTCTTTTATCCTTAATGACATGCTTATCAATTTCTTCTTTATGTGTATGTGTTGTACAATAATTCTTAATGTATACTGTTCTGAATCTTTTGGTCTTATATGTTGCTCATGACAAATGTTGTTGTATGCAAGTGATCTGAGATTTAATTACAAGCCACCTTTACCACAATATTAAGACTCCCTAAATGTACGCTCTGTATCTATTATGAAGAGCTTGTCTTCATTTTAAATAATTAAGTGCCAGCACGCGTTCCTTTATTAGCATTATTTGTTTTTATATTTCATTTCACTAGATAATTTAAAATTCCTAGACAATACAAAGCAATATTATTAATTTTTATACGCTTGTGTGTGTGTGTATTCTAATATATTCTACATAGAATAGTTTAGTGTTTAGTGTATCTGTATATATATATATACATATACGGGAATATATTTATACAACTGTTTTGTACCAACATGCGCCTATTTAAATAATTGTTTATTTAAGCCAAGATATCGCCAAGTGATCTTTGGGAATAATTTTATTTATTTTGGTTGTGGTTCCCTCCGTCTCTAATTGGCACATGCTTTAACTATTCCGTATGTAAAACTTTACATTTGAAAGCTTCATTCGTCTATACTTTTGAAAAAAGTATAAGTTTTAAAAACATGTATTTCCTTAACATTTCAAGCGAAGTAAATTCGAAGTAAATACCCGGTTTTTCTCAACTGAACTCATTCAGAATGATCCATTACTGCAACTTTATAAGTTCATAGATCTTCCTATGGCTGCGTTTACCGCAACCCAACCAAAAAGTTGAACTGGAGTAATGGAATGCATTCTTCTGGCAAAAGGAATTCTGTACCTCCATTTTGTGTAGGGAAAAATTGTGTTTTCGGATGAAATGCATTTGTTCCTGAATAGACTTTTGTACCAGTGAGTTGGCCATCCAGATCTGGTGATCCAATGATATTCGATTATTTTTTATGCCGTATGCGAACAAGTCACAAACATTGACGAACTCGAATTGAATATTGAACGTGTCATGAGTGAACTGCGAAAAATTGGAAAATCTTCAAAATTGGAAGGATCGCATGAAGTATGTTATCCTACATTGAATTGAATTTTTCCTCAAAATGTAAACTAGTAATTAATTCTTCAAAATGAAACCTTTAAATTTAAATTTTTTTAAATCCTATTCCTAATGGAAATTCCGATATATACCGGTGAAGATAAAAATTTTAAACCAGAAAAGTATCAGTGTCGGCGGTCTGTCTTGGGCTTGGCAGCGTAACGTAACCTGTGATAATTGATATACTAGATACACTTAAGAAGGACTTGCAACTGTAGTAGGAGAACTAATCGATGACACAGACATATTTACATAATATCACGCCAAACTGCGTTATTTTTTTTTTTTTGTGAAATACTGAAGTATAGAGTTAATAAATGCAGATATATTTCGTAGATCCTAAAAGTCGCAAAGCGTCCATGTTAAATGTATACACACTGAATCTGGCATGAAAATTTTTACTCCAAGTAGCTCAAAGAGCATCAAATATCTTAAAAGTGTTCGAATATGACAAACTTATTTCCAAAAGCCATTCTGACTGGAGTATTACCTGCCATGAAAGCAAAAAAGTTGTAAAATCCAGTACACAAATGACATTTTGTATTGGGTAAAATTGCCCCATCAGTTTTATATACGTTTTATATATGAAATACAAGATAAGCCTTAATTAATATTCTTAGAAATATTGACTTTTTATTTTAGAAATCCACAAAGTCAATATTGAGATCCGTATGGAAGTTCCCATTCGCATTGCACAACTGGCTAATGCAGATCACCAGCGAGAAGGCAAGTCAAAACTAATTGATTTATTATTTTATTTCTTTTATTAAAATCTTTGTATTGTGAAATACTTTACATTGATGATGTGGAAAATTACCCATGTGATTGCTTAATTTTGTTTACAAATTCCCTTGCATACTCCCAATTAGTATAGACACTCATAAAAGTTTCTGTCGATAATTTATAGCCCGTCGATACAATAGCACGGAGGCAGTCGCCAGATAATACCGGACCACCGGAGTCGCCGTAATAGGTACCTATTTTATATCCTATGGAACATAACATTGCTTTTGTTATTTTCCCTTTTAAGAATTTATCACAGTCCTTATGATTCAGCAAAGTAAATTTATCCTTACGTAGCTTTATCGATGCATGCTTTTCGCCTTCGTATACCATACCCCAACCAAAAACTTTGATAGGAGTTTCTGTATTAAAATTCACTATGCAATCATTAATTTTTGCAATATTTGTAAAAGGTTGTTTTAGTTTTATTACAACCACATCCATATGACGGCTTCCACGATCATATTCTTCTGGCAAAAAGATATTTGCAACACCAGATTCGACGCCTATATGTGTGGTTCTGTCAACACCACCCACAATAAGAAAGTTTTTAGTTGGATAATTTGCTATACAGTGTGCTGCAGTCACAACTAAATTATCTGTTATTAAGGACCCGCCACAAACGAATGTTCCATTTTTTAAAATCTGAACCATATATGGTACTTTCTCGAGCTTGGCAACCTCACCATCCAAGATTTGAAGCAAAGCGTGTGATCTTAGCGGGAGTAATAAAAGACACCGTAAAAACACTTTTAAAAAATTGTTAAAGTTCATTTTTTAAAATTTGCAGTGACGAATACCGATTTTGATCGCGGTGGAATAGAACTGATAATTTACTCAGCCGATCCAGCCTCTTTATATACTTTTAATATTGAACCTTCTGGAACACTTGCACAGTTACCGTCAATGTATTGTTTACTGTGTTTACTCTACAGTGGTAACTATAAATTTAGAAAAACATATTTATTTACTTTGGAACTGCGCATTAAAAAGTTTATTGTTTTTGAAAAATTTAAATTTTTGTAACAGAAACGAAATTTCTGCTGCGTCAAATTTTTTTATAATAAAGATCACGAGAAGACAGAATTTTAGAATTATTACAAATATTTTAACTACGAAATGAAATTCTGATGAAAAACAAGCAAACTCAAAAATCGTTAATTTTTTTAATTCATTAAGGCCGTATTTCAAGATAAATAAATATGCTTTTCTAAATTTATAATTAACGCTTTAAAGTAAACGCAATACACAATATATATTTAACCGAATTGTACGGATACTTCAAAGTTCCCAATATTATTTAAAGTTATTAACCATCGAAATCACCTCTAATAAAGAATATTGGACGGATTCCAAGTTGATTTTCAAGGGGTCGTACCCTTGTCCATCTCTATTACGAACTTATCTCGATTGGCGGTCTCTGAATTAATTCCAACCTCAGAAGGTATCGCTAGCGATGAGACTCGAACCACCCATTCATTTATAATATCGCCTACTAAATTTATAATACTATAAAAACTGAAACGATCAGCAAGCCCGGATATAGCAAGTTTGGAAGGATTTTTTAATGCTTGCGCACATACTTCATATGTTGTTCTATCCTGCAACTTGCCTGGACTCACAAAATTTACCAGTTTTATGTAGTAACGTTCCATACAGCATAGGAGTACAAGGTACACAACAACGTACTACCTTCGACCAGTTCCTTAAAAGAATAAAATATTCTTATTACATATACTGTAGTCTCAAAGCCATACAACTGGGCGTACTGCCTGTAGGATTCTGAAAAATAAATCCAAGCCATTTTGTTGCGATTAGTGGCATTAAACCGAAAAGTTCCACCGTCACCAAATCAGTCTTATGGCGTTTTCTTTTCTACATTAAAAATGTCGCCCTGTGAAAAGGTGCCTTTTTAAAATGCATTGCCCGCCCTGTGAAAGTGCAATTTTTTATACAACGAGAAAAGAACACAAATTAGAAAAAAGTGCAATGCCTTTTTTTTACAGCTGAAAAACAAACATTTTCTGTATATTTTATGAAATGTGTATACAAAAATGATCAGTTGCCAGATTGCTAATTCATCTGCTTGAGAAAACAAATATTTTTTTTTTTAATATCTCATACAAATAAGCAGCCGCATAGTGTTCTTTTGTTTGTTTTATATGATACAAAATATAAAAATAATTATTAAAATCTAATTTTGTGACTCTTTCAACTCAAAAGACTTTTTTTGAACATTTTCTGGTAACCCTGTGCAAGAATAAAAACCATTTGTTTTACAAGGCAATTTCTGCCCTGTTGATTTGTTCAGGGCAAAAGTGCAATGCCTTTTGCACTGCGAAAGGGCAACATTTTTTAGAAAAGAACACGCAACCCTTTCACAGGGCAATGCATTTTCGAGAAAAGAACACAAAATTGCCCTCCCTGCGGGTAGTGTTGCCTTTTTTTGTAGAAAAGAAAACGCCATTATATTTCAATTTAAAATTTGAATTCTGCATTTAGAGAGCAAAAAAACATTTCTTCTCTTTTTTTTTTGTGAAAAAGGTCAAAAAATATTTCAACAAATCTTTCAAAAAGCATCATCTTTCTGGTCATAAATGCGAGTATACATTTTTGAATTATTGGCATATTTTTTTCTAATTTAACTTGTATAATTTTCAATTGTTTGTTATATAAAAATCGATACGCCAAACAAGCAAAAAGTTAATAATACAATAAAGAAAGACATTGGAAAAAAGAGTCTGTCCAAATATATATTTTCTTCTAAATATGTTGGTTCTTATAGGGTTAAAGCAAAACGTATAACAGTGGAATTTTCCAATGCGAACAGAATGACTATTATTTAATTAAATTTACTTTATTGCCAGATTATTACAAAAAAATTTATTGAAAAGCAATCGCCTTTAAAAGAGAGAAGTAACTCAGCAGCAGCAGCAGCAGCAGCAGCAGCAACTGTCTTATGATATTATTTAATTAAATTTACTTTATTGCCAGATTATTAGAAAAAAATTTATTGAAAAGCAATCGCCTTTAAAAGAGAGAAGTAACTCAGCAGCAGCAGCAGCAGCAGCAGCAGCAGCAGCAGCAGCAGCAACTGTTTTATGATATTATTGCGATAAAAATCTAGAATTCTTTGTTTTAACTTTTGCACTGAAAAATAATCCGCAGCAAAAATTAATGTAAAAATACATGCATGTGTTATTTGTATAAAAGAAAAATTATCGAAATACAAAATTTGAATTTGTGCAGAAATTATCGCCTAACAAGGATTTATTATTTTTATTTCCTGTCAATTGATACTTCTCTTATACAGATGTCGAACAATCACATCAGTGGAGTCTACTTGTCGATAGTGGTTTGTCTGTCCTGTTGCTCCTACATAATTTTTGTAAAAGAGATTAGTTATCGAAATGGCATACACTTGCAAGTAATGATGAATTTTATTTCAAATCACCTTTTTTATCCACTCTGGGATTTAATTACAAGTCACTTTTATCTCAATTTTTTATCTCAATGCAGATCACCAGCGTAAAGGCAACTAAAAACCAGTTGCTATAAGTTTAATTGTTTTTATTAATATTCATTTATTGTAAAATACTATAGATGTATATGGTGTGGAAAATTATATAGCTGCACGCACTGCAGAGTCTATAAAGTTCATTATATAGACCAAATTAGTATAGACTCTCACATGTACATTTCCTGGAAGTTCAACGTATAACGATACAACACCACAGAGACAGCTGTTGCAGAATACCGGACCACCAGAGTCGCCGATATAGCTATCGTTTTCATATCCTAAGGTACAAAACATTGAATATTTTAATGGTATTTTTATGAGTTCGACACATTCGTCATGATCCATAATAACAGCTTCTCGGATTCGTTGTCGTTCCGCTAAAGAATCATTTAAGACTCGATCCCAACCAAAAAATAGAACTTTATCACCTGTCTTTGTATTCCCTTTGCAATTAAATGGTTTTGGAATATTTGTAAAAGGTTTTTCCAATTTCATTATAGCCGCATCCACATGAATAATACTGTGTTTGTATTCGTTAAGCTGAAAACCCTCTATAACTTCTGCTTCGAAAACTTCATCCGGTTTATTTGGATCACCGACAACAACAATAAATTCATTTATTGGAGTATTTACTACAAAGTGGGCAGCAGTCAGAACTAAATTTTCTGTTATTAAGGTACCGGCACAAAGGAATTCTCCATTCACATAAATCTGTACCAAAAATGGTATTTCTCCGTAAAACATTTTAATTTCCTCCAAAGTCCCCAAATCTAGTTGGGCTAGTAAAAAACACCATAAAAACATTTTAAAAAAATTTTTAAAATTCATTTTTTGTAAACTTGCAATTACGAATACCGATTTCACTCGCTGTTGAATAGAAGTGGCAACTTTTTCAAACAATCCAAGCCCTTTATATATTCGTGAGATTGCTCATTGTGTATTCCGATAATTATAAATTTAGAAAAACTTATTTGCTTATTGTGGAATATGGCTGCAATGATTTAATAAATAATGAGGGGACTTTTTCGTTTAATTGTTTTTGAACAGAATTTTGTTTATTAGTTTTCAACAATACAATATTTTCGCTTCGTCAATATATTAGGGATGAAACTCTCAATATATATCTATGTATATATACACATATACCTTACAAACTAGATATATATATTTACATATAATTGTAAAACTTAATTATAAGAAAAATTAGAATAAGATCAATGTTGTAATAAGAGAGACAAGGAGTAGCTTAAGATAAGTTAAAAATAAATAAAGAAAAAATAAAAAATTTAATAAAAATAAATAAATAAAAATGAAGAAGTTTGTTCTATGCCAGACACTATAGAAACTGTTCTTCACCATGTGGAAAAGGAATTTTCTAATATTTTGTTGAACTACTAACTTGTGTGAACCAACACTGGCAGCCCAAAAATCTGCTTAGCGACGCTCTTAAGATTATAAATTCGTCAACGTATATCATGTAGGCGACTATCCGAGAATACTTTTTTAACAAGCTGAACAAAAATATAGTAGAAAACCATGTAACATCAGTCAAAGTACTGAACGTATAGCAGAAGTAAAAATTGGACACAACTCTTGTAATTGAGGCTGACGGGCAGTTACTAATTTTAAGCCAGCTGATATGACTACACATGTATGCTTTAACTTAGTTCTCATTTGAGAAAACGCAAGGCCTACATGTAATGCATTCTATGTGGCTATGCCTTAAGGTTCACGATGGTTAGTTACATTCTTGCCCTTAACAGATTCGCATCGGATGAAGCCGCCACCTCAATTTAAAATTATTGCTATTTTTATATGTTTTAGAATTTCTTTTATGGCAACACAAACAAAAACAAAAAAAAAACCCAACTGTGCTACGAGGAATAATAATAAGAATTCATTACGAGAGAACGAGAGAGCGAGAGAATGAGAGAGCGAGAGAACGAGAATGTATAATCGATGCTATACAAGTATATGCCTAAGATTTCAATGAGCACGTAATCTCATGTGTTATAGAGAAAGACACATGGGGGAGCCTTTCGAAACGCAGGTACCGTATAAAATGCGTCTAAAACGAAGTTGAGTGAAATCACAATTACCAGCCCAGCGAACAGGAAAACCTTAACCACGTCGTTGAATAATATGCGCGTTACAACTACAACAAAACAATAGCGGTGAAAGTACGTTTCGCAAGGCGCCTTTGCCTATAGACAAAAACTGAAGAGACAACCCAAAACGTACCCAAAACAATGAGACACGGCGAAAAATAATATAGAGAGATATAGAGAAAACCATTTTGTAAATATAATCGACGGCCTATATATGAAGAAAAGAGATTTAGAAGTTTAAACGTTTACATTCAGTAGAATTCAATTTACAAAACAAAATCTTTTGATAAATAAAATAGGAATCCTCTTCCATAATTTTGTAATAAACAATATTATTTGCTAAAGATTAAATTACTTCAGAATGACATCGTTGAAATATGCAGTGTTAACTCTACAGAGTTGTTGCTGTTGTTGCCGCTTTCAATACCACTATGGTAATAAGGCTATAACTATTTTGTTTACCTTTTATGATTTCCAATTCTAAATATGCTGGTTCTTAAAGGATTAAAGCTTAACGTATAAAAGTGCAATTTTCCAAAGCCAACAGAATGATTATTAAATTTAACTAAAAGTCTGTTTTTTTTTTTAAAAAAAACGCGCTGCTGTTCGGATCGCACAGTGTGCTACAGCAGATCACTAATGGAAAGGGAGGTGAAAAATTCTTAATTTAATATTTTGGAAAAAAAATTTTTTTTTATCACCCATTTATTGTAAAATACTTTGCATGAGGGTATGTGGTGTGGAAAATTATGCATTTGATTTCTTAACACCGTTTATAAATGGCTTAGCGTCCTCTAAAATAGTATGGACTCTGACATGTATATTTCCCGGAAAATTAATGCCCGACGATACAATACCACAGAAACAGCCGTCACATAATACTGGGCCACCCGGAAAGATACCTTTACCCCCTCCCATGGTACAAAACGATGAATTTGTTAACGGCCTGTTTGTCCTTTTAACACATTCGGCATGATCCATGATTACAGCTTCTTCAGTTCGTACTCGTTTTCTTATAGTATCACTTCTTTCTAATAAATGACCCCGGCCAAAAAGTTGAACTGGTGTGCCTACCGTCATATTCGCTTTGCAATCAATTGGTTTTAGAATATTTTTAAAAGGTTTTTCCACTTTGATTACAGCTACATCCATATGACGACTAGTTAGATTGAATTCTTCATGCCGAAAGCCTCCTATAATGTCTGCTTTGCCAACTTCATCAGTGGTATTTGTAGCAGCGGGCGCAAAAACAAATATTTTTTCCGGGCTGTTTAACACACAGTGGGCAGCGGTGACAACTAAATAGTCTGATATTAAGGACCCGGCACAAAGGAATTGTATATTGTTATGAATCTGTACAATAAACGGTAATTCATTGGTCGTGGTATTTCCACCAGCCAAAATTTGACCCAAAGCAACTGAGTCCAGCAGAAGTATTAAAGAGCAATATAAAAACACTTTTAAAAAATTTTTTAAATTCATTTTTCCTAAACTTGCAGTCACGAATATCGATTTCACTCGCGGTTAAATAGAAATAACAAATTTTTCAGTCAATCCAACAACTTTATACAACAGTTGCCTTTCTGAAGAATTTATATAATTTGTTTGAATGTATTCTGTATTAAAGCCCTAATTACAAATCTAGAAAAACTTATTTGCTTATTTTGGAATATGGCTGCAATGATTTAATAAATAATGAGGGGACTTTTTCGAACAGAATTTTATTTTCTAGTTTAAATTTGTTTAACAATACTAAAATTCCGCGGCGGCAATACATTAACTTTTTTAGTATCTTTCCAATAAAGATAACAAAAATATGCGGAAAACAGACAAGCTTGGTGCACACGTACCAAAAAAAGTACCTAAAAAAGTACCTAAAAAAGTACCTAAAAAAGTATTCTACAAGTTTTCTAAGTGAACTTGTAATTGGAAGAGCAGTTTTAATAAGATTCGTGAACATCTATTGAACATCGAATATTTTGTTGTACTATTATGTTGGATGAAGCCTGCTTATCTGGCATTTCTTAGTTGCAACAGACTCTAGCTTGGCACATGGGCAACTGCTGGTTGCTCACTTGCTGTCTGTCTATATCTTTTTTGGTTTTGTTAATGAAAACAAAAAAAACTTTTGCTCATACATAAATATATATTTTTAAATTGTCGATAAATTTTTTTGTTGCTTATAGGATTAAAGCTTAACGTATAGCAGTGCAATTTTCCAATGCATTCTCTAAAAAGTAAGGCTGGTTAATAATTTATTTGCGACTAAATAAAGTATATATAATCTGGATCCTTATGAGAACGGAAGTTGATTGAAGTTTGTCCGTCTATCTGTCTGTCTGACTGTTCACGGTATTTTTTCTTGAGGAAATTCTGAATATTCGTTTTTTATACAAAAATATTACGCGTAATTCACAATCTATTGCATTTAATATGTTTGCGAAATCCTTTACATTAAAAGTATCTTTAATATAAATACCCAATTTCTAAAAGGAAATTAATTATGGATGTTTATGTTAGTTTTTCGGTTTAGTATGCACAAATTCCAAAAGTGTTGTTTTTTAGTTGGCCAATACAAATCTTCTAAAATGCTATCCAAATTATTTAATGAAAATTATTATTTTTCAAAGAAAGAATTAGCAGTTTCTAAAACCGATTTCTTTTCTTAAATATTAAAAATAAATTAAGCATATATTGGCTCATATTGGAAATGCACTCTTTCATGTATCGCCAATATATGCCTAGGAAAGGCCAACTCTTTGCTAAAGTAAACAACACTCGACAATTAACGTAACGAGCCAGACTTTTACTTTCAGCTTTTAAAGAAATCGCTGTCTACACAGTAAATGGCTTTTAAAATGAGAACAGTGCTCAACCGCCAGTGTTTAAAGCCAGACTTTAAGTGAATACCCTATACTTGATTTCCGACTTGCGAACTAGCAGACTTTCAGTTTCACCCTAAAGTATAAGTGAAAACTGTCTATAATTAAAATGTAAGTGAACCATTTGATTCATTTTGGAAACATCGGCGGTTAAAGCATATCCCCCAAACCGAAATTTTAAGAGCAGTATATAAAACTCATCTTGAATAGTTATTCCAGTAAATGGGATATCCTTAAGCGATATCAAAGATACATAAAAAGCTACGCGTAAATTGGTACTTGTGCTTTGGGGTTTGGTACAGTTCTTAGATGTGACTTCCGGAGACGGTGTGGCCTTCTTAAGACACTTGATTTACAGTGCAAATTTTTTACATTACAGAAACGATGCTCGAATATAAGAGATTGTAGCTTCTTGCACACTTATCCAATACTCTATAGACTTGCAAAAACCACAAAACTTTCTTTGTGATAATAAGTGTGATAATAATTTGGACGTGGTTGAAAATGACTTGTAGGAATTTTTATGATAATTAATTAATTAATTCCTTCTTTCTTTCTAAGGCTAAAGTCTCGTGCCATTTAATTTGAGAGCTGACAAGATAATGTGGCTAATGAAAGCATTACAAATTCCTTCTTCATTCTCGAAAGACTTAAGAGAACCATATCCATAGATTTTTGCATATTAGGGAGCTCATAAGGATTTTGAATATGTTTAAGAACATTAAAGTTTTACTGTTGTATCGTTTTTCAAGCCTTTAAAAAGATTTTTCATAGTTTTCGACTGAAACTACAAACGCACGTACAGTGTCTAGTAAATGATTACTCTTGGCGATTTTAGGCAACGCTGTATCCTTATCAACGAATTTTTTAAGCTAAAAAATAAATGTTGGTTTTTTTTCATCATTTACCATTGAATGTACGAAAAGCTATGCTTGGAAATTCGCTCGTGCTGTTGATCGTTTGCACTTATCATATAATAACTCTATTATTTTAGATTTTTTGGTAGTGTGTATGCCTTCTGTATCAGTTCTTGATAGATCTGTTGAGTTGAGTTGTCCAATGTCCGACTGTTTCTTTATAAGTTAAGAGGCAGGATTCTAGTAATACAGTTGTTGACATTGCTGGCGCTGCCAAACTTTTAATACGCGGTATATTCGCTTGTTTTTGAAGCGATTCCCAGTAGACGATGTTTTACTTTTACTTATAATTGATATGTTTCGTTCTTGCAGTCTTCAAACGAAAGGGAATTTAATTACTCGCACAATCATAAATTAGGAGCAAATACAAATCATTATAAAGCACGATATTTGCTACGATTAAGATGATGATTATATTTCAATTTATTGCTTTAATAATGTGATATCTTTAATGTTTTAAAGTCTTCAGTGACTATTATTTGCTTTTAAAATGTTTCCTTTATTTTTCTTTTTGATTTAAAGTACTAAATTTCAATCCTTATTAAAGTATATAAATGGCCTTACATACTCCAAATGAGTATTGATATTGACAACTGAAGTTCTCCCAAGTGGAAAGACCCGTGATACAATACCACAGAAACAGCCGTCACATAATATCGGACTACCGGAGTCACCATCATGCGCATTATGTAGATCGGCTACAGTACAAAACATTTTATCTGTTACTATATGCTCCTTTTCGGCTTCAACACATTCGGCATGATCCATTATAGTATATTCAAGACTTCGTAGTTGTTCCGTTATATAAACCAAGCCTTTAAATACCGGCCCCCAACCAAAAAGTGTAGCAGGAGTACCTGCCTTCATGTTCGGTCTACAATAAATTGCTTTTGTAATATTTGTAAAAGGCGTTTCCAACTTTATTATAGCCACATCCATATGACGAATCGTTGAATTGTATTCAACTGGCAAAATCACATCCACAACGCTTGATCTGACACCTGTCTCATTGGTTGTTGAAGTACCGCCCACAACAACCAATTCATTTACAGGAACATCTGTTAAGCAGTGGGCAGCAGTCACAACAGCATCATCTGTTACTAAGGAGCCACCGCAACGTAATTGCCCGTTTTTAAGAATCTGTACCATATATGGTATTTCATCGATAGTGATGAATTTACCTTTCACAACTGTAGCCAAAGTCAACGAGTCAAGCTGTACTAGTAAAAAGCACCATAAAAACATTTTTAGAAAATTCATTAAATTCATTTTTCCTAAACTTGCAGTTACGAATACAGATTTCACCCGCGGTTGCTTAGGAGTTACAACTTTTTCAGTCAATCCAGCCACTTTATATATTCCTGATATTGTACATTGTGCATTCCGATAATTATAAATTTAGAAAAACTTATTGGCTTATTTTGGAATATGGCTGCAATGATTTAATAAATAATGAGGGGACTTTTTCGAACAGAATTTTATTTTCTAGTTTAAATTTGTTTAACAATACTAAAATTCCGCTGCGGCAATACATTAACTTTTTTAGTATCTTTCCAATAAAGATCACAAAAATATGCGGAAAACAGACAAGCTTGGTGCACACGTACCTAAAAAAGTACCTAAAAAAGTACCTAAAAAAGTATTCTACAAGTTTTCTAAGTGAAATTGTAATTGGAAGAGCAGTTTTAATAAGATTCGTGAACATCTATTGAACATCGAATATTTTGTTGCACTATTATGTTGGATGAAGTCTGCTTATCTGGCATTTCTTAGTTGCAACAGACTCTAGCTTGGCACATGGGCAACTGCCGGTTGCTCACTTGCTGTCTGTCTATATCTTTTTTGGTTTTGTTTGCTCATACATAAATATATATTTTTTAATTACTTATTTTTGCTTTTCGCTACTATTATTTCCAATTATTACTTTTTTAAGTATCGGTAGTCTAAATTAGCTAAAAGTTAATAATAAAATTGGAAAACCCTCTGGATAGCTTAACATATTTCATTTCGCCTTAATTAGCCACCCTTCATGTACTCGCTATTTTTGTTTTCCTCTTTCTTTTATTTGCATTCATTCATTTTTGAAAAATTAATGCCCGTAAATCATTTCAATAATTTTTTTTTTTATCTTTCTAGTTAGTTAGTTGATATTTTATTATCTTGTCTAGACAACTAATAGCTTTCGCCAGATCTTGTTTATATAAAACATATTCCAAAAAAAAAAAGAAAGAAAAAAAATTAACTAAAACTAAATAAATGGAGGAAAGAATTTAAACTGACCACAGATGTACGTAGATAATGTCAGTATAACATTCTGTATTCATTTTTGTTTTATTTCTCTTTTCTGCTCTGTCTTATTTCCAAACTAATAAGAATAGTTGAATTAAATTAAATACACATGACTGCATACAATGATAAAAATCTAACAATTAAATACAATAGAGAAATACAAAAAAAAAAAGACTTGTAACTCAGAGAATGTTATAACAAATTTGTGTAAATGTGTGACACAACATAAACGAATATTTCACAACCGGCATGTGTTTAACATTTCAGTCGTTTGTGTAAACACGTCATGTTTAATTTATGGACCAACGCTTACACACACAGTTGAAAACTGAAATACAAAATTGAGCATATTAAAGTTACGGCCACATTATTTTAGTATTACACATATTTTACAACATTTACAATAAAGTAAACTAGAAGCGTTCGTTTTTCAATTTTCACAACTGCTGCTGGTAACTGGTAACTGGTAACTGCTTTGGTGGCAGAGCTTTAAAATACAGTGGCATAAAAAAGTAGCCGATGAGGCACAAAATATTCACAATCTGCAAAATTTTGTAAATGTAAAAACTGAAAAGGAGCGATTTTTAAATTAAATAATTAAGGAATTGCAAAAATTGTACCAATTGCATTTCCATTTATTGCGGTGTACAATCGCCTCACTAACTATATGAGTACAGACAATACAAGTGCAGGCGTATGAAAATAGATAATAGAAAACAATAAAGGAACATTTGGGCACACAGTATATTATTTTGGTTTCTTTGCGGAATTTTTTTCATATCTGACGGGTTTGTTCTATCAGTTAAGAGTACAAGTTCGCAAAAAAGAACTTATTTAATACCAAATAATTTAACCCCCTGATTATGTATCACAACTATAATGAAACTAGTTGTAATTTTCCTGACTAGTTATCAGTTCGATATTATGATTTACAACTAGACAAAGTAATTACAAAAAGTTAGTTTTCAGTTGTATTGCAAAATTTTTAGCTTTTATGGATTACAACCAATGTATTTACTGGTTGTGAGAACTGACAAATTCTTACAACTGATGATTTGCAGTTGTCTTGTGGTAGTCTGGTCGCCATATTTGTATCGAAATGGAGAAAAAATTTTAAGTTTAATATTTATGAAATATGGAAACAAAAATTAATGCATAAATGATATCTGCCTTCAGCAAAAAAAAAAAAAAAAACGTAAAGCGCAACATAGTTTTAATATAGGAGGAGTCTCATTGCCTCGAATAGTTGGTCGCATACTGTTTTTTTATTTTATTTAACAAATAGCGAAATGCATCTTTATTTAGGCGGAAATAGCTGATGAATCTGAATAATTAAGTTCATTTTTTTGTAATAAATATTCTATTATGTTCAATCAACATTTGTTACTTTGATTTCGGTAGATCTAAAGGACTTGAGGTATCGCGGTGTCTTCTTTGCAAACGTGCAACATCGATACTATCCTTTTCCTCACCTCCATCATTATAAAATAGATCCACATTTACATATATCCATTTTATATTATACTTTTATGTACACTTTATTTATTTTTACTTATATTATTCAATCGCAATACCCTCTTGAAACGGCTATGAGTGACAAATTGGCTGTCAAACTTCCATTTAGTAAAGGAAAGTAACGAGTTAAATATAACGAGTAGGTTGAAGACTGTAATAGTTTTGGTTGCAAAATGAAGTTTAGTCTAGCCTACTTCAAGCGAACACAACTAAACTGGTTGTCAATTCATAATCAGGGAGTAAGTTATTGATTTTTCTTTTGGTTTTGCTAACAATTATAATATTATTAATATAAAATATAATTTATATATAAAATCTTAATTTTTCATTTTTCGTAGATATTTTAGTTACTGAAGATGGGGCATTTGCTAACACATATCGTTGTAAATTATTCAACCTTAAATCTAAGCCACTGAGCATGCGCAAAATACTTGACTTTTTATGGCAGCCGGTACTAGGGATTGAGGTTACTGCCCTCATTATGGTACACAACAGTTGTAAATTTGATGTTGTATTTTTAAAATTACGATTATGGTTAACAACAGTTGTTTTTAAGTGTTGTCAGTTGTGTCAAAAATTTACAACAGCTCAGTAGGTGTTGTGTCGTTAAAAAAAAGGAATTTCTTCTCAATATAATTCACTGTAAGAAGAAAAAATTGTTTCTGAAATTGTTCGTTGACAAATTTTCCCGCTTACTATTTATTTTCAATAACTTTTATTTTAGTGAATGTTGTTTTTATTTATTTTAAGGATTTCTTTTTTATTTTTTATGTGCCTCAATTTTTGAATTTAAAGATTTTTCATATTTAATAATTCTTTTTTCAATTTGAAAGAATTTTATTATTATTATTATTATTATTTTATTCTATTTTATAGGATTCCTTTTCGAATGCGTCCTTTTTCTTTGTATTCTCATCACTATCAAACTTTGTGACTTTTTATTTATTTATATTACTTATAAATATATTACATACATATATTTATATTGCTTATTTATGTTTTGTATATTAATAAAAATAACTTCTGCTTATTTTTATAAATTTTCTTTTACTCTAAATTTATTGAAACGTATTAATTTTGTTTTAAACTGTCTGTCTTGTGTACTCAAAGAAGCATTTTTTAAGGAAAGTATACTAACATTGAAGAACAACCCTGTGACATACACAACATCTAGATGTTGTAAACCATAGTCAGACAAAGTATAAATGTTGTGTGGTCTCCTCAAAAAAATACAACATTTAGGTGTTGTGAACCATAATAGGGGCATAGGAACTCACACATTTATAGCCATAGAACGTATTGCTCATCCAACAATGAAAATACTAATCATTTTAAAAATAATATGGATATTGGGTTAATTATATGTTTGAATGTAATAATTGATCCCTGAAAGGTATATCGATTCCACTATGTCAGTCGTTCTACTTCTTGTTTCGCCAGCTTTATAGCCTTAACTTCATAATAATTAATATGCGTTTTCTTTTATACGATTTATGCATGACACATCATTCTTTGTACGAGTCTTGATACGTTCACGTATATAGTATATATACTTCAGCTTCGATTTACTCTATTAGATGATAAAAACTTCTGGAATACTTACATATTTTAAAAAAAATAGATTTTTAAATGTTACGAAAAGTCATATAACTTTATCACTATTTGAAATCAATTTAATATTTATATAATGAATTGCAGCTTTGTTGCACTATCGCTTGATGGTTTTTTATAAAGTCCTAAAACTGCATACATGCAGTTATTATTAACCAGCAACATTTTTTTAACAAATTTAAAAAAGGTATGCATGCATACATATACGAGACTGTAATTCTATTAGGCCGCAAACTCTGAAAACAATTTAATGACAGAGTGTGATAATAAATTTATAAGTATGTTGAAATTTTAAGGAAAAAAAAAATATTTATTATGTTGTATTTTATTAATTTGGTAGTTGTGCATTAAAAAGATTTTTTTAAATGAAGATATTAATTTTTATTCGCTACACCGAAATTAAAAAGACATGGGCTAATCGTGTTCAGGTGTCGCATTTTGATTTGCATCTCTTCTTTTTATATGTTTATAGATGAAAAGCAAGAACAATTGCTTTTGAAACGGCTTTAATTCATTTATAATTATTCACGATAATAAAACAATTGACTGCATAAAAATACAGAACTTTTAAAATATTCCTCAGTGTCAAAATAAAATTATAATAAATAACTTTAAAAATTATAAATATATATGTGTATATTATATATATTATAATAAATATATAATATAATATATATTATAATAAATAACTTTACAAAAAAGTCTAATTAATTTGCATAAGTTTATATAAACTGTATTTGAAATGAACTTGTTGTACCAAAGTTCAAATAATCTAACATAATTTTTGCAGGGTTTGATCAGATATGAAACTGCATTTAGTAAAAGCAACAAATTCAACACATTTTTGCATATAAATTGTTTCTTATAAAAGCCCGGTGTCGTATGATTAACATTTTGTAGTTAAAAGAAATCAAATATCACTCATCCGCCACCGAAACAACGCTGAGAATGCGGCAGATACAGGCAGAGAAGAATATTTTTTTTTTTTGGCAATTTTTAAATCTCTAGTATATCTCTACGAATGATTTTTTCGAACATAATATATATAAGACAAGTTTGTTAAAAAAAAAAATATTGTTCAGTTGGGAATTTACACTGAGATAATACTATATAGTTTAAATGTAGTTTATTTTCTTAATAGAAACTCAGTTTGGTTTACTTTATTGGTGGTTGCTTGCTGCTAAAACAGTAATTATATACTAAAGAAGTCTCTTCAGATATTCATGATATATATGTCTATATAGACTGCGCATTGTGTAGTTCGTTTCCACTTTAGTAAATACGAAAAAGTCAATATGTTGATTTTTGCAGTGCCAACTGAAATTGAGTTTTTCAAGTCCGGCTGCCTGTATCCAATATAGAATAATCTGTGCTATATAGATTGATCGTTTTATTTTATTCCAGAATCCAACAACTTGTTAATGCATAAGTTATTTTATTGAAACATGAACTATTTATACGAATGGGAATATTTGCACAGAACGCCTAATTGAATAGAGATATTTCCTATTAAAAGGGGAAAATCGCATATTAAAAAGGGGAGAATATTCTTTATATTTTCGTTGATCTTTTTTTTTTTTTTTTTCTTTATTGTGTTTTGTGTTATAAAAAGTTTTGTTTTTTTATTTAAGACTTGCATAGTTTTATATAAAAATTTAATATGTTTTTAATTTTAAATTATAAATTTTTAGTAAGTCAATATTCGTTTGTTATTGCTCATATATTTAAGTTTTTTCTTTGCACTTGCACTCATACTGAAACTATTTTCACATAAAAAGGGGGGAAAAAACTTTTTTGCTTAATAATGTAATTTTTTTTTTGTAATTGATAGTATAATATTATCTACATTTACTAGACGATAATTGATATTGAAGAAAAATTATCGATATTAAGAAAGAGACAATTTGATATCGTTCGTAACTCCATCTTTGCTCCGTGTAAGATAATAATGTTTTAAGTTGCCGTGCTATGCTAATTAACTACTCAGTTTAAAAAAAAAAAAAAAAAAAAAAATTATATAAATTTTTTTTATTTTCCTGTTTGGTAATACATGATGTAAATGTTTACATCATGTATATTTTTTCCTACTTTTTCTTACTTTTATTGGTCTTGCGAACAACACAAATATGTTCTTCACAAACATTACATTTTAAGAGGAAATAAAATTGATAAATGAATAGTTTTCTAAACTATTACCAGACCAGACGAATTATGTGTTTCTTAAATACATGCTGAAGAATTTCCTCTTTCCAGCTCGCTCTTCTCTCTTTAGATGTGTAACTGGATTTTTTTACATTTACGTATGCATGCAGCCACTGACTAATATTTATTTACGTGTGTGCGGCAAAATGAACATACACATATTACTGCTAGTGACAGCTTAGAATGTATGATGTTGCATACTTTTGTAATAAGAAAAAAATATATTTTTCTTTCTTCTGCTCGCACAAAATGGCATATCTTCATTTTTAACTCGTTTATATTCTTGTGTTTTTTTTCCTTAGATTTTCCTCTGTTGTACAAACAAAAATAGTTGCCAGTAGAATATCAAGCTACCACTACAACTGCAACTGCAGCTACAACTACTACTCACACAATATTAAATCTATTCTTATATCATTTTGACAATGACTTACATCAATACTCTGGAGCAAATGCGAAAAAAAAAATTATAATGTAGCAGAGTTGCCAAATTGCAATTTTAAATTAAGAAATGTTTAAAACGCAATTTTGATGAACTAAATTATATGATATAGAACTTGGATTTCTAATTAATTTCAGTGCAGGAGAAAAATTTTAAATACTATCTGGTTTACTGCTGGTACAATGAACTGTAATCCAACGCATTCATACAAAATGCAGCGCATACATATGTGCATATGTGTGAACTTATAACTTATAGTTTGGAGTGACACTGTGAGAAAGTTATGCTGTACATGGATTCATGTGGAGCAAAGCAAAATGGCAGTTTTTTTGTTTTACTTTTTTGCAGCATCCATCGATAACAAGTGATGCTTTTACATACACATTTCTTCTCTGTGCCTGACTGTGTATATAATTTTATACATCTTTTCGTTTGCTTTATTTTAGTTTTAGTTTTTTCCTACTCTTATCTTCACATCAGTGACAATGCAGGGTAGTGTCAATCTCTGTCATTCTTTTTGCAACTCATCTTTTTCCCCACGTTATTTTTTTTTTCTTTTTTTTTTTTTTTTTCTGCAAATATGTGTCAGTGGAATTTAAAATGAGTTATTTGATTGCTGTAAGCTTACATAAATTTCAGTTGAAAGCTGATTTTATGACAGGTTCTGTCAGGTGAAATATGTGTGGGCATAAATATTTAACAAAAAAGAAATAAAAAATTGTAATGTGTTTGTTAATTTTCAATAAAAATAATAACGAAATATCCTTAATGGAGTTTTAACTGCAATAAAATCGGAAGAATGTGATCAGGCCCATATTCAAGCAAATGTCCTATGGTGCTGACTGACATACTTATAAAATATATAAAAAAATATATAAACTAACTTTTATTGAGTTACAGATTACAAATTATTTTAATAACTTTAATTTACGCTTTCGTTGCCAAGCAGAGGTTCACCACTCCTGGCAAGGATAAAACACAATTGTGGACAGCTAAGAAATGCTGTCTTATATTCCTATTGATAGATTTGTTTATTACAAAATACCACAAAATACTTAAGATGTTTTTGAAATGAGTTCACAATATTAACAAATTGTTAACTTGGTACCATATTGCGGGGCTGTCGACCAATATAATTTTTCATTATTTCAGAAGCTTTTTTTCTATCCGCGAGCAACGATCTCTCTGTAGACAATTTATTACTTTGTATGAGTGAGAATACCAAATCTGTGTTTCTTGCGGAAAATAATTAATTACAAAACATGTCTTTCATAAAATCTAAAGTGTATAATTGAATATTGCACTCTGGACTCACCTGACACTTCGAATTTATAGAGTTTTTGTTTCGGCAAAGCAATATTCCTTTCTGTACCATTTGCATCGAAAGGAAGTGATTTACTTGATTAGTTCTCAAGTTACAACATTTTTATAAAAACTTTGGAAAAACGAACTAGAAGGTGTATTATAACGTTAAATTTGTAGTATAATGATTTAGTCATATCACTTTCTCTTGGAGTGTTTCAATCATTTTGTTTACTTGTAAGAACTAAAAATGTTTTTATTTCCGGATGTATTCTTCATGTATACTTTTTTGAAACACTGTTTAAAAACAGAGAGAAAAAAGTCAGAAAAGTGAATCCCTTGTTGAGCTGGTGGCTGATGAGGCTAATTTTTTTCGATATTCGCCATTGTTTCTCTTTTAGCAACTGCCAAGGTTTAAAGTAAAACAATCATATATGCATAAAGCAAACTAATTAAATTTTAGTAAAGCATAAAATATACAGAGTGTCCACAAAGCAAGTAACTATAATTTAAGAACTGTATTCCTGGCACGAATAAGTTAATAAACTAAACTGCATCGTGGCAAAAGCAATTTTCGGTATTAATTCAATAAAAAAAAGAATCTCGCTTAGCAGTAATGGAAAGCAAGAAATAATAAATAAAAATTATCTCTACTCGCGACCTACATTTTTAATTTAGTTCGACTTCATTTTGTTTTTTTCCAACTTTTAAATCTTTCGCCGTATTTTGTAGATGCGATTTTTTCCTGCAATTGTTTGCGTTTGTAAAGCAAATAGACACAAACGTAAATGTACATTGAACAATTAAAACCAAAAAAAAAAAAAAAAAAAAAAAAAAATGGTAGTTTGTTTTCATGCTTATTTATAATTTTAATTTTTACTCTTACTCTCATAAATTTATTTTTATTCAGTTTAAAGCTGACGCATCATAAAATAAAAGTAACTGTTGCAGTGTGACGTTTCGTGTGTTTTACAGCGTCGACACCAGTACAGCCAACAGTATCCTTAACAATATGGCTGAATGAATACTTCCGCATGCAGACATGAATGCTTCAATTACTGCACTCCGTTCCTTTTTATAAAGCTTATAAAATGTGCTTCATTCCGTTTTTTTTTGTTGTTGTCTTTTTTTTAACCTTTGGCTCAAGTTTTATGACCTGCTTGTGGCATTCATATTCATTCATACACATTCAAATACGAGCAGGCTTAAAATATTTTTATTTTTTATTTTTTATTTTATTTTTTTCCCCTCTTTAGTACACATCTAAACTCACAATTTTACTACATAAAAAAGAGAGAGGAGGGAGGGAAGCAGTTTCTTGCTTTCCAAGTAAGTGAATACATTTATATTGAAAAAGCTTAGAGCTGATATCAGCAGTAATTGTGTGTTTCTAAGGGTACTGATGTTGTAAAATAGAACAGTTTAAAGTATAGAAAAAAAAAAAAAAACTTAACAGATTTATAGACTTTTTGCTATGCGGTGTTGATTTTTTATCTACTTTCAACTCAATTTTTATGGTCAATTAAATTCTATAAAAATAATCTTGCTAAATAAGCGAAGCCATCGAAGAAAGGTTAAAACAATTTTGTTTATTTATGTGAAAAATATTAAAATATTTTTGGCTTTTGAAGCTAAGCAGGAAAATCTAAAATCGTCATATTTATTTTATTCAATATTTGCAGAATGGATCTAAAACAAGGATGTTCGTTATAGAATTATTAAAACAGAAATACTTATCTATTGGAAAGTATATTCCTTTGGATCGCAAAAGCCAGAATTTTGTATAAATTTTGTATATTTTTTGCTCCACTACACTTAGCTTTGCTTTAAGTTTTTTTTATTATCAGTTTTCGTAATGAAGAACTCTTTCTTGCAACCTGTAAAGTTATTGGAAAATTTATTTTTGTATAAAGTAGTTTCATTAAAGAACTGAACGATACCAGTAGCAGAAAAGCATTTCACTCAATTTATTTATTTATAATATTTTACTGTAAGCTTGTATATTAGCAAAAGGATTTGCAAAAATGTTGAAAACTTAAAAATAATTTCTGTACATTAGAAATTAGTTTACAATTTAAATACAGAAACTTGATATATAAATAGTGAATAATTTATAACAAAAAATCTATAAAGCACATTTTTATTTATCATCAATGTATGAGTATAGTATTTTGAAATTTATTTCTTTTATAATTTATAAATTTAAAAAAATAAAATTTTATAAATTTAAATTTATTTTCTTTTATATATATTTTTTTTTTTTTTTTTTTTTTTTTTTTCTTATTTATAAGCCACTGATAAAGCTGTAGATCAAGTGCCAAGAATCCTTTTCCATTTAAGTTAGAAAACAAAAGTATTTAAAAATCACATAAAGCTGCGGATAGAAATTCTTCCGAAACTGAAATTTGTTTGGAGCTCAGCTGAGTTTATGTACCGGTTGCCAGCGGATTACTTAGTACTTTCACATCAAAATGAAGGGCTCAAATGGCCGCTTTATTATCAGTGATGTGGCAACAAGGAGAGCAATTTTTTTCCCCCATGTAGTTTTCAGTAATTTTTTTTATAATTTCCTTACCAGTATTGCATAAATAGTGCAAAGCTTTTAAGGATATAAATTTTTCTTTTTAAATGAGAACCTTCTCATTGCGGCCTTTCATTTTTTTTTTTTTTAATAGCAAATTGCAAAGGATACAATTGCTACGGGTGAGACTGTGGAGCGGACAGCTTGTTTCAAAAGTTCATTTTATCAATTTGCCTCGACAACTCTCACATCTTATTGGCAAAGTTGGTGGAAACGTGTACGGTTTCGCTTTACACTTCCTAAATAGCCAATATTTATTACATTGGCCACGGTACAAATAGAGTTCTGTACTCTGTACATTCATCATGATTTAATACTATTTAGTAAATTTGCAAGCAATTACAAAAAGAAATGCATTCCCATTAATTAAAATATCAGATCGATCATTTTATACAAAATATAAAAAGAAGGGAAAACGAATAGTCATAATAAATAATTATAAAATGAGAATGGAGGAAATTTCTAATCGGCTTAATGCAACTACAAAATGTAAATACTCAACAAATACAAACCAATTTAATACCACTTACATACACATAAAAATTCTTGCAAGGAATTACACTACCACACACACAGTTAGTTAAGAGTGTGCCTGTAAGTTCTGTCAGGCTGAAGCAAAATGAAAAAGAGAAGGAAACACAAAATCACACGGCAAATAATCGAGTCATAAAACTAATTGAAGTCTGCCCATATTCTTTCAGAGAAGCAGAGTGTCTCACATAAGAGAAACGTTTAAACTATTAGTTTGTTAAAATGATGGTGAGAACATTATCTTTCCAGCTAAATAATAAAATTAATTATATGCACATAAGTTGTTATACGAGTAGCTGATTTTCTTGGGAAAAATAATATTATTTTTTTTAGATTTTTTTTTTTCATCTAGTTGGTGAATTAAACCGAATTTCTTAGGAAAATTTTCAATACAGTTTCGGACGAATTTCTATCCGCTGCTTTATGTGATTTTTAAATACTTTTGTTTTCTAACTTAAATGGAAAAGGATTCTTGGTACATGATCTACAGCTTTATCAGTGGCTTATAAATAAGAAAAAAAAAGGAAAAAAGCTGAATTATTGGCAATAAAACAATTTCTAAATCAAAAATCTATAAATTTCGTTTAGTCTACATTATACATATGGAAACTGAAGGAAAACCAGGTCAACATTTTTTAAGGCAAATTACATTTGCCTTAAATCAAGTTTTACAAAATATTTCTAAAAACTAGTTTTGAAAGATTATCGCCGTAAAAAATGACATTCCAACATTCAATTTTAAAAAATCATCAACTTTTGTGTAAAAAACCCTTAAAAAAAATTAAATTTCCAAAAACTACTTTTCTAAGTACAATTTCTGACAATAGTTGACACAATCAAAATTAAAGGAAAAATCATCAAGCTCATAAAAATATGGGCCAACAATAGGTGTTCACGAAGGAACGCTAAAATTTTGACAAAATAAAGTCGTAATTAAGACGTTCCATGTGAGTTACCCTATTCATGCAGGTTCTAGTGCACTCCTTATGCTTGGCAGGTTTAGTGGTTGATTTGCTTTATTCTGAATGTTTGTTCCAATTTTCACTCTAGAACATAATTCAATTCTTGTTATTGGTGGATCAGAAGAAATTTGTTTCAAAATCAATTATTTCTTGAGGAAATTTCTTTTGGGCCACAGATACCTCTGATAGTATCTTTACCGTTCGTGTAAAGAAATAGATCCTTGAAGCGTATACAGCGAAGAGTTGTATGACGAGGCGGAGCACACGTGCTTCAAACGAGTCGACGAGAACGTTCAAAAAAGCGTTCTCAATAATGGCATTTGTGACTTCACTCACGATGACATTATTAGCAAAATGTTGAAGTGTGAAGGGTACTGTTGCGCCGTGCTAAAGTACGGCTAGATCTCTATGAAGTACCATCTCAAGATGACGGGCCTATACATACGTTAATTAAAGCTTATGATTCATTATAAGACGATGTTCGGCTGCTCCTTCCCGAAGTAATACTGAAAGCATTTCTGCAAATAGGGACCTCCAATAAAACGGACTAAAATGCTGTAGTTTGAAATATTCTATGGATTGCTACTTATCAGTAAAGCTTTTGAGTGAAATACAAAGTGTGGAACTATTGTGCGGTAGCGAAATATATATTTCAGTGTAACCGGTGTACTCATAAGCCAAGCAATCAATGATTTATAATTTTTTCATATATCTCTTCATATCTTTTAATTTATATCTCTTTTAATTTGCTCAATATTCTTTAGAAGTTGCGCTGCCCTCTTCATTACTTTATAGTGTTAATATGCGCTGTTAATTTTATTGCTATTACAACTTATTTACACTTTTATTTGTAAACATAATTATTTAAAATTTCTCAACAATTTAATTTCAATTTGAGCTTCCTTTTGTTATCTATTTTATACATTTTATATATTTTCTTTAGATACTACTCGCATAACCTCTTGTAGTCGTTGTTATGCAAATCTAGTTTTATATTTTAATACTGTCATTAAAATCTTGTTGATTTATTCAAGCGGAAGGAGAAAAGATATCTAATAACATTTCTATTATTGTTCTTTATTAAGCCAGACTGCTTTACTTTTATTGTAAAAAACAAGCAACAAACAATGTTATTCTGAATTTAAGCATAAATTAGTTGTAATTTCTAAGCTGGCAAATAACACAAGAACCATTTTGTTAAATCCAGTGCTTTCATTTGTATTTAAGAAAGGAAAAAGGGGGAAAAAGTCCTTAAAGAAGCGTTCCAGTATCAGATGCATTGTAGTGTTAGAAAAATGAAATAGAAAAAAATTAGAAAATAATTTATTTACATATTTAAAGAAATAGTAAAAAATATATTTTATTCAATAAAATAATAAAATATAAAATAATGATTAATAATTAATAATAATTAATAATAACATAAAATGAATGTCAAGAAAGGAAAATTTAAATCAACTGCCTCTTAAGGAATTCCCTTTATATTTCTTTATATTCTGTTTGTGAAAGTAACTCGCTTTATAAATTCCAAAAAATATTTAAAAAATACAATATTTTGTTTCGCTTTTATGCCAACGTGTCAGCTTGAGAACTTTAAATCGCGAAAGTTTTTAAAAACGTTTACCAGTTTAAAAAATTTTTGGTTTAAATTACTAATGAAAGGAACCTTTTGTGAATACAAGAGGTTAGAAGAGAGATATTAGAGTAAACCCAAATACACCAGAAACTCATAAAAGACAAATAAACTATTCGTATTGAATACTTTCCTTCATGTCCGGCAAAAAGGTTTGTTAGGCCACATAAAAGTAATGCAGTAGAAGAATTAAAAGTCCTGCTTTAAGCGACTACGAAATTACACGTATCCTTGCAGTATCCTTAATGTTCAAACAAGGTTTGTTAGGCCACATAAAAGTAATGCAGTAGAAGAATTAAAAGTTCTGCTTTAAGCGACTACGAAATTACACGTATCCTTGCAGTATCCTTAATGTTCAAACAAGTGATTTAGGAACTTTTAATCAATCCCCTTTTATTTGCAGCAAAAGGGTAGTCAAGCAATTATTCTTGAAAGAAATAGAAATTTATGTGCAGTACAAAAATTATACGACTGCTGAATGAATAGCAGATGTGGTGATCTGTAGTGATCTCTCTAATGCTAACAAATCTCTTCAAAATTTATAATTTTTATACAAAATTATTAGGCTCATGTTTTCATACAGAGTGATAATTTATAGTAAAATGTAAAGCATCCTTTTAAAGGATTCTATTATTCTAATATTTTTTCAGACATTAGCAAAGTATTACTGTTTTATTATGTGAAACTCTTATTTTCATATCCTTTTTTCTTATAAATGTCCTTAAAAAAAAATACAATTCTTCTTTGAAATTTTAATACCTTAAAACTTATATAAGTTTCTTAATATTATCAAGTGTTAAAATAATACCATACAAAACACTGATAATTCTACATTTATATGTTTATTATTTATTATTATTTTCCAAAATAACAAAAGAAACTGACATACCAATAATATTATGGTTATCTTGTCAGGATGGCACTGACATTCACCTGCAAGCACAAAACTATTTCATATTTTATATGGAGAAGCAAAAGATCAAAAGATGTAAAAGTCTCTAGTATGTGCTACTTTAGATTGCACAAAAGGATGTCTGTTTTATGTACTGCTGGAGCACAGAGCAAAAACAGAAAGTATTTTATTATACTGCATGTATTTCTTTCCTCGTTTCACCCAAAAATTATGTTTGGATTTCTCTTTAATCTCTATCTAGGATTTTTTACGTTCAATATTTTTTATTTTATTATAAATAAATTTAGTTGTAAATAAATTTAGTCGTAAATAAATTTAGTCGGCAATAAGATGGGTTTGACAATGACATGCCCAGATATTAAACTTTAATATGAATGCAAATAATAATAAAACATCATGTCCATGCGAAGGTAAAAAAAAAAAAATTACTCTGCTATGAAATTATAATTATAATTAAAATTCATCGTATTGGATTAGTTTTTTACCAAAAAAAAATTATTTCTTCAGAACAACTAGTAATTTTTTGAACTTTTAATTACCAATTAAACGAGAAGTCTAATAAAAATTAAAGTTGCATTGAAGACATCAGAAAACAAATTCACAAACAATCGTTTTCCGTTGACATTGGCCTGCTAATAGTTGACAGCAATGATAAAGGGTGCCCCAAAAAGTAATGCAATTTTTGAATTTATCACCATTTATATAATACTGTGGTACCATAAACTGTCAGCTTTCGGATTATTTTTTTTTGTTTTTTTTTTTATTTTCAGATACGCTATACTTGCATATCTAAGCGCAGTCCTTCCACCAACAATGTTGCCATAATGTTTAAGGCTGAAATTGTCAAAATCGTCAAGCCATTATAGAAAATCGTCAAAAAAAAAAACGTCAAATCATAAATATTAAACTTTTTTTTGCATTTTAATTGCTATACTAAGAAACTATATAAAATATTAAAATATATTAATTATGCTTTCAACAAATATGCACATACACCTGAGGAAGGGCATATATACAAGGTGAGATAAAAAAACTGCAACCAACTTCAGACTGCTGTCATTTCTAAACCACTCGTCCGACAGCTGTGAAAATTATTACAGTAACAGCTCATTATATTGTTTACAAGCCTACAAAAACATTTTGGTGCAATTTTCTAGAAAAAAAGTTATTCGTGATGGAATTCAAGCGGGATAGTGTGATTTCTTTATATTTGGCTGGAAAACCACAAGTGGCTATCGTTAGAGCACGCCAGCATTTAAATGTGAATAAATCTTTTGTGTCTCGTGCCATCGCTCGTTACCGTGATACTGGTAGCGTAGTCCGACGTCAAGGAAGTGGACGGAAGAAAACAGCTTCGCCGGGAATGGGCCAAAATACCGCAGAGCAACATTCGGGCAGCGTGTGACGGTTTCATTGGCCGTTTGAAAGCCATAATTCGTGCCAAAGGTGACCAATTCGCACAAATCTAAACTTGATACCCCTCGATGGTATAGTGGTTAGTATAAGGTTAGTATATAGTGGTTAGTATGTTGCGCAGGTGTCAGGGATTCAATTCTCGGGAAGCCAGAAGCCAAAGGCCTCAGTAGCCAGTGCTTCTATACATATTGCAATTATATACATATAATTGTAATATTTGCTAAACAAATAAATAAATATATCTAAACTTATTCTAAAATTTGATGCTATTTCCGACATTTTTTGCTTTCATTCAATTAAATTTAAAAAAAAATGAAAAAATTATGGCGTTTTACTTTGTTGCAGTTCTTTTACCTCACCCTGTATATATATACACATATACATATATAAAAAGTGGATAAAACTTAAAAAGATATCAGAATTCACATACGTACATATCGTATGTATATTTAATATATATAATTTATTTAAAAAAAAAATTAACATCTTTGTTATAGCAATATAAATAAATATAAATATCGGAATTTAATATTATGAACAAATTTGAACTGACCTCCATGTCAAAGCAGTTTGACATTTTAAATTTGAAATAGTTTTCTTTTTGTGCATGGTATGCCTTCTGAAGAGCCCTTTTCTAAACACCGTACGAACTTAAATTTATTTTTTCATTTTATTTACTTTAAATTTAAAGTCATCTGATCATCTGACAAAATATTCCAAAATATTGCCACATTTGCCAATGAATGTGCCAAAATCATTATATTGCGAATAAAATTTTTTAAAGTGTAGAACGATAGACTGGAATCACATCTCTTTATTTCGAATTTTCAAACTTTATGCAAACTTTATTTATTTAAAATCTAAAAATTTCAATTTAAAATTAAAAAAAAATCGTCACTAGTGAGAAATGAAAATCGTTAAAATGCCTAGAAATCGCCAATTTTGACAACAGTAGTTACCAAACAAAGCTTGAGCTGTGATTGGTGCATAAATTTATGCCCCTCTCTTTCATAAGGAGAGGCATGAGTGCTTATTTAAGAAACATAAATACATTTTAATAAAACAAACGATATTATAATAATTAACCAGGGCTGGTAACATGAAACTAAATATAATATCATCAAAGTATAAAAATATAAGCAAAGAAATATTATGTTGGACGTATGAGTACGAGTATTCCTTAAAAGCAGGCTAAAAAATTGGCATCTTCTCCAGTAATCATCCCAGATTTTGTTTTATTTTATTGTTATTGGTTTTAAACAAGCAGCCAAGCTTTCTTCCTTTTGTGTACATTCCCAGTTTATAGTTTTGCAGCTTTACTACTCTTATGCTCGGATTATTAAAGTGTTTGTGTATTTCTGCTTTTTTACTTTAAAAAAAAAAAAAAACACTGATCCACTTTATATCTGTATGTTATGTGTACATAAAAGATTAAACTGCAGATTAAACTGAATCCAGAAATAATATCTTGCGAATGGAAGACAATAAGGTAAGCAACGTTGCACACTTTTTCATGTAATAAAGTGCAGGATAAAGTAAATGAATTTTTATGTTCGAGCTCAAAATGAAATAAATAGTCATTAAGGTAGAGTAACTAGAGCACTGGGGGCGCATATGTGCATTACTAGGAGTAGCGTAATGTTTTCTATCAAGTGCATTTTAAAAATTTGTGAACTTTGAGCAAAAGGGCGTAAATGTTAGACTGTGTTTTGTAGCATTAGTGTGGCGAGTGCCTCTGTAGGAAAATGAATAACGCACAGCCTACTAAAGCGGAGGTCGCTGGTTCAATACCTGCCGGACAAGCCGAAAGCTTTGCCGCTTAAGTTAGTTATAAAAAAAAAAAAAAATAATAATATTCCACAGACTCAAAAATGCTGACATATTCACAGAAAAAATTAAAATTTAAATTAAATATGGTAAAAATTTCTTAAGATTTTACAAAAAATAAAACAAAACTTATCATGTTTAAAACAAAATAGAAGTCATTGGCAGTTATAACTTTTGTAAAAAAATTTCATTAATTTCAATGGGATTTAATTATTAAAATAAACATTTGAAAACAAGAAAAAATATTTAAATGTATTTTTATTATATTATATTATTTAGTACTGACATTATTGAAAACCACTCGCAACGTCAGACTTTTATATATGCCCTTCTTTGTGACTAGTCTGTGTTCGGCTTAAATAGTAATTTTGGCTTAACTGAAGCTAAAGATCATCTGGTCAATGGCAGGTGAGTTCTACTTTACAAAGCAATCCGGTTTGGAAAAGCCTTTTGTAAGATCAGCAATTTAAAAGTTCATTTGGTCAAATTGATCTATAAACAGATTTGTTTCGATTCTTTGGGGGGAATACATGTTGTCGAATTTAATTCGCCGGCCAGTAATATTTCTATAGCCTTTTCTAGGGGAATGCCAATCAAACTTTAAGAAAAAACCTTTATCCTTTAACATTATAATAAACAAATTTCAAATCGGTATATTCAAAAGAATATGCAGTGTTGCCAGCAGCTTGAGAAAAACATGTATTTACAACAAATAAAAAATATAGAAAAAATATTTATTCACAAAATCGACTGAATAAAATTAAATTTTAAATGTGCCGCTACTTTGTTTCCTCAAATTCTTTTTAAATTACAAATATTTTAATTTCACATACACACATTTTAAATTCACGTTCGTAGGGAGTGTTCACCTGGTTTGTGGGTGTGTGCATGCTGCTGTGTATGCTAAATTTTAACCCATTTTAACTTTAACTCTAAACACATAATTACACGTTTATATTTTATTTAAACCAACTCATTAAACTAAACAAACACATGCTGCTCTTTGTTGCCGATCTAATAAAACAATAAAAACAATGTTATTAAAAGTTTTTTTTCCCAATGAATATCATATAACATTAATTGCATAGCAACGCAATGAATATATTATTAGACAAAAACGCTCACTAACACCAAGTCGGAAAAGGTGTTGCAGATATTTAGAACTTTTGGATATTAACTAGTCAATGTGTGAGAGGAAAGAGCGATGTGGGGTGCAAAGTTGGAGCATTTGGCTTAATGTTTATGGCACGTTGTGAGCATCACAACTTATCACAGTAGAATTCAACTAAAGTAATTATAGTTTTTTAAGCAAGAATTTTTTTATAATGCAAAAATATTTGATTATACCTATTGGGGTGTTGTAAAGAAGTTTTAAGCAGATACTATAGTTGGCCAGAGTACATAAGAGGAAACTAATATGACTATGCATTAATATATTAAATATTTAAACGCACTCAGTGCAGTTAAGCAGTGAAAGATTGTCTGTGGCTGTTAAAGATTTGCTTAGCTGGTTTTTTAACTTGTTAGCAATAGGGGTTCTCAATGGCTGATATGTACATATATTGCAGTGTTCCATAGGGACATATAATACATTTTGAGTAATTAAAAACTATATTAAGATTCATGGCCTTGCCTGACGAGCCATAGTAATGCAGTTTTCAATAATATTTATTTCACTAATCTAATAAAATTGGCTTTCATTCATCAGCGTGAAACAACTAACAGCAATTCTTCTATTCTAATAAAAATTCTTTTTGAAAAGTCATTAGAAACATGTTTGCAAAAGGATGTATTCTCCTTGAGCATGCCCTTCATCTCTAAGGAACAACAACCCCTCTTTATCTTTATTAATATCTGAACTTTTGACTTTACAAATATCCTTAAATGCACTTCAAGATTTTCATGCCAGTACAGGTCATCTTAGTACACAAGCACGCACATTTTTTGATTTATAACTAATTAGAGTTGCAAGAAAAAAAAATAATAATGAAATTGGGTAGAGCAGTTTTTCCACAAAATTAACAAGCTTTAAATAAACTACCCTTCTGTAAGCTGACTCTTTGTTGCCCATCTATTCTAATCTAATCTAAAATAATCTAACGTAACATGGTATAAACATGAATTCATAATTTCTGGTCTTTGCTAGAGGGGTAAGTAAAGACAGCAGGAGCAGCGCATCTGTATTTACAAATGTAACATATTGTTTTGAACTTTGAAACAAGAAGATTCGAAATAATAAAAACAACCACTTTAAATATTAAGAGATTACGAAATGTGAGTCATGATGCAATCAGACAACCATCCTTTTTCTTCTTTTGTATTTTCTAATATTGTTGTTTTTTTTGCAGCTGAGAGACCGGTAAGCGTGGTGTGGCAAAGCAAAAGAATAACGTAATGAGCATGTTGAATGTACATTAACCTTTTGAATTGTATTTACTTTTTTATTTTAAGCAATTTAAGCTTTCGGCTTGTCCGCGGTGAAGCACCCAGAAGGTCTAGGTAGGAATCGAACCCGCTACATTCGTGTAGCTAGGCTGCTCAGTATCTATTCTCCTACCGAGCTATCCCAAATAAAGTTAATAACGCAATAAACGGCCTAAGAAATGCTTTCTAGATATCGTAAAATGTAGATGTATAGAGTGAATTTGTAAGCAAGGGAAAGCGAGTCAAAAGCAAATTAATATTTGTACTTGCTGATGAAAGAATTGCAAGAATTGGAAACCCTCAGCTCGACGGATGCATTTTTTTCAGAACTCCTGCATATAAATTCGTCTTCTAAACTTCAATAACTTATGATCATGTACAAAAAATATTAATCAACAACGAAAATATATGTTTATAACCAGCTCCTTGCTATATTCATTCTAAAAACTGACAATTAAAATGAGGAAATTATTAAGTCTGAAATTAATTTTACTGATTTTGTTTTTATTATTGTGAGCAGTACTCAGTTCCGCGTTCATTCATAAATTCTTGTATTTCGCAAACCGCCCAAACAATGAATTACTTACCGGCTATATCTTTGAAAAAGCAAAGCAAATGTGGTCACAGAATTCCAAAGTGTTCATCATATGAGAACGAATGAAATAGAAAGAGTTTTACTGCGAAACACGTTTATTATGCAGTGACATAGAAAAGTAAACTATTACCAATGGAAGTCTCATATTGAAGTTTTCATATATCAAGTTAAGAGTTCTACTGCGAAATACGTCTATTACACAAATACAGTGACAGAGAAAAGTAAACTACTACTAATGGAAGTCTCATATTGAACTTTTCATATATCAAATTAAAATATCGATTATAGCAATTTAATCGAAATATGGCGAAGCGTTTTAGGAATCTATTTGCCAGACGAATTCTAATCGGCAAATTTATTTATTTTATTTATTTACCAAATATTACAATTATATGAATATAATTGCAATATGTATAGAAGCACTGGCTACTGAGGCCTTTGGCTTCTGGCTCCCCGGGGAATTGAACCCCTGATATCTGCGTAACAGGCGGGTATACTAACCACTATACCATCGAGGGGCTAATCGGCAAATTTGCTTTTTTCAGTTTGCCAGAAAAGCTGTTTCCATTTTGACTTGATACCTTTTATATACTTTATTTTGATATACTTTGGACACGAAAATTCGCCAAAGGCGATACTATTTTTGGAATAGTTATTGGCGTACGTATTTATGCCACCCTTTTTATTTTGGACTTAATTTTTGCCACGTAAAATAATATTTTTTTTAAAAAGAAACTTTACATTCAAATAAATAATTACATTCCATAGTTTAATTTTTTGAATGATCTTCCCGGTTTGTCGTTCAATTAACTGAGATTAATAAGAACCTAAAAGACGTCAATTTTGTATATTTTTCTTGCCTCTGCAATTGGCTTATTGAGCGTGCGCGACCAATGAATTAAAATGTGTATATTTCAGTAATTAAAAATTTTACTTTTCCGATTCTTATAGATTCTTATTGTACAGCAAAGGATAACCGAACAGTTATCGATGACAGACTTAGTTCTCACTCCATGGAGTTAATAGATTATTTGTACGGCCTTAGATACTTTGTCCATAGACGAAGTTCGTTCCAACCTAACAGCGTTGAATGAAGTTGTGTCCGGTTTACGGTGAGGTCTCCTTTGGGGTTCACGTGGTGGCTTGTGGTTGATACCAAAAGTTGCTTAAGAGATTTCTCTTGAGTGACTGCTATCGCATTGATGCTAATGTTGCCATTCAACAGACGCTAGTAGGCAGTGAGATGGTTCTCCCCTTCTGAAAGCGGCCTCTCTGTAATTCTTTTTCTTGACTGTTAGAATTACAAGAATTGAGTAGATAGGTGTGGTTTACCCCGAAGATGGCGGGGGAGTTATTCTTGCAAAGTGCCTATTAGTAAGGCTTGCACAGTGCCGAACGTCATAGCAAGGCGCTTGGTTAAAACTGAATCTTTTAATCAAGAATTGCCACCTGTGCTTGCACTGGGGGCTTAGGAAACGCATTAGTTTACTCAGTGTAGCACATCTGTACAGCAAAAGATCGCTTGAAAAATAAAAAAATTCATTTTATTTATCTACTAAATCTGAAAAAATATGACAGAGTAACTTATTGGTGGGATTTGCTTGAAAAAAATAAACAAGCCGAGACGGAAACTTTTCTTCTGCGAACTAATCATTACGTTGCGGTATAATTATTTCGAAAGTCAAATGTTATATTATATTACTATAGATTTTAAAAGCAAGTACATACATATATAAAGCTGATTTTGTTTGTATTAGAAAATATATATTAAAATGATTTAATTTTCCTTTCCAACTACACACTTAACAAATTGTGAAAGAGTAACAGAAAACTTCAAAAGGACATAATAAAATAACTTGAAATAAATTGAATTGTACTTCACACATAAACTTATAGTTTTCATGCTCTAAAATTTATATTCATAATCCTGAACTTTATCGCTATCCTTCTTACCACGGCCCAATTTGCCATTGTTGCTGCCTGTATTACCTTAAACACAAACGTCAAATATGCGTACACTAATCGTACTATACATGCATGATTTCAACAATATAAATCTCGAGGCATAGTAGCAGAATGTTTGGGGAAAAAATGACACTGACGATGACGAGGGTTGGAAACTTTTAACAAAATTTAAAGCAAAAAAAAAAAAGAAAATAAAAAAAATAAATAAATAAATAAAAAGCCGGTTATAAAATTGGGAGTAATAGAAAAAGAAGAATCATTAACATTTAAATGAGCTTATCTAGCCATCTTTGAAAGTTTCCTCTTACTAACACAACTGAACGTTTTCTGGTCCTTAACACACAACAACAACATTTTTTATTACACCAACAAGCACATGGGCGCTTCTGTCTTATATTTTGTTTTTTAGCTCATAAAATTAAATGTCGTTGCGTTGTGGGGGCTGTGAGGAAAAACGAGAGTGGAAGATTAGTGTGTGTGTGTAATGCTGGTGTGGCGGGAATGTGTTCACACGAGTGCTGGTTGTTAAAGCTTAACTCTGAGGTTTTATAAATAATCGGCAAACTGCTGTTAAATCTTTAAAGCAGTTCGATGTTGACAAAAGCCCATATTCAGAATAATTGAGATTGTAATTATAATAGGCATTATTAATTCAAAATATTTCCAAGACAGGGGATTTGCAGTCGCATCCAATACTACAGCACTTCAACAGCACTTCACTGATTAGCAAAAGTTGCACTCATTTATTTCTTCAACGCCTCTTTACCCGAAAATATAATTTTTAAGCACTTTAAATCTGCATAACTGCCAGTCTTGTAATCCTGTTATGTTGTTACTGGTTATTTTTGTTAGTCTAGAAGTGTTTCCTGGGTAACGTTCCACCATGATTTATAGCTGATTGAACTTTTCACATTAATTTTTGCTGTAACGTAATTAATACCGGAAACTTATTTACAAGTATTTGCTAATTAAAGTTAAAGGTGTCCTGACCAATGATTTCATTGGCAATAGAGTGTGTATTACTTAGGCAATTTTTCTTATTCACTTATTTGCATATCTTTTCCTTTGCTATATGGGCATTTCAAATCTTGCAGCTAATGAAGGGAATGAGGAGAACGTTGTCCTGCAATTTGTATTTTGTGGGATTAAATTTAAATTAATTTAACAACTTTTGAATCAATATGTCTACTTTTACAAATAAAATTTTAAAATTTAAATTTAAAAGACAGTTTTTTTTTTTGTTTTTTTTTTATTGAATTTTGGAATTTTGATCCTGATTTTGATACTGATTTGGATTTTTTTATACTTTGAAAAATTTATTATCTTTAGTAAAATCATAATGAGTGAAGATTTATATAGAAAAGAGCAATAAGACACAAACGTGAGGGGGCTTTCAATATAAATTGGCACCAAAAATGCAAATAAATAGTCGAATAGCAGTTTCTAATGCCAAGTGAACAGATCCTTTGCAATTGATAAAAATTTTTTCCATTTAAGACCAACTCAAAATTGAAAATATAATTTAGGAATATTTTTTTTAAATCGTAATTAAGAAATGTGAGAATTTGTTATAAATGATTCCAATAAGGACTCCTCTATTAGATTTGAATGACGTCCCATTTATAAAGGTCCTAAATCGCAAAAGAACTAACTTAATATGCATTGAAAAATACGGTCTATGTGATACTTGCAAGATGGTGAAAAATTTAGACTCTTAGTGAAAATGAGTCTTCTGGCTTCTTGAGTTTCATTATATTAAATCCCCTACATTCAGTCACAGTTTAGTTTCTCAAAAAATTATCAAAAGGCAGTGCTTTAAAAAAATGTCCTTTTGCCGTACTACTCTTGATCTTTTCAAAAGATTGGGTATGCTGGAATATTATGGGAGAAGGAGTGAGTTGGTACTATCCTGCACAGTCGTACGATTTGCCAAATGGGGCATCTCACCTTAAAAAAAATTATAGAGTTGTCTAATAATATGAAGTTTTTATGGCAAGAAGTAGAAGTTTATGAAAATTTTCATGCGAACAGGATTGCTTTTATTTCAATTAGCAAAGAAACAATTATTTGCATAACTTTTGTATAAAAATATGACCCGGCAACGCCATTTTGATGCAAGTTTTTAAAATAGAATTTTATCGTTATCAAATTGTCGTGCGAATAAGTTATAAAACGTGGCCTTAAAGACCGTAATACACTATCCTACACAATTCGGCCGATTCGCGAGAATATGTTTTTTTTTTAGCAAAATTGTGTTACGGTGCCACTCTATTTAAAAAAAAAATTGCAAAAAAAATTTTCGTTAGTCGCTTGAAGTAAATGCAACTCTGTTAAGCATTTTTATAACAAGCTATACTTCTTTTCTAGCACACGTGTTATATTTGACCAATCTTATGACTGTATGGAATGGTTAATACAATATATAGAGGAGAATTTTTTCCACGAAGCAGCTGACAATAGACTGATGATAGAGAATCTAACAGGTTGCAGGATTGCCGTCCTCGTCGAGCTTTAATTATTTGTAGGTAACGCGGTTACCAGTCGAGTTACTAGTCAGTTACAATGATAGGAATAAAAAATTGGTGTAAATTTTACTCGTGTCCTTTACTACGCTCGTATTTAGTTTTAATTTGGTTGGCATGTTTGAGCGATGAAGGCACTCAGGTAACCAATTATTAGCAACACATACATACATTGACACCAGAGGTGCTGCAATAGTGAGCTACTTATCCACTGCGCCGCTTTTATGCAAGCTACTGATTATAAAAAAAAGTATATAATCGTATAAAATGAAATGAAATTACATCTGTAGTTTGACAAACAGGAATGCATATTCCTTAATTTTTGGCAATTCAGTTTTTTCTTAACCGAAAATAAAAGAGATGAAATTTTGCTTCTTATTTTTATGAAATCTTATTATGTTTGGTTAAAATTATTAAATTGCAAAATGAATTTGTATTCAACTCTTCCTTTTATTTAATAGCCTATTTGTTTAAATTTTTAAAATGTATTTCCACATTCTTCACTTTTCGATTTTTGTTGATGAATTGATAATCGCTTTCCTTTAAATACTGACTAGGGACAAACAGCAGCTGGAATATGTTGGTCTTGAAATAGAAGTATTCGTGACAAAATGTCCTTTTCGATGAGACTTATATGTGAACTTATTAAAGCTATTTAATTTCTTCATAGATTTTAATATCAAGACATGTATTATTCGCATTTCTTTACGTATCCCCCAATACTTGAGAGCATATATGAATATATAATACGAGGGTTGCTGGAAGATTACGCTATATAATAGATATTCATGGAATTTCCTAGGGTTTATAAAATATCAGAAGTATGAGTACATGAGACAAATATTTACACATCATAAAATAGATAAAATATTTGCCAACCTTTTTTGCAGGCAGCATCTAAAGATGTCCATGAGCCTGATGTACGTCTTCTCTTAATTTATCATGTATAAGACGAAAAATTCCTTAGTGTTTGTATGAGGGTCAGTTTATAATTGTATAGAAGAAATACTGACATGAAGGAAGTCATATTAAGATGGCCAAGCATGCAGCCCAGGTATTTATTATTTTTTTTTTTTTTTGAAATAAGAACAACAGCAACTGAAATAACTATTTATTAATAATAGTGAATTTACGCTAATGTTCATAATGCACGCATATTTGAGGTGTTGTTCGAATAATGGATAGATTTGAAATCTTACACACACATAAAACTTATTCACACTTTTAGAACAAAAATATGGGATAGATATGGAATTTTTTTTATTTATTCGTATGTGTTGGCTACCAACTACCAAACACACACGCAACTAATCATATTCAGATAATGGCATAGCGTGCCCTTCACACTTGTAGACAGATAAAGATATATAACTATATACATACATATGTATATGTATATCGCCTCATATACTCTGCTTAACGAAACATCTTTCAAGTCAGGAATTGTTATAGAAGACTTATATATGTTACTCCTGTGTGTTTTCATGCACACCTTACATTAAGCTAAAGTTTTCGTTTGCAAGCAACAAAGTCGAATAGATTTTTTTTGCCGGCTTAATAAAAGACTTTAATCTACACGATTTCATTGGCTTTGTTTCATTCAGTCTGGTGTAACGTGCTACCGAATCAGCAAAACTTCCAAATATTATTAAAAATATTTCAGATGAAATTTCGTAAAATCATGGCATTTCTTTTGCACCAAAAAAAGAAAAAAAAAAAACTTGACAAAATTCTTTAATATAAACATTTATCCTTTATAATGAATCAATTATCCAAATGAAATTCGTCGTTTCGGTTTGAATGCACGCTTCTTAATGTCTGTTTTTTATTAAAAACTCCCAAAAACACATACATTCAACTGTTGGCTGCAATTCTTACATAGTTGCTCAAAAAAGTAATGTTTTAAAATGCAGAACTATGGTATAACTATGAAATGTAGATGGAGTTGTAATAATTTAAATCCGTGACATTACACCATATGTATATATAATGGCTTGTACACCGATATATGATATTGCAATTGGGGGCCTACATAGAAAGCTAAAAATATCTACTGTTTTATTATGGACTACTTAACAGTTGTGGGAAAACAAAAGCTAACACAGAATTAAATGCAGGACTTTGAGAGGAAATCAACAGTCGTGGCAAAAAGTTGAGCTACAGTGTTATACTAAATTAGCTGATAAACTTTTATATATATGAAGCTTCACTACATTTTGCTAGCCATTTAAGTGGAGTGCCGTCTTTGACAGAAAATTTTTGTATATCATTTGCCGAGTTCGGAGAATATCAGAATTAGCTTTTGTTTTTTTTTTTTTAGTAAATATTGGAGAAAACTGTTTTGTGAAATCATTTCCCAGAACATTTATAAAATAAGTGCAAAAAAAACATATGGAAAACCTTTTGAAAAATCAGTAAAACAAAACAAAGCAAAACAAAAGTTCGTTATTAAATTTATAAATCCCTTCTGTAAATAGTCAATGTTGATATATCCTTTTGCTCGCTACTGTTACACTCTTTGTGTATTTATTTAATTTTCCTTCCACAATTTTCTTACCAGATGAGTATTTAAACGTTAATTTGTGGATTTCGTTTCAATATGCGTTTCATATCTTTGAATAAAATTTGTTAAAAGTGACAGGTAAGCAACCTGTCACTTTAGACACTATAGCCGAATTGTTTGACAAGTAGGCATTTTTATATTGTATTTATTGTAGACAATGAATGAGATAGATAAAATTTTTGATATATTGGTTGTGCAGGCATGTAAAGGAATTCATGCATTAGTTGTTTCATATATATTTTCGTTTGACAGCTGTAACATGTTTTTGAAATTCATAAAATTTTTGAAATATTGGTTGTGCAGGCATGTAAAGGAATTCATGCTTTAGTTGTTTCATATATATTTTCGTTTGACAGCTGTAACATGTTTTTGAAATTCATAAGATTTTTGAAATATTTGTTGTGCAGGCATGTTTTTGAAAAGATGGTAAAAATGTGATTGTTAGGTTCTATTATGACAGCAAATTTCTTAAAGAATTCCTAAAGCGTTTAGACACAGTGTTGACATATTCGAAAACTTTGAAAGCACTAATTTTTTTTTATATTTTTTGGGAAAAAGTGAAAAGTAAAATGTTGAAGAATCTCTTATTTAAAACATCATTATATTTTTGGAAACTTGAAAATAACATGAAACTAATTGCAAACACTGACCACAATGCTCCTGCCTAATTGTTGGATATTCCCTTTTACAAGAGCAGCTCTTAATGCATATATATAATATACTAATGCTATGGAAAATGCTAGAACATACAGCTATTGAAGAAGTGAATAAGGAGAATAGTTTGGCAACACTTCTGGTATCAAGTGGACCAATTTAAATTCTTTTTTTGGCAGCAAATTGTATACTGTTTTATTTCACCGATTGTTACAGAAGGGCGTATGTGCCCCTAAATCGTACTTAATGATATTCAATTCTTTAAATAGAAGTTTCTATTATTTTATTATTTATTTTCTATTATTTTCTATTTTATATATTTTAACTTTATACTGTTATTGAAGGTTATATTTAAAAAAATCTCGGCACTGCAACTGCTTTACTTTTCCTACAAAGTATTTATTTATTTTATTTATTTTATTTATATTCCTTGAAATACATCAAGTGTTATGAAAGTGTATGACGAGTATTTTTATATTTAAAATTGAGTGCGTGTCTGGCAAAACCTTTTCTTTGTCTATTTATTTTTTTCGCTTTCTTTTACACACGTATTAAAATATTTTCTGGCGTTTTTTTTCTTTCTTAAATAAAATGATAAGCAATGTCCTTCGCCTTTTTGTCAATATTTGTTGCTGTTGCTGTTGCTTTTTCTGTTGCTGTCAACACAACACATTTATATCATGACAACATGTCATGTATTTTTATGCCTTCGTACTGTATAGCACAGTAGAGCTGGAGCTTTTGTTATAATTTTAGATGGCTTAAGATAATTGCAAGAAAATGTCGAAAGTACAGCTAGTTCTCCTTAAAACCATATCATTATTCATTCTGTGGTAACTGTTGATTTCATTGATATTATGACTTATATAATACACATTCAATAATGTATGTATGAGTATATATATGTACATATATTATAAATATATAATTTTTTTTTGCATTAATTTTTTTTGAAACAGATATGAGAAAAATGGCATTAAAGTAGTCCTTAAATAAAGAAAGATCATAATTATTTTGTGATTGAATAAAAGAAAATAATGTATTCTACAAAAATGTTTTATACGGTGTTGCGCCTTCCTCTCGATGTATTAAAATATAAATTATTATTTTTCTTTTCTTTAATTGGGTCGTAAATATTTATAGATATATAGAAAAATTTGGCTAACAATCCCACTATGAGGTTTAATTTATTATTTATTTTATTTATTTATTTTACAGTTTTATAGAAATATTAAAAACTGCAACACCCCAAAAACTGCTAAGAATAAATGCCTTTGGCTGAAATCTTCTTATTGCAGCCAATCGGTAAAGATAATTCTCGTAGTCTACTTAATGGCGTTTTGCTTCTACTGTTGTATAAATTTATTTAACCAATTCAAAGAAAATCTAGAGAATGAATCAAGTTGTAGACTTTTGCATGAACAAATACATACTTATTTTATTTCTTGATTTCCATTTTATTGCGAGCAACATTTGTTACAGGACCTTATAATTCGGCGCCAGCTTTTGTAGTAAAATAAAATCATACTAATTTTTAATATAAAGCGGAAAAGTAGGAAAAGTTCTTTAAAGTCATATAAGTTCCTTCAAGGTATTTCCGTTAAAAAAAATTCAAATAAAAAGAAATGAATTCTTCTGTGGTATCATAAATACCATTCGTTGAACTTTAAAGGAATAACAACAAAAAGAAAAAGGGGGACAGAAAAAAAGACACCGGTTACTGCGAGCTTCAAACATGTAAGTTAGTGAGACTTTACTGGGGTGCTCAGTCCCAGTAATAAGAACATTATTTTTGCAGACATCGGCATGAAAACATTTATTGTTTTAACACTACGTGGTAGTGTAAGACCTACAAGCATACGCATTATTATTTAAGAAAGAAAAATATTATAAAATATTTGTCTAATCCAAAATGAAAACATTTTTGTTATTTTGTTTTTTTTTTTAATTTTTTGCCGGCTTGGTTTTCTTTTGTTGTAATAAAAAGGGTGCATAAATTAAACAGTTCTCTGTAAGCCGACTAGAAACAATGCAGCGAACTCACTATGTATGTAGTGTGTGTGTGTGTGGTTGTATGCGTAAACCGGTATTAAGCAAACAAAATGGAAAATGTGAGCATGTCTCCACAGGTTACGTTGGAAACAATCAGATGCGGTACGTTAAGCATACACTTAATATTTCCCCTTTTCATAAATAAAATTTACTAATCGTGTTACACTACAACTACTAATCAAGCTTTTTTTTGGTGGGTGTGGAGGAGCTGCTTTTTCAACTGTTAGTTTTCATTAATTTAAAGATAACATTTTTCAAATAGGTATGTGCAACATTCCTCTGTGCTACACCTTTTGAAAACTCTAGAGAAAAATCTAGCCAACTGCTCTTCGTCTCTGCACTTTCAACAAATTGCCAATTATAAAGATATACAAGAATCCGTTTATATTTTTTTTACGAAATTTTTATGAAAATTTAAAATTCCCAACATGCTTTTTCCTTTCTTTTCTTTTTTAACCCTGAAATTATGCAACGTTTCCTTGAGCAGCGTAATACACACACAAGCAAAAGAAGTTCTTTCCTACGACTATGTGTTTACATAACAATTACCATACATATAAAAAAAAGGAAAAAATTTAAAAAAAAGAAACTTTTATGCATGGTGAGCTGCCAAAAACTTTATTTCAAAATTGCCGGCTATTAAAGGAGGTTTTCCGATTAATTCCCCAATATAAATGTTACTCAGTTATATAGTAAAGTTATATTTTTTTCTATATGGGTATTTCCGTGGTGCCACACTCAAATTAAAAAACGTACAAATTCAAATAATTAATAAATTATTAAGATCAGTTTTTCGACGTTAAATTAATTTTTTTTTTAAGTTGTCATAAATAAATATTTTGTGACATTTTTTATACACTGTAAATTAAGTTAATGTATTTGAAGCAATTACATGTTCGCAAATGATATTCCCAATATAGTTCAGTTATAATAACTAACTCACGAGAGCACTTTTTTTTTTTTTTGCTGTGTAATATAATTTATTAATATTTGTGTAATAATATTTATAGTTTTTAAGTCACTGTACTGCCAAGCACGAAGATTTGCAGAAGCCATTAGAAGCGAGTAGCTTTATAAGACAATTTATAAATTTCATACTTTATGTGGTAAGTGAGATAAATTATTTGCCTAACTTGAGAAAAGTGTTATTTGCATGTCTGAGCAGGGTATTGGGATATATAAATTTGTTCATTTTCTTTTGTCTATACAAAAAAAAAAAAAAAAAATAAATAAATAAATAAAAAAAAATTTGTCCTACAGAATAGAAATTATTTTATTTTTCGTTAATGAATGATTTTAAATTATTGATCTAATTATATATATATATAATTATATAATTATACTTGAATATTAAATTATTAACTAAGAAATGCTCTACAGTTATTGCACCTTGATAGCACCTGATTCAGAAAATGATTTTTTTTTTTTTTGACTAACTCAACTGCAGGGAAACCCTCAGGGTCTCTCAGCAGGAGTCAAACATGCATCCTCCGCGTTAGTAGGCTGTGCATTATTCATTCGCCTGTTTATTAAAACCGTGTCTGCTGAAAACATCATAAAATTTCTAATTCTGCTCTACTGAGCAATATATTTGTTGAACAAAGAGAAATATTTTTTTGGTAATGTTAATTGATTAGTTCTAACAAACCCATTTATTTTACTTTATCGGATAAAAAAGATTATATTTCATGTGTTTGCTCAAATGTAACCACAACAAAGCCTTTGACCCTAAACACATTTAAATTCCTCTTTAAATACCAAATTTCCCCAACTTCTCTACTTAAAGTGCATGCCTGGCAGCTTTTGCTGTAACAGCCATTCTTCTCAATTTGGCTGCGCACTAAAATATCCGCCATGTGTGTTTGAGGCGTCATATTCTGTTTTCTTTTTTTTTTTTTTTTTTTTTTTGTTAAGTTTCCATAACATTTTATAATTTACTGTCTTTGGCATTTCTTACTTAAATATTCTCTTTAATTTTATATTGGAATGTTCGTAAATATTTATGCTCGTATATAATTTGTTTTCTTTTTTTAATTTTGCAAACTTTATGGAATGTGTCAGAATGTGCATTATTAAAATATGCGGTGTGTGTGTGTACGTCAGAGTTTACATGTGTTGCGGTTTAAAATAATTGAAGTATTATGCCACAAATAAGAACGTGGCAAAGTGCTGAGAAAATGCAGCAAAAAGGTAAATGTGACAATACTTTAAGTACCATTGCTGGCATTTTTTGTCACACGGAGTCTAAATAAATTCTGGTTTCTGAAAGAGTAACTCTTTGGAAGCCTTGTAGCATCTTATGTTATGTAGCATCTTAACATTAATTCGAAAGGATAATAATGGAAGCAGACATTTCAAGTTTTTAAAAGCTTACGCGAGATGATATAAAAAAGTATTGCGAGAAACGAATTAAGAAGATTTTTACAGAATATCGTGTAAAGTTCGGTCAGCCCAAAAACGAAACAATTTAAATTACAATATCTGTTTAAAGGCGCCAACCTTTAGCAGAGTGACTGGTTGTTCTGTGCCCAACGATCTTATCAATGAAGCCGCAGCTTCTGCAATGATTTCAGAAAGAGATCTAATCAAACACTAATTGAAGTGGCTATCCTTATCATTTCCTTGTCATTTCTCTTGTAAGCACGTTTATATTATTTAATGGGATATTCATACAAATATCGAGTTCGTAATATCAGTTCCGTCTGATATCAAATCTTCTAGATTTTCTAATAACTTTTTGAGATATTTGAAGGGCTGAGCTAAGTAGTTTGATTAGCCCTTGATTAACCATTTAGCAATACCTGCAATGTATATCCTTAACTCGCGTATCATCAGACAAGCCTCCCTCTGTCGCCATCTAATGTGGGCACATTTTTTTTCAAAGCCAATAAACATGTTCAATTTGATTAAAGCTTTAGAAAAACTTTAAATTATTTATGGCAATTCTTGTCAAGGGAGTTTGCAACTTCAAATATTGTCACTTTAATATTTTTGTCTTCGTTTTATGATTTTACTTTTCGATAAGTTATGAAACACCCTCCTGGTAGCCAAGCCCCTGGCTGAACCCCATTTTCTTTCTTTCTATTAATATCCTGCCTTTGTGTGTGTAGCATATTTTTAGGGGGTGAAACCTTATTGCAATTTAATACCTATCAAACATGTGGTTTTTATGTGAAATGATGTTTTATTATTTTTCTGCTTTTTATTTTTTATTCCCATTTTTCTTTAAATTAAGCTATACGTACTACTCTTATATGTGCTTTGCAGCAGACATTCAAGTTATTTAAGTATTTATGTTGCTTTTGTAAATAATTTGTCATGCTTAGCATAACAAGTTCTCTTTTTTTTTTTTGTTGTAAAAAGTTTATAAAACCAACTAAAAGAAATTATATTTAGGACAATATTTTTTTTAATAAGCAGAGGATAAATAAAAAAAAAATAAATAAAATAAACACTCAATTTGCTAAAACTATGCTGAATAGTACATTAAATCATCAAATGCCAACTCTACAAATGCGAACACAAACAAGTAAAAAATGTCAGAAAAAAAGTTGTGCTAAAGCAAAAAGCCATATGAGGTAAAGAAATCAGACAGCGAGGATGTTTTGCCAGCAGACCACTAAGCAAGTGATTTGATATGAAATGCCTTTTATCCTTGTTGATGACATGTTTGACTATATTCCATTTGCTTGTGGCTAGAAATACAACAATAATTCTTGCTTGCTATGGTTTCCTTAAGGCATTTTATTTAAGCGTTTTCTAGACGACCTAATTTTTAAACCCTTTTTTAAAAGTGAAGGAAGAACTTTTATATAAAAAGAAATTGCGTGATTTTGTTTACTATTTTTTAAAAAATTATATAGGCAAGAAATAATAGAACACATTACCGCACCTTATTTTTCTCTAAATTGCCACACTTGTATGTGTATTTGTAGACATACAATTTTATACAATTTGTTTGCGGTCTGTTGAACTATTAAAAAAAGGATTATGTTGAAAAATAAAAAAAATATAAAAAATAAACGTAAAACAAAGTTGCATGTTTTTGTACAATCGTGTTGAAATTTAATTTGTTTCTACTACAGGAAACATCAAAAGTCCAAAAAATTAAAGTTGGTAAAAATAGCAACGATTTAATGAGTAATTTTTAAAATATAGAAACACGTTAACAGCCACAAGTCAGGACAAATAAACGTATGAATAATAGCTTTTCTACACTATTCGTGGAATTTAAGAAGTCTAATTAAATTTATAAAAAAAAATAAGAATTTATTATTAAAATAAATCCTCAGTCTATAGCTCTTGTTTATTTTCTTGTTAAAATAATAATTATATTAAAAATTGCTCCGTAAAAAAAAAATAAAATAGCGTTTTGTTTTAAATTTTATAAAATTAAAATTCTATATTTGAAGATCCTGTACGTGGCAGAGTGTAAAGAAAATTATAATAGAAATGCATTTTTCAAACTGTATAAGAAAAAAAAATTCATTCAAATCAACATTTTTTAAATACTCCAATATTTATTTATTTATTTCATCCATTACAGAATAATTTCAGAATATTAACTGATGTATTCAATAAGTCTTTGCAGTTGGATCGTCCATTAGAGACGATGAATCTCGTTGGCAGATTTTGATGATTGCAACGTTAATCAATTAGGCCTAATTTTGGACCGGTTATATAGAAATTATATATAGAAATTGTTTTATATTTATTCATTGAACAGAACAAATTGACAGATTTATTTTTCCGCCTCCCTTCATAAATTGCCAAAACAATAAAAACTCTTTTAATGTCCAATACTGGCCACCTGGCATAACTATTAATTTCCAATATATGAATGTATCTTGGCACTCAAATCTCTTCATTAAAATAAAATTCCTCAAATGATTTGCAAAAAATATTTTCATAAATCAATATTTTTTCATTTCATTTTCAATTTTTAATATTTATTCGAAACTATTAATCTTTATATAAAATGATATTTTAAGAACAATCATAAAACATATTTCATGTGCGAGTAGTTGTCGTTTTGTCAAAACATATAAAATATATTTATTTCCCATTATTTATGGTACAATTTGTTTATAATATGTGCACAGTAGAATAATAATATTATGAAGAAAGATTTTTTTTTATTCGTAATATTATGCCCAAATGAGTAAATACACTTAAAGAAATTTCATTAGAGGAAAAATTCTAGTCTCAATGCATTTTTATGTAAATTTGTTTCTACTCGTAGCACGAGATAAAATATAGAAAAAAGTTAAGTTAACATCTATTTGCAGATTCAATCCTACTTGTAACACCATTTGAAATCACAGTATCATATTCAAGGAAAATTAGAAAAAAAAAGAAGGAAAAAAACACAAGTAAATAAAGCAGATGTCTCATTTATATGTATGTGATTACTCTTATTTCCAAGTATTTAGATAAATATGTACATATGTATGTGTATATGTGTTTATTGCTCTCTATTTGTGCCACTATATTCGTATGTGTAGGTTTTGTTACATTTCTGTTTTCATTTATTTATGTTTATTTATATGAAAGAGATAATTCCTTTTGTATTTTCTAATTCATATCTCATCATTTTATTTATAAAACTTTATATATGTATCATTATGTTATATATTCGATTCTCATACATACAATTGCATACTTATTTATCAACATCTGAGTATATACAGTATTGGATGTAAATATACCACGTTTGGAGAATGTATGAAAACGCCATGACTGGCTTATGGTTTGCCCCTTTGCATTAGCAAAGTTAAGGTGCGAAAGAGATAAAGATAGATAGGGCATAAAATATGCGTCATGTGTGATATAATCTATAAATTCTCTTTAAAAACTGTATAAATATACTTGTAATAGATCTATCAATCCATATGTAAAATTTGTCATTATAAAACAAATATAAATAAAAAGATATATTGTTGCCAAACAGAAATTTTTTAAATTTATTTATTTATTTTATTTATATAGACATAAGGCGAATAACTTAATTATAAGCTTACGTGCTAGGATAGGAGCTATAACTTCTATGGTCTTAAGCTCAAAAATTTTTTAAATAATTTTTGTCTATATCTTCAAAATTATAAATTCGTCGGAATGAGTTTTATCAGCTGTTTTTAAAACATATCAATTCAAGTAGAAGAGTAAAAAATATTCTTAACCTTTTGTCTACTTTAAAATATAAGAAACATTGTTTACATAAAGCTAACGAGAATACTCCCTTCAGATTATTAGCCATATTGGACTCCGAAGGGCAGCCATGTGCTTGTTTTATTGTTGATTTCAAAGAGCAAAAATATCTATGCCAACTTTTTTGCATCTATTTATATGTTATTAAGATTTACACATTCTTTGAAAGATGAACAATTTTCTTTTCATACTTAAAAATATGCGAATGGAAAATAAAAAAAGTAGTTTGATTACGTCATAACCAAAAGAGCACGGTCTGATTCTGCGATAGACTGCATTAGCTATATGATCGATACTCGTACTGGCAAAGATATATGTACAACGAAAGGTGCTACACTGGTTTCCATTACTGTACAAAGGTAGATGTAAAAATGGTTTTTTTTTCTGTGTTTACTAAAAAAACACAGAACACATTCGCCCTCATGTTAATTTTTTTTTATAAGCATAAAACTTTTAAGGTGACCACCTGCAAACCAAATACGAAAATATTCATTGAAACATCTATAAATTTATTTATTAATTTAATAAAAGATTTAAAAATTAATTTAAATTTAAAGATTGTTATAAAAATTTAGAAAAAAAAAATCATAATTTATTAGCAGTATATTTTTATTACAAGATGTTTTCACCGATCGTATGAGGTCGGTCACCCTAAACTTCAACCATGTTGTTATTTGTTTGAGTGTGTGTAATGTTTTGTTCTTGTGAATTCATGAATAGAAAAAGTTGTTGCTGGAAATAATGTTGAATTGTTTTTAAGCATTTTTGATATTGATCATTTGGTTGGCTGGTTTTTGAAGATGGTTGAATGGTTGACTAGTTGACCGCCTATCAACCATATTGTTTGACATATTGAGTGGAATGGTGCCTGCCAGTGTGACCAATGTGATTATTTATGTACAAGTATGTACGTATGTATTTATTATGTTGTTTTTGTCTAGCCCTAATTTCTTTATTATCTTTAATAAAATTATGTGCATATATGTGTGTGTGTATGTATACTTATACTCGTACATATTTTTTCCTATTATGATTACCATAAACAGTATAGTTTTTTTTTATGCAACAAATGAAAATAAATATTTATTGGATATTTTGGCCATTTGGGAGCTTAAGGCATAAATAAAAACGGGTCAATCAGTGCAAATGCATGTACATACAGATTTGTGTAGGTGTATATGTATGTACATATGCATGTTTGTCTGAATATATATTTTTTTAAATATAAATTTAATGCAAAGCAAACAGTTTACAATCCAAACTTCTGACAGGCGGTTTCGTTTGTTATCAGCAAGTACCTCTGAGATATAAGGATTATTCTTATATAATAAAGGACAGAAACGACTTCATCCAAATACAATCATGGAACTTAAGCAGGTGCTAATATTTGAAACACTTAATTCAATACGATATGCATGTGTGTATGTGTATATGTATATGATCTTAGCCACAAGCGCAAGGAAAATACCCGAACGCAGGCATAGTTTCGCATACAATAATTACGTGGTTTTATAAAATAACTTTTGCATTTTCAATTTTATATAAATTTTTGTATACACTTAAAAAAAGACTAGATCTGAGTTTGAAGTATTTATGGTTCTAAACTCAATTTTTTAAAAATCTTAATTTATAAACTAGGAATGTGATTCATTTGATGTAGTTTGATAAATATTGATTTATAACGTGTATGATACTAATTCAAAATCCGTAACTTAGAAAGGAACTTGAAATAATTCTCATACATTTTTGGCAAATGCTAAATTGCAACTCTAAGACACATTTCCTTCTCATTTATTGCAACTGCTCGATTGAAGTATTGCAAAATATCATACTCTGGCAAAAGTCGGCTTTGCCCGCCATACGACAACCTCCTTATACTTGAATTAATAAAGTTTCACTTAATTTGAAGCTTTCCATTGTACAAGTGTAATATTCAAACATTCATATGCATTCGCATGTTCCTAAACATGTACATATAAATATTATATTTTGTATTTTATTCTATATAAAATATATATGGGGTACAATCTCTTAACTGTAGTAGGTAGTTCGATTTCTGAGATCTTGTGTACTTACTAATGATGTTTGTACTGGCATTTGTCTTACGAAATTGTTTTTCTTTTCCCTGTTTTAATTTATGCATGATATAATTCTGTTTTCTTGCTGCTCTTGATACGCTTATGAAAATATGCATTCTCCCTCTATCTCTTTCTCTTCTCTTCATTGGTTTTGTTAACTTTTGTATAGTGTTTAATTATGTGTTTATTTTGAATACTTAATATGCAAACAGAAATTAAATTACTTCTACTAAACTGATTGTTGTTTAAGAAAGTGAGAAAGTGAGAAATTTATAGTGGAAAATATTAAATACATTGTGGGTATTAAAGCAAATATAATTGAATGCTGAGCTTAAAATAAAGATAATACACTTTAAGTAATAAATGCATTTGCCTATAAACAACACTAATATTTATTGCCATGACGTTTCACGATTTACACTTTTGAATTATTTTAACAATTGAAATTTCTTGCGCCTAATTTTGAAATCAAAATGAACTAAAAAAATTCATTTCATCATTATATGATTTTGTATACTATTCAGCACATAGTGCTCAGAAATTCTTCTATAATTAATAAGATTTTTATATGCCAGACTCCCTTCGCAGGAAATATATGGTATATATAAACCCAAATTACAATTTACCAATCAATAATTATTTTTTTATAATTTCTCTTTGTGATTGAAACGGATTGTCACCGTTTAAAACTCTGGTCGGATAAGTTCTCTAACGACTTGAAACGTACTGATGGAAAAAATTATAATTTGGGAATCTGATGAGCAGAACTAATAGAGAAGTCTTGCAAGTAGCACAGACATATTTTAATTCGGTTCTAGTAAGGAAGAAAGTATAGTAGAATAATCGTAAACCTGAGTATTGATTACAGTAAGCAAAATAAATGCTTACCAAATTTAAAGAAGTTTAAAGAATTTCATTGCAAAACATTTTTCTGATATTTATGTTTCATTAAAAGTTTTAGAAAATGAATTGCTAACAAGAAATTGCTTGTATAAGTCCAAAAGCATTTTTGGTCGGAAATTTAAGACTTTTTTTAAACAGACCCTGAAACTGATTCTATAGTTGAAAACACTCGGTGCTTTCTGATATTAATTATTTACCTTGAACAATTGCATGTACTAAAGTTGCAAGGGGAAGAGCGTATACTTAACATGCTGAAAAATATTTAAGCTAATTGCAATGTCTTATTATATATTTATAATTTATATTTTAATTTTATGTTTTAATTTTATTAAATTTTATATTCATGTTTAATAAATGTGTTTATAAAATATATGAATTGTTATAAAAATCTGTGTTTGCAATCAACTAGAAGTTTTAAACAAATTTAATTATAAAATGTCAATTTTGAAAATTGTACAGCAAATATAGAAAATAATTTGAAAATTTTTACTTCAGCCTCTTTTGTTTTTGTACACAATTCGATTAATTTATTTATATTTATTAAATAAAAATTCCAAAATTTACATGCTTAAATAGATTTGATGTGGCCAAAACATGCATAAATAAACAAATAATTATTAACAATACTGTAATTAATTGAAATATAAACAAGTAGAATTTCGTGTGGAGTTTCATATACACACACAAACACATACACACACACGAACATTGTCACACTTTTCACGAAAATGGAAAGCCAATATAATTTTATGACCAATTCCTATGAAAGAGATATTGAGAGTAAAATTATAAAATATTAACCAAAGCTTGTTGCGAAAAAATATTCGATTAATATTTTTAGTTAGTTAATATATACGAGTATGTTGTATTAGCACACTTTTCCATATATTCTTAAATATTTTCATTTCTTTGGTAATAATATTTTCAGCAAATAGACCATCAAATGCAAACAACAAATTCACAGAAAATTTTTTAGATTGTGGTTGAACTATGAATTTTATAAATAATTTAGCTAAATAAATACTCGTAGTAATAAACCCGCCTGTTCAGTTTTACACAGTATGATGATATACGTTAGAATTGCTTTTCGTTACGGTTTAAATACAGAGCTAAATTTAGCAGACTATAAATATTAAAATAATTACTTTATGCAATCTCAGGCGAGCTTTTTGATAAATAAATTGATTTTCTTTGAAATATAAATATTTTTTTTTTATATTTTAATGGTCATTAAAATGTTGAATGGCAAATTTAAATAATATCAAACAATTCAAATGCCATTATTATGACATTTTCGCACTATTCAACACTATTTCTATGCAAATGCCAAGAAGTGAATGTGCTATATGCGACTATGACGAATTTTAAACACCCTTCTCTAAGAATAAGTTCCATGGCTATTTTTGTGCACTACAATTATAATGCATTGAAGTGATTTTAGTTTTCCAAAATGTTATTAAATATTTTAATAATAAAAACAAATAAATAAAATAGTATTTTCTTCCCCCTTATAATACTGCAATTTAGGGAAGAAACGTGGCTGCTTATCCAAGCATTTGTGGTTTGTTGCTTGTAAATATTCATGGCTTATATTTTCCCTACAAATGTATATAATAATTTTTTTGGCTATATTTCTTTTACTTATTAGGAGATTTTGATGATTTTCAAACTGGTTAATTTTGAGAAAGTACTAAGTAGGCAGATTTTAATTAACTTAATTTACACCGTAGAAAAAAAGTACAGAAGACAGACAGACAAACAGACAGACGGACAAAGCTAAATATCCACTTCGTTTCTAATATGGATCTCGAATATATTAATTTCAAGAGGCGCAAACTATTATTGAAGAAATTACAGTTGCCATACCAAACTCTTTCACCCTCTTTGATTGGAAAGGGTAGAAAAATCGCAAAGGATTAGTGTGAGAAGGAATTGAAGTTCAATTTTAAAAAATTTTTTCCTTCTGGGCAAAAATTTTTAAAAAGTATTGCGACTCAATTTACAGTTTTCTATTTATATTGATTTGTTTTGCCATAAAGAAGTTTATTATAGCGAGTTTTGCCTGTATTTCTAACCACAAGTAGCTACACTACTGCCATACACTACTGCCAGTATTGCCACTATAGTATTGCCAGCAAATGCATGAGGAGAGCGATTAACCAAACAAAAAATTGGACAAATACGTAGCAATTATTTCCTTTTAAAACTAATCTTAACTAATCTCAGATTATCCTTTTCTCTTTGGCTTCAAAATACAAAAATACATTTTAATGGCTATAAATTGATATTACCGAACTTGTAAATACAATATAAAAATATATTTTTATAAACTTCTAATAATAAAATAAACAGTTTGTTTATGATTGTTGTAAATTTATTTTATATAGTAATTTTCATATGTTTTATATTTCTTTTTAGTTTTATTTTTGTTTTTTCTTTTTCTATTGCTGATGTTTGTTTTGAAACGCTTTTCATTGGCTGTCTTCTCAAACAGTTTATTATTATTGTAAATTTATATATGAAAGAAATATTTGGGTTTATTTAGCATTAAAATGACTTTAGATAAACAATATCGCAATTTGTATATTCGACGTGAAAGTTAAGTACACCAACAAGCTCACCATCAAAAAATAATCGTGGACGCGGGTACGCACATGCAAACAAGCAGACAACAGCACCACCCACTACAATTTTATCGACAGCCATGCAAACATTATTGTGAACTTCTATACCAACTGCACACACACCCGCCTGTGACCTGTAGCCATGGAAAAGTTCATATGGGTTGTACTTCTATGTAGTTGTTGTTAAAGTGCTCATCAGTGTTTTTAGTGAAAGTTAAAGCTGAAGTTTTCTTATATTTTAATTTTAAATTTCGTTTTTCTGATCAATGAAACAAACATTTGCTCAGGAAGTTTTTTCTTTGTGTAAAAACTAAAGTAATATAAAACTAGAATTTGAATTAAATAATAATTTCTAGAAACTGATTTATTTTCTTTTTTTTAACTAACTCAAACTGCAAAACTTTCAACTGCAAACCTTCATTCATCATTCATTGTAGTCGTTATAGAGGTGATTTAAGTAAACTTTCAAATTATATTTCATTGGAAAGAAAGAAAGAAAGAAAGAAAGAAAGATCTAAGAAAGATTTTTATACAGGTTATCTGAAGATCTGCCTTAGCAAGCAGCTACAAAACCGATTGGAAATAGATGATACTCCAAATTAATCAATTTTAATGCTTTTTTATTACTCTATATGTTAAAACCCTACATATTAAATCTTCCTTAAATTATAAAAATACTGCCCCACTTCCACTGTTTGAAATGGCCGCTTGATTATTTTGCGACGAGTGAAATTAAATTTAATTCATTATATGTGTGTTATTGTTTTAAGAACTTTCAAATATATAAATTATTGTAAACGAAGAATTGTAGCAGCTACGAGTATTGTCTTATGCAAAATATTTTTCTTCCATTAATTTTAAGTTAATAAATATTTAAAATGGTAAATAACTTTATGCTTATATTTATTGAATTAAATTAATTAAATTAATTAATAATAATTATAAAGAATTTCCTCACAAGGCAAATGATTGCAAGATAAAAACAAAAATAAAAATATAATTGTATTTAAATAATTTTAATATTAAATAAATAAAGAAGATTGTTCAAAATAAATAAATGTTTTATATTTTCCGACTTAATTTTATTAAAACAATTAAAAGACAACAGAATATTTAAAGATCAAATTTTTATATTTTTTAAGTATTAAACATAAATGTATTTAATTTTGAAGTTTTAAAAATTACTACGGACCGATAGAGGGGAAAAAATTTACAGGACATGCATGACTAAATTTTTTGCTCGAGGCGAATTTAAACATTTCAGGAATATTTTAAATATTTGAAAACATTTGTTATCTTTATTATTGTTTTTAATAATTTTTTTTCTTCTTTATTAAATAAAACCAATAAAAAATGCTGACTGAAGAATGGCAAAAATAATAAAAAAAAAAAAAAAATAAAATTGAAAATTTTTTCGATAAATTTAAAAAAAAAATAAATAATATTTAATAAATAAATTTAAAAAAAAAAATAAAATTGAAAATTTTTTCGATAAATTTTAAAAAAAAATAAATAATATTTAATAAATAAATTTAAAAAAAAATAAAATTGAAAATTTTTTCGATAAATTTTAAAAAAAAATTAATAATATTTAATAAATAAATTTAAAAAAAATATAAAATTGAAAATTTTTTCGATAAATTTTAAAAAAAAATTAATAATATTTAATAAATAAATTTAAAAAAAAAATAAAATTGAAAATTTTTTCGATAAATTTAAAAAAAAAATAAATAATATTTAATAAATAAATTTAAAAAAAATATAAAATTGAAAATTTTTTCGATAAATTTTAAAAAAAAATTAATAATATTTAATAAATAAATTTAAAAAAAATATAAAATTGAAAATTTTTTCGATAAATTTTAAAAAAAAATTAATAATATTTAATAAATAAATTTAAAAAAAAAATAAAATTGAAAATTTTTTCGATAAATTTAAAAAAAAAATAAATAATATTTAATAAATAAATTAAAAAAAAAAAAAAATTGAAAATTTTTTCGATAAATTTTTTTTTTTTTTTTTGAGATTAAAAATTTAGGTTGACAGAACTGTTTGTTCAAACCTCAGTGAATCCATAAAAAATCTTTTTTTTTTCTTAGTTTGGTGCCTTCTAGGAAAAGTTCAACTTGAGGAAGAGTTGCTAAAAGTACGCTTTTGATTAAATGGTGAAAGCAGTAATAAAATAAGATCGCCATGAAATAACATGTTCAGAAGTATACAATATTTTTTATAATAAAAAAAAATTTCAGAAGCATTGCATTGGCTATTATTTATGAGGAATTATTAACTAATGATGAATTAAAATTGACAGGACATTCGAATCGTATAAAATGTTTTCTAAAAGTGCATGCAGCTGTTATATAAACTCCAATTGGTAATTTAAAAGATTTTTTATTAAAATTTCCATATGTAGTTTTTAAAAAAAATATAACAAAAAGTAGTTTTTCCTATCTTCGCCAACATTGACTGACAAAATTTAGGAAATAAATAATTTATAAAATTATAAAAAAGCCCTTGAGCTGAACTTAATAGTGTTTAAATATAAAAATTGAAAAAACTGGAAAATTGAGGGGTATAATAAAATAGCTTAACTAGTGTAGTTTGCCATTTGAATAGTGAAGCGTTTGCCCTCTAACTAAAAACGTATTTCAATAGCAAAAAGGAAGAAATAAAAAAATCCAAACAGCAAAACAATTTAATATATTGAATAAGTCATGAAACGCTTCCTGGCTGCATTTGTAGTTATTCAAATGTGAATACGAATATAAGCACTATGGCTTACATGCATTTATGCATGTAAGCATGTGCGTGTAATAATATTACACATTTTATACGTATAAAATATGTTTGTGTTTGTGTTTGTGTTTGAATCAAACACAATCAAGTGTGTATATGTTGCGCTGTTTCTGATAAATATTGCATGCATGGTAACATAAACTACTTAATTTGTTATTAAACAGTTCATTTCTATGCAAGACCACACATAAACTATAAAACTACTACATGGACAATTCATTACACATTCATTAGATACACTGACTTGCAAATGTGTTTGCTTGCCCGTCCGCACAAGCGTTTACGAATACAAATTTCTATAAGGGAAAATGCGAAATGCAGTTGTACCAAAAGAAAAGAAAAGCACTTCATAAAGAAAATCTTCTTATGGAGACTATGCTAAGAAGAGTTTTTTCGCAAGAAAGCAACTCCTCGGCCGCTCTTAGACAGTGACCACTGGATGAAATAAAATAGAAGAAAAATTAAATTTGAAATAAATATGTGCAAATACATTATTATTATTTGGGGGGTTGGAAATAGAAAAAGGGGGGAAAAAGCACATAAACATTTTATACGTTAAGCGACCAAGCAATTTAACTTTTGCAATCTGCTGCAAATTACTCCAACCAAGCGCAACAAATCCTCAGTGGCGACTTCTAATAGAAACACATTTCAACTTCTGGTATTCGTTTGAAGTAAATTTATTTTATGGCCTCGAAATCAGTCAGAATATTGAAACAGGCCAGTCACATAAATGGCAAATAAAACAAACCACTGTTGGGCTGCATTCCTAAATGAAACGAACTGTTTGCTGTGGGTGGTTGTTTTTGTTTTCAAATATTTAAGGAATGTCTGAATTTGGTTATGCTTCCTGCTCTAAACAGTGCATTGGTCAGTATCTAAGCATTTGGGCGGAGTGTTGAAATACTTGTTTAATTTATTTCACATTTTTCCTTTTTAAAGGGGGCCAAGCATTTTTTGTTTTCTTTTTCTCAAGGGAAACCGAATTATTTTAGATTATTTTTAACAGAAAACATATTTTCTCAGTCGGTTGCATTTCCATAAACAATAAAATTAAATTTTTGTCAAAGAAAAATTAATAAACATATTTTTATTTACTCAATTGAAATTATGATAAAGATATAATAGAATATGATATAATAGAATATAATAATAGAATAATATATAATAGAATAGCAGTGAAATTCAATCTAAAGCCACCAATAAAGAAATATGTGGTACATACAAACATCTCCATCATTTCATATGGTAGAAAACACACATACGTATATTATGGTTTTCTGATTTTGTGAGTTTCCGCATTTCCATCTGAAATTATGACTGTTAATGCTCTACAAAATCCCCATGATTGTTTGAGGGATCTGGCAACCAAATTAAGCGTTACCGATTATATTGGTTGTCAGTTTATAATAGCTGTCAAGTAGCGTGACTTCAGCTGCGCCATTTTTTTAGACAATAGATAAAAGAAAAAGTAAAAGAAGACACCAGCATACAATTTGCTTAATTTAACGGTGGTTTCTAGACAAAAAAGTATTTTAATAAACCGGATTTGTTTATTCAAAATCCAATAGAAACCACCAGTTGCGGATTACCTGCCGTCTCAACAGATGCCAATAATAATAATTCGCATCTTATAAAATTTATTCTGAAATAAAGAGAGGATATTACAAATAAAAAAAAAAGGCCTACCTGCCTTCGCAACAATGACCTAAAAATATTTACTAACATATATTCATATTAAAGAAAAGTTAAATAAAAAATTTATCTTCTTCTCAAATCATATTTAATTTTAATTCAATTTATTTATAAATGATTTTCAGGGCTTGATTTGGAATTACTTAGAAAGCAAACATAAACAGAATGGCGTCAAAACGTTTTAAAAAATGTAATTAAAATTATTTACTTTAATGACAATAATATATAATTCAAGAAGCCAGTGATATATGCTTTATTACTATCAGTTAACGATATGATTCATTATGCTACACATTAGTACGATTTAGGAAATATTACAATTTGTATTCTAAAAATTTATTGGTGCCACAGATTTTCTTACGAGTCTTACCATTTACAATTAGTTCAAGCAAGAAAAAAAAAATTTATTTGCATCATATTTGTATGGTAGTGTGGCATCTAAAATTTATTGAAATCTATGAAAAATATCTTTCAATTCCGCATTTAAGTTATTCATAGGGATTGTTTTTTCTGCCATTCAATCTGATATATTTATATATATGGCTGCCTGACGTAAATATTTATTTATATATTTATTTATAAGTAAATTATTAGTATAACGAGAGAGAAGAGCTGTGGCAGCGATGGCCCTAAGCTCATCGGTAAAAAGGTTTATAATTTTTCACAAACTTTAAATAGATTTTAATATTGCCATTGCTCATAGTACAGTCCATTAGTTGAGGAAAGTCATTGACTGTGTTAATGTGGGAGCAGTTTGAAAAGATACAATCAATGCTTATTGGATTGAATCCACAAAAAGGATATTGTTTGGTTTGGTTTTTCTCAATTAGTCTAGTCTAGTCTAAGTCTAATTTTTTTAATTTGGTCCCTTACTGGTAGTAGATTGTAGTCTATATTTTTGAACAGTTTGTAGGCGTTAATTTTATTGGTGTTAATTTACGTGTACCAGCCAGTTATTGTGTTCCAATTGTATTTCAAGTTTGTCTTGAGAAGGGATTTTATAAGGGATTTATATTGTCAGAAAATAGATTTGGTGTAGTTATAAGAGGAACAATTAAACCCGCTTTTGCGGCCACATCCGACCCCACATTGCCTCTTTTCACGAAGTGACTATGGGTCCAGATGAGCCTAATGTCATGGTTTCCTTTAACAATAAACTGTCTAATCATCTTTGGTTAAAATCTAAATGCTTGTGTTACTTAAAGTTATTCATTTAAGTGTTAATAATTCTAAAAGGTCATTTTCCTCTTTTTTCATAAATAATTGTTTTTTTTTTTTTGCTTTTACTTTACTTCTGCCTTTGCGTGGGTGTGTTCTAGCATGTGTTAATCGCACAAAGTTTCTCGCTAACAATTTAATGGCCTTTATCATTATGACAGGGTTTTCTGTACAACGATTGCTTTATAGTAATTGGAACGTTTGTAGTAAAATTCTGTAGTATTTTAACAATCCAAACAAGCAACTTGTGTTGACAATTTTTTATAAAAACGATTTATCAGTTACAGTTTGTTTGTATTTTACAGGCACCAAGTGTGTATGCTTACTTCAATTAGGTGTCAAGTGTTTAAGGCGTTATATTTGTTCGTTGTAGTGCCTAATTAAAAAATATGAATTTAAAAAAGGATTGTTTATGACTTTGGAATAGATTAAAAATCATTTCGAGGAAAAATTCTCCATCGAATTTTTATAATTTTCCTTTAATATGTATTCAAAATTTTACGTTTTACTAATCCAAATACCAAATACTTGTTGATGTATTAGAATGTATTTGAGAAAAGAGTGAAAAAGGATAACAGTTTTATTATTCAATGCTGGTTTTTTCTACAAGTATTATCTCGCCACTATATTTCGCCATACAAGATATTGAGAGAGAATGGCGAAAAAATTATTGCGTATTTTAGTTTCTTCAAAGAAGCTACCAAAGAAAAAGTAAGCAGCTTTTAAAGCAGATACCGAATTTAATTTTTATGTATTATTGTATTAATATTTTTTTTTTTTTTTTTGCGTAAAGCAACTAAAACTGCATAGTTTTGGGCTAATTCGCTGTAAAATACTTAGGGTGTGGCCAGGAATCGAACCCGTGATAGCAAATTTAGTAGGCTCTTCATTATCAATTCTAGTACGGAGGACACCTTCAATATGATTATAAAATTTTATATGATATTAATGTGATAACAATCAGGAAGTAAACAAAAACTAGCCTAAATTATTAGCAATGTTGTGTACAGGTCTACATACATACATGCCTACTTATACAGAAGTCATTGTACGGGTACCTCCTTAGGGTAATGGATAACGCGCAGCCTACTAAACTGGATGTAGCAGGGTCGACTCCTGGCTAGACCCTTTGTTGAAGACAAAAGCTTTGCAGGTTAAGTTAGTTACAAAAAAAAAAAGAAATGCATATTGAAAAGAATTATTGGCATGAATTAAAAACCTGTCGACCACTTTTTTGTATAAAAATAAGAACTTTCTTTTGCGACCTTTTTAGCTAAGACACTTTTAACATCATGATTTATATCTGCAATTTTATAATCCCATATTAACTTTGCTTGAAATCAAACTTTTTTTTATTGTATACTTCATACTTTGCCTTTAATATCAAACTCTTTGGCTAACTATTGGCAGTAAATTTGTTGGAAGCTTTAACTTTTTATTATAATATATTTTATATTACTTGGAATTTTTTGCTAAAATTTAATAAAGAAGAAAAATGGAAATACATATTGCTTGCTCCCCATTCAAATTAAGAAAAGTTAAATGCACGGTAGCGTCGCCATTGGCTTTCATTAAAATATGCTGATGGCGTATGTGGAACATTATTTGCGTATGTGGAGAAAATATCACTCATTCGCCTACTGAACTGGACTTATTTTGCCTTCGCTAACGTCCATCACCAATTGCAAAATGTTAGCGGCAAAGAGGTCTTAATTACAATTTTAGATAGCCTTAAAAAATGTCAACGCTATCATGGGAATAACAAATATATTTAACATTCGGCTTGCTTCACAACAGCATCGCCAGAAGCCCACCATTTCCATACATCTTAGGGCAACTGCACAAAAAAATTTCCCCCCATGCCTTGCTGAATTTACTTTCATACACAAGTGTTTCTGGTTACCTTCAAAATGTTGAATGTCGTTTAAAGCTTGGACAGTATTAGCTATTAAAATTCCACTGATTGAAAGTAAAATCATAAATATAGAATGTCCGGCGGCAATACTCGTATAGGAATTTATCACGATACTTGAAAGGGGGTGAGGAAATTACAAATAGTACCTAAAATTAATTATATTAAAATGTTTGCAATAGTTTGTTAGCCAAAGAGAGAGATTGAATGTTATTGTACAAAGTTTTTTTGCTAATATCAATATATGAATGTATTTCGATAAATAAATGTTTACATCTACAATTTCGTTCAATCGCAATCTGTTTTCATTACAACGAAAACATTTCCAGCAAAATTAAATCGGTAAGAAGCCAAAAAAAAAAGGAAAAATAAAAAAAAGAAATACAAAAATATGGTTTATAGTGTAAATGAGTGGTACGTGCAAACGGTTGAAGGCACGTGGAATGCGTAATAGACCACAATATAGAAGTCATAATTTTTGTTTCCCCAGCCATTGTTGTAAAATAAATCCAGAAGTGTAAAAAGTATTGTATAAACTATGCAACACATACATAAACTCTGGCTCTTGCACATTCATTTATAGCTTTTTGTGATATTTTTTTGGCCATTTTCTGAAATGTGGCAGGCAACATATTTTGCAAGAGACTTTCGCCACAACAATAAATTTAGTTAACTTAAATAAACGGCTTAAATAAGCAGCTGCTTCATAAAAAAAAAAAAAGAAAATATAAATTTTTAGTCATCATATTTGTAGCATGTGTTAAGCGGCATCAAAAGGATGAAAGGAGGCAAATTAAAATATCATCTGAAAACGAGCAGCTTATGAAAAATTACTTTACCAAGCTCCGTCTCACTAATTGCTTACTGATAGCTAAATGTCCTTAATTAAATGCTTGAACTTAATATACTGCGGTATACAACATGTTAAAATACTCTGCGCTCATGTGTAATTTAGTATAGTTTTACCGATTTTATTATTATCTAAAATTAAAAGTGTATCGTGTAAAAAAAAGTATGACCTTCATACATTTGCTTCTTGAAGTAAATGCCTGCTTACATATCCTTTATTTTCTTGGAAGATTTCCCTTAAAGAATTATATTTATTACATTTACTAAAAAGCGACCACCAATACAAATTGTTTTGACCAGATGTTTGTGAAGAAAGTTTACAGCCAGTAAATAGTGAAGTCTCCTGTAGTGAAGCATGTTGAAATACAATAAAACATGTAAACTTATACCAGCGAAATGTTTTGGAATTGATTTTCTGACACAAATAAAAAGACGGATACAAAAATAAAATGGATAAAATAATATGATGCTTTTTTTCAATTTTAGCTTTACAAGCATACAGATTATATGAAAACCCCTAAAGGACATTTCCTTATCCTTGAAAAACTGACATTTTTCGTACACTTTTTAGTGGCTAGAAATATTCTTAACAATATGGAGTTTTTATGGCCATTTTTAAAATATAAATGAATTATGTTTTTTAGAAATATATGTTTAATATTTGAATAAGAGTTTTCTTAATCAATATGCAATTAAGTAACTCTTCCACTTAAAAAAGATAATAAAATTTGGCCAAACGGTAAGTGGTTTTCAGAATACTGTAGCTTATATGCAAAAGCATTAAAGCCATTGAGCAGTCGAATTTTAAAAAATGTTCTAATGAAATCAGGTAACTTTTTTGCGGCTAATGTAACAGCAAACTGCACATCGAAATGCAGAGAAAATTTATCCTCCCTATATCAGTATGATTAGGGTATGAGTAGGGCGATACTCAGCATACTATACTGGCATGTGTTTACGACAGAAATTTTAAAATGGTTCTAAAATTTGACACATGTTTTAAATAAATTATTGTTTAGTGAATAATGGACTCCAGCATGTAATAATCATCCAAAAAACGTTATTTTGTGATTTCTCCGGCAAATTTAAATCCTCTAATAAACATTTAATGTAGTGGCAACCCAAGCTAGGAATCAATATGTCTAGCAAGAAAACGAATAAACAAAATTTTAATAATAACTCGCATGCAGCACATGGTTGTTAACAAGTTTTAATATACATTTAATAGCCACATTTCGTAAAACTTCAATAAGCCGCCGACCAATTAAGGGAATAAAACTAGATAAGAATTAAAAGATTACATTAGACGTCTTATCATGTACATGCCATAATGACTGGTAATTTTGTTTTTTAAACCAAAACGTCTCTATGCAACAGAATCAGCAGAGTTGAACAACAGGATATGAAAGGATATGGAAGTATAGAGAAAGAGAGAAGCAAATCCAAAAAATAATAAGCTAAAAGTTGAAAAAGAATATGAACTTAATAAAAACAACACTTGAAAACTAATTAAAGCTTAATAACAGCAAAAAAAAAAAAAGCAATGAATGAAGAAACAAATAAAAAAATAAACTTAAAAAAAAGTTTTGCATTGGGAAAACTGGACTAGACCCTTTAAAATTACTTAGAAAAGGGAATACTAGAGGACAAACAATTTGACAAAACGGATATACAGTCTGGGAAATGTAAAGATATTTGTTGAAAAAGAAGCAGGCAAAAGAAAAGTTACAAGAACTTGCAAACAAAAAATACTTTGTAAAAGACTTAAATGTCTTTCTTTTAAATAGAATAAAAGTTCCCTTCGAGCAATTTTCTCAGACTTTTTGCCATTTTCTTTTATTTCATTTTTTGTTTCTTTTTTGTTTTTTTTTTTTGTTTTTTTTTACTTTGAAAATAATGAAAAAATAACAAATCAATGAATTATAATAACAAAGAATTTTTCTCATCTGTGCTGCTTTGAGATTTTTTCCAGCTAAAATAAGTTGAAAGACAAAAGCATAAAACAAACCCTTGTCATTTCATAAAATATCAATAGTTTAGGAAAAGTGGGAAAAAATACTTAAAATAACAGAAAAGAAAAAAGTAAGCAAAATGTAAACACTGGCTGGCTGAGGGAAGGAAACTTACACTTGTACGAGTAAATGCTCAACGAAGCTGGTAGCCATTTAAGTGGTGTTGATGTTGGTAGTGGTGTTGGTGTTGGTGTTGGTGTTGGCATTGAATGAAAATCTCATTCACTTATAGCAACATTGTTTCCTCCTTAAATTCATTCTTCAGTCATTTGTTGGCAGGACTAGGTGTTTGCCGTAGAAGTATGAAAATTTATAAATCCGCTTAAAATTAAATTGTTTTGTTAGAAGATTTGTCTTTTCGATTCTTTGTCTAACTTTAGATTTTAGTTTCATTCTAATTTTTTTACATTTCCTTTTCCTTGTACTTTCCTTTTGAAAATCTTTAAGCAGGAACTTTCTTTTTTTCAATGCCAAAATGTAATAAATAACTTCATGAAAATGTTATATAAAAATAAATCGGAAGTTTTACAAGTTTTTGGTATTATTATTCACATTTTGTAAAATTGCTGAGACAGTGAAAACCCCTATTCATACGTACAATGTGTTTTGCGTTATTTTAGTAGCAAAATGAGCAAAGCCATACAAATTATGTCACTGCTCACACCTTGCAGAGTTTGTTACAAGAACTTAATAATCCACTGACAGAGTTCTCTCAGCTCCATTGCAAATGAAAGGAAGCAAATAAGAATAAATGTCAAAGCTATATATGTATATCGTATTATAAAAAGGAACGTGTTGTTAATTATATGATTTATTTTATTTAGAGGCAGTAGGAAATTTTTTAGTTCCTCAAATGCACTTAATTCTTCAAAACTAACACTTAGCAAAATAATATCTTATTTGTCTAGATTTGCTCAAGCAAAGCTTATTTCAATTTATTGGATATTTTGAAATTCAAAATTTATTTTTTCTGCAGACCAGTGACAGTTGTGTCTTTTTGCTATAAAGTGAAAAGCTACCAGCTATTCCACACCGTAAGGTAACTGGGAACTTGACTTTCTCCAACAATTATTTCTCAAACTGTTAAACATTAATGCAACATAAAAAACTTTGTCCGAAAATTGCCTTAAATTGCGTGGGAAGAAGTCAACTTCTGTGCTTCAGCTTTGCCTGCTTTTGAACAGCCGCTCTTATTAGATTTTCAAAAATGAATTTCTTTGCAGAGCTTTACTTGCAAATGACAACCATACTAAGATCGTCCTTTAAGTCCACTTTTTATTCCCAACCAGCCTTATTCTACATCTAATTTTCTTCCTCTATTTTCCTCTTCTTCTTTATTTTTTTCCTCATTTCATTTTTCGTCGTTAAAATTCTAATATGGCTTAAAAATGAAAAACATTTCTGGGAATGCATGTCAATCCTGTATTCGGTAGAAAAATAAATCAAAGCAGGATTTAAACAATTGAACTAGAAGTAGAAGTAGCTTTGAAGTAGAAGAAATAAAAATGAAATAAGTAAAAATTAAAGAGAATTGATAAAATAAAAATTTACGAAAATTAATTTTATTTCAAATCGTGAGCTTTATTTTTGAGCATTTTCGTGTATTTTCGTGTACTGCGAATAGTGGCAAATGACTAGAAAATTATTGTACTCGTATGGCCGCCAGAGATCTGCTGGACACTTTTATTACCTAATGCTTGCAATTGCACTACTATAGATCTTGAATGTTATTTTAAAAAGCTTTTGATTTTTGCGTAGAGTTAAACAAAAATACCAAAAAATATAAAAATTTTTCAGTAAATTAAAATTTCGTCGAAAATGCCAAAAATATCGTCCTTCCGAATTTGGCTTCTTTTAGTTTTGTGTTTTATATTTAAAACTTCTGTATAAAAACTGGCCGTGACCATAATTAAATCGAGAAAATTATGACATTTTTATTGGACTCTCCACAAGAAAACTTTCATTGCAAATTATGAATAATTAATTCATGGAAACTTCAGAAAGAAATTCATTGAATCACAGAACAGCAATAATTTTAAATATAAATATTTCTTGTTTATTTTTAATTAAAAGTAAAAATACTGAATAATAAAACGAAAACACATTCAAAGTTTTTGTCTTATTTTTCCTGTAAGAAGCCAACAAGAAGCCAACAAGGATTCAATAAATTTTTTTTTTTCGTGATTTTTAGTGGAAAAAACATTAACATAAGAAAATTCCATACAATTAGCAAAAATTTATGTCTTCACTTGTCTGTCTTCAAGAGAAACATGTAGAAAGAAAATTTGCCTAAAATATTCTTCAAAATTAGACCACGACCACTTTTAAAAGTTTTACTTGAATGAAGATTTTTTACAGCGGAGTATAATTTTAGGAAAACACACACTGATGATTTTCATCACAAAGTCTAGAAATTTATTTAAAGAAATTTAGCAATTCTGCAGGTCCTGTTAGCCCACTCCAATTATTTTTCATACTTCGCATACATCACGTTTCCTTTTTTTTAATTTGATTTAAATCAAATCTTATTACACACTTTACAGAGTTTTTCAACAGTTTTTTTAACATTCCATTTTTTAAGAATGGCACACTTGAATATAAAAATAAAGATATCCTATTTTTTCAAAATCGTTTAAAATTAAATTAAAATGATGTTCTCACGGATTTTGAGACGTCCTATTCGAATATTAAATTCCATTTTTTTTCCACTTGATTTCATAGTGTGTGCTCATTCTTTGGATAAAATAAAAGCAATTAAAACAAAAATTAAATGAACTGAAATATTATAAAATATATACATAATTTTTTGCTTTAAAAATCTTAAAGTAATTAATCAGTAATTATGTTTCAACAGCAACAATTTTTTTAATCCTTTTTGCATAAAATGTAAAAGTGTGCGCAGATTGTCAATATATTAATCAGGCATAGAGTCAGCCAGCATGATCTTATGATGACTATTTTAAACTGAATATCTCGATATTTAAAAAATTACAGTTCCTGTGATCTTTCTAGAATTTACAGGTGTCTGATACTTACTAAAAGCCGCATAGAACTCAAAAATAATAATTAATAATTTCTTTTACAAGTAGTGGCTTGTGGGAGGCGTGTTACGGAATTCTTTTGTAAGCTTTGATTTATTAAACAGAAGACTTTGCCAATTTTTAACAGTTTTAATAGTTTCTAAGGCTTCAATGAACATACTCGAAAATTTTTTAAGAAATCAATTATCCTTTTCTGAAATTTGCTTTTATTAATATCTACGAATTTGGGCAATAAATTCTCTTTGTAATCCAACAAAAAGTTCAAGGCCAACATAAGTATTCCTTAAGAGCGACTATTCAGGCACATTCTTCTGATATATCTATTTTGCCTAGAGGCAGGATTATTTTACAAAACGCACTACACTCGTGCTTATAACTAAATGACAGGAAACTTAAGCAACACTGCCAAACTGCTGGTAAATATAAAATAATATTTTTTTTTTTTTTGTTATCGGTATTTTTTACTTTCGGTATAATTAAACACAAGGAGTCATGAATCCATGTTCAATAATTTATTTTCCAAGTGGTCATAACAAAAGTTCTCCATTCCATTAAAGTGGCAAAGGCCATAAACTTCGAATACTTCCCCAAGAGCATGTGAACAAATCAGATATCCAGCAGAGATAATATAAACTAGCCTTATGATATCCTGCATTAGCTTCTATGGACTTTCTTTTCGGATACAGCCAAATGTATTTTATTTACAGATAAGGGATTTCTTAACTTAAAGACTTTCTTCTAGATGTCTTCCACTTTTTCTTAATGCAAAAAAAATATACTACTATCTTTTTAAGAATTCCTTTAACTGGTAAAGAACTTTTACATTCAATACTTTTCTGAAGAGTTTTCCTCTTAGTCTGGAGAATAAAAAAATAATTATTTTTTAATTAATCACTAATTCTTTTTAAGTCTATTAAAATTATCAATAAATATTTTAGTTATCTAAGGACGTTGGAAGAAGCAAGAAGAATTTATTCTAGCGAAGTATGGAAGATGATAATTAATATTTCACACTAATAATAATTTCAGCACAAAGAAAACTAATAAAAGAAAACATTATAATGTTTAATTAATTTTTGGTTATCAAAAATATTTTTTAAAAAGAAACCAAAATTCTGTTTGCTTAAATGCATCAACAACTGATACCTTGAAATAAATTTCGTTTTCCATGTACTTTTAAATGAAAAAATTAATATTCTGCTGAGCGTCGTTATTATTGAATTAAGTAGCTTTTGAATTTAAAAATATTCTATCATATTTTTTGCCTCAATAGCTATTAAAATTGCTACAGCTGCAAGTCATTTATTTTTATTTTAGTAAATTTTTCACAGAAGTTGTGGAAGTTTTTCCTGAAATCTTAATTTTCACTTACCTTTATGGTGTCTTATGTGATGCTGGATGTTGCCTCCCATACAGCAGGGTTGTTCATAATATAAGTTCCATGTGTTTTCATAGTCGGAGTAGGCATAATCCACAAAGTTAAGCAGCAGCAAAAGTATTTGCAAAGCCAACATATTAAATGTGGCCAAATTTTTGTATAATTTTATTGAGCCCATATTTTTATTTGCACTGCAAAAAAAAATTTTTTTTGAAATATATATTTTTTTATATCGACGCTTTTACACTCCGTAAGCATTCACATTCGTAAACAGATTTCATTTACTTTGAAATTGATTGAGCAAAAAAAATTAAGAACATTTTAAAGTAAGCTTATCTTTAAAATTTTATTTGATTGATTTTGTATTTTGTTTAAAATTTTGCACACATTTTTATATCTTCTTTTTTTACTTTGTAAGCATAAAATATTAAAATCAATTTTTAGCTGTTATTTGCTCATGTAAAAGTATTTTTTCTCGCTACTTGGCTAAGATTTTCGAAGCATTTTTAATCCTGTTTATTTGCTTGTTTTTAATATTAAATTCTTGTTTGTTTATTTAAAGAATTTCCGTAAATTTTTGTATATATTTTTTTTTATTTTTGCTTATCGCTCGAAGGAATTGCGCGTAATATGTGCTCCGTTATGTATCCTATAGCACAAACCGTTACGAACTGAGTTGCTTCAACACGATATCTCAAGTTAAATAAACTTGCTATTATTGTTATCCATTAAATAAACGAACGTAGCCGAAGTTTTAGAGAGAGAGAAAGAATAAAATACCGTTATTTCAAACACTTGAGCATTTAGTTTACACCACCACCTCTTCTTGGAGAGTATTAAATTACGAGTATTGCAGTCCTTTTTTAATCTCTTCGTAAAAATTGACAGCCTTCATAAGCAATAAACGTTACATGTGCTTCTTGTATGTAAAATTTGCTTAAACGTCCTGTTTACGAGAGTATCCTTTCAATTAACAACTGCTGTAATGAGAAAAACAAAGAAGAGTAATTTCCTTTAATGTTTTTATACAAACTAGAATGTTTTATATTAGAAAAAAAGGAAAGAGAGCTCGCCCTCTTCTGTTTCTCCAAGTGATTGGCTCTCCCCTTAAGAGAGCGAGAAAATTCCTCTTTTTCAATACTAGCTGTTAAAGCAAAAATATCCTGAGTTTATTTTCTATTTTTGCAATACTTTAATTTCTAGTTAATGGTTGTAGTGAACTTGTAGTTTTTGTTCGATTTATTTTCCGTTCTGTAATAGTTTTTATTCACTCACTTTCCAGCACTGACAAAACTGAACAGATTTCAAGAGTAACAATAACAAAACGCAAAAAGAAAAAAAAAACAAAAAATAACAGCAATAACAATCACTTCAATCACAATCAACTATACAAAAACAACCAAAACAAGTGCAAGCAACAACCAAAAATGAGTGTGTGTGTGTGTGTGTGTGTGCGATAAAATACTTCTGGCTAATGAAGAAAAGGGTGTACAAATTTGGTACTTTTTTTCATTTTAGTTTAAATGATTTGGTTTTTTTTTAAATAATTTTTCACTTTAATTTCGAAGACCTTTTAATATGAGAAAAAAATTAAACGAATAATGAGGAATGTCACTTTTAGTATAAATTGAACATCTCCAGCAAAAGTATAAAATTTCCTTAAAAAAAAAAAAAATATGTATTTTAATTGTGTATTAAAACCATTTATCTTCGCAGACTACCAACAAAAAAAAAAAATAAAAATAAAATAATAAATATTTAAATAAAAATAAAAATTGACCGAATAAACATTTCTACGACGTCCGATGTAGGTGCCATCAATAGGTGTGCTTCTAGTTTAGATAATCTTTTTAAACTGTCTATTTAGTTAATAAATTTAAAAAACGATTTTTTTTTTTATATATACCGAAGTGTTTTATTTATATTCCGATGCTTCCAAACTCATTAGGTGATTTATATTATTGATTTGATTTGGCAGCATGATGTTGAAATAAAACAAGGGGATTTTTTAAAGGAATTTATTGTTTTCAAAGCTCAAAAAAAAAAATGTTAGTTTTTATTGCATTTCAAAAGCAGTAAGAATTTTTTCGTGTATTAATTCAACTAGTACTCTTTAACTGGAATGGTACCAAGTGTAATTTTCATTGCCCAGCTCTGACGCACACTATTAAAGAATAATGAAAATGTGTGCAAATGTGTGCGAGTATAGTTTTGGTTGCGAAGGTAGTTCGTGTGCGTTAGTTTTATGTGTGTGTTTGTATGTGTGTTTCGGCTTATGTATTATTTTTAATAAAGAGTATAAATTTCAAGGGTAATGCCGGCTGATGCGGCACTTGTACACTCAGCCAGATAATAAAATGATGCTGTCTGCTTTATATGTATGCATGTCTGTCGGTCTGGCTGTCTTGTTGGTCTGCGCGCACTATTTTTGTGTGCTTGAAGTTAAATCTGTTAAAGTGTTGGTTGCCATGTTTGTTCCTCTTAAAAAGTGAGAAATGTTTACCCTTTTCCAACACACATCCACACACATACACACATAGATGAATTCCACTATTTTCCATTTAAATTTTCTGTGTTTTTTTTTAATATTTCGCTTTTATTTTACTTGCAACAAATTTATTATTTATGCATGTGCGTGAAATTGCAAAGTGAAGTTCATATTAAACTCATTGTACGCTCATCTTTCTGTTACTGGCATTTTTATATTTTAACATTTTTTTTTTCTGAGTGTCTTTTTTTTTATTTCATCTGTTAATTTGTCTACAAAAATTGTTGTTTTCGTTTTAGCTGCTGCTGCAGTCATTTCTAAACGAATAGTGTCTAGTAATGTGTCTAGGTGGAGATTAATTATTTATTCAATATTGCCAACTCTAGACGGTACTTATTGTTAAAGCCTTTTAGGTTGTTGGAAATGTACAAGACACGCTTTAATAGAGGACTACTATGTACTCATTGGGAAGTATTTAGTCGAATTAATTGAAAATTAAAAGTCAATTTCAAACTTGGCTTTTTTGAGAGCAATAAAAATTCTTTTATTTTTCTTATTTTAAAAATGTATCTACTTGCTTCTGTAATGAAAAGAATTTTATTCTTATTATCCTAAATTTTAATTTTTCATTTAATAGTTTTATTTTGTTTTCTATTTTTATAAGTCAGTGCAGCTTATATGAAGACTACGTATTTTATTTAATTATCAGTAGTGCGATTCACAAGTTATAACGATGTGTAAAGAGCAAAGATTTAATGATAATGATAACGATAACGATAGCGATAACTATAACTTATTGTTTGTATACATCGTTATATATACGAAATATACGAAAATTCAGAAGAAATTCATATAAGAAATTCATCTAGCGAAATTTGAATTTATAATTCTTTAATTACATTTTATTTAATAATAATATTTTTTTTCATATAATATACAAACTCGTACCTATAAATATGTATGCATACTTATAACCAGATTATTTTTTTATTCAAATTCAAAGAAATAAAGAGGAAATGAATTATAAAGAAATTTATTTCATCTCGAGAAAGTTTTTAATTATAATTATAATTTGCTTGCTACACATACAATGCAATATATATAAAAAATTCGTTAAAAATAACAACTTAGAAATGATTATCGGTTGGATAAAAAAAGAAAAAAAGAAAATCTACAAGTGCAGATGAAGCTGATGGCTAATATGGTCAGCCATTCTTTCTGTGCCTTTGCACGGTCACGTTGAGCAGCATAAACGCTCCTGAGCAATGCAATCTCTTCTCCATTTTGCATGCAAGTTTGGCTTGCACTGCTCGATATCTTGTAATATATCGATCAAAAAATTTCAAGTTTATTCTCATTGTCACCTGACATTTCACACTAAAAAAATTCTTCTTTCCCTGTTTTGTTAGCTCCATTCAGTTGAAGATTACAGGACAGTTCTGCTACAGTTTACGTGAATACCTGCTAATGTAGCTTCACTTCATGGTAAGGTTACAGGACAGTTAACCGAGAGAAAATTCAATGCATTCTACAGTTTTTCTTTGACAAGGTGGAAACAGAATAAAATGTAGGAATTACAACCTTAGCAAATTTATTTAAAATAGTCGCTTAGTAATTCTCAATTAATTGTTAGAAATATTAGCATAACCGTTTTGTTGAATATCTACCACAGAGTTTACTTTAAGATGCAAATGAACTGCTTACCATGTAACCAATAAAATAAAATAATTCGCTTATATATATTAAAAAAATATTTAAATTGAAAAAAATTCGCAAAATTTACAAAAAAAAAACAATAAAGAATTTTTAATTAAATCAAAACATTTGTACATTGTCAAAAGCTGTTCTCCTCGTATAGTTAAGTTGAGCTAATAAAGTAGTGACCAGGAAAATATTTTCTTTCTGAACAACAACGCGGAAATTGTTGTGCGTGTTCAGGATCCTTTTCTTTTCTATAATGAAAGTTAAGAACCTTAAAAAACGGAAACTTGAAGAAATCTCAGGTTCATTTAGCAACATTATTATTATTAGTTGTTAAAAATATCACATATTTTTTAATTTCCTTGTATTTCATTATAAAGTTGAATACAAAATTTATTTATTTTTCTATTGTTCTATTTCGGTTTCCGGTCAGTTATTAAATACACCGAAAATGTTGTATTCACTGTCATTATTTTTCACTCAAATGAAATTTAAAAAGTATCAAATCAATCACTTCTGTTACATCTTTCAATGTTTTTTATGCTCAAATAATTTAAATTTAATACATAATAATTTTGTTTAGGTTTATGTTAAAATTTTATTTCCTCTATTAAATAAAACAAATATTTAAATTTCTATCAATTTTATTGCAATACTTTCTTGTCAAATAAATGCAATTTCGTATTGTATTTGCATTTTATACAATCCCAAAGTCCGTACAGCTTTAAGTTTAATAAAAATTAACAACAACAACAATGACAACAACAAAAAATAATATAAAAAAAATGCCTTGCAAGTATAGTTCGAAAAGGAATAATAATAAACAATTTTATAAAACTATTTTGAAGAAATATAATTGTTTCTATGGCAAACCGCAATGAAAGGAAACAATAGAAATATAAAAAAAAGGCATACTCGTACACACTGCACAATATACATACACACATATGTAATTAGTTTTGTTATTAGAAGCTACTTTTTGATAAATGAAAGAGAATGAAATATGGATATAAATAAATAAAGATTTAAATGAATACTTATTTAAATAAAAGGGAACAAGAGAGAAGAGAATTTTGCAATAAAATTATAATTTATATTTTCATTTTTAATACTTTCTTTAATACTAACTTTTGCCTGTTTTACCAGTTTAATTATTCTAAAATTTCCTTTTAGGCTTTTAAGGCAGTTAGAATGCATACTAATCATACAAACATTTCAAACCATACTAGCACACAAGCACACAAACACACAAACCGACAAGCACATGTGCAGTCACACACTCATAGCTGTAACAACATTGTGACCAAATTTTATATTTAAGGATTCTTCTGAATTTTCCCGTATTATTTATTTCTTCTTTTAAAAATATATATATATATATATATATATCTGAAATAAAGCACACAAGAAGCAATTTTAATATAAAATAGAAATGGAATATATTTTAGATAATACGCAATTGAAAACAGTTTAAAACTACTGCCGTATCCGTAAAAATTACTTTTCATGTAAAAAATTTTATTAATTTTATAAATTCATGGCAGCATTATTAGCATCTTGAGGCAATTTTGTATGAGATGGTCTTTCTACTAAGCCTAGAAAATAATTTTTTTTTTGTAAATAAAGCAAGTAAAAAACAAACTGAGAAAATAAAAAAAATTTATTTCAAGTTATCATACGACTAAAAATTTAAATCCAGTATACTTTTTTTGTGCATCAGATAGCTGTAAGTTGTTGGCGCCCTGGCATGGCTCGTCTACCAGAGGCAGTGGTGGAAACCATATAACCTGTAACTACTACTGGTTGAACACAACTTAAGCGACAACCACAAATTGACCAGCTTAGAGTTGTTATGCAAATAATGAGTTGGATTGTTGCGTATTGGAAATAAGCGGCTATTGAGCCGCATAAATGTAATTCTAGTCAGCTGTAACTTTTTTGACGATTTCTCGGTATTGCGCCAACTTTTTGAAAACCAAAAAAAAAAAATATTACAATTTCTAAAAATTTTTGGATTAATTATTCTTTTTTCTATAACCATTTCGTACAAAATGGCTCAATGGAATCACGAAAACTTCACCGAATTCTAAGGACTAAAAAATTAAAAAAAAAATATCTGAAATCTTTTGAATTTTTTGTTGTTATTATTTATTTTCTCTCATCTTATTACATTTTTATTGCCCTTAAAATCGTAGCAAATAATAACAAAGTAAATCTTTGTAATTGGGTACAGAAACGACTTTCTGTTTGCCATACAAGCTAAAGGCTGCCTCCCAAAAAATATTTGTAAGCCTTTGCAGGTTTATGAAAAGAGAAAGAATACCATTTTTCTACTGTATTAAGTACTTTTGTAAAAAAAACCTCTTATTTATAAAGAAAAAAAAAAGTAATTTTGTTTTAAGGAATTTATGCATAAAAAGATGCCGCGAGGATTTTTGGCTATTTTGCAAGTCCGATATTGACTCATTTTTTAAATATGATTGACTGACTTAAAATCAAATCATGAAAAGAGTAGCTTTAAAAATGATTGAAAATTGTTTATTGAAAACTACAGACTTAAAACATTGGACTTCTGCAGCTATATTTTTCCCACACTGTTTTCAAAGGATATTGTGTGTGTTAAGACAAACTAAACAACACAAAATTATTTAATTGATTTTGAAGATAAATATTATTTGTTTTACATGTGATGTTTTATGCTGAATTCCTCCGTTCTGTAGATTTTATTACAAAAAGTATATCTCATTTTGTTTAAATTGAATTCTATTTTCAAATATGACAATTTTTAATCAAAATTAATTGGCATGCCCGTCTGTTTTACCGTTTGTCTTTCTAACCAATCTCATTGTTTTTACCATTTTGAATAATTGAATAAAATTTAATATGAAGATTTAAAAAAAAAACAACACAAATTTTCTACTTAAATTTTTTTTTTTTTTTTTTAAAGGAAATTTAAGTCATCTGGCTTGGGGAACAATCATGCGCTGATTTTGCTTAAGGCTTTGATTTTGAAAATTTATAGCTCCGTAAGTTAAAGCCGATCGATGAATCCACACCGTCACCTATTAGATAAGTTCATTTGGCCGACATCAAGTGAAATGCCTATAAAAAGCGTTTTTGCACTGGATACATTAGCGAGGAAAATGCCTTCGAAATGGCTTAAACATCTTAAAATGCAAAACCATTAAGAAAAGCTGACCATTTTTACTTAGAGCTTTAGTCAATATAGAAAAGCTTTTTTGCCCCTCGATGGTATAATGGTTAGTATAGCCGCCTGTTACGCAGGTGTCAGGGGCTCATTTCCCCGGGGAGCCAGAAGCCAAAGGCCTCAGTAGCCAGTGCTTCTATACATATTGCAATTATATTTATATAATTGTAATATTTTATGTAATTTATTTTATCATATAATTGTAATTGCAATTATATTCATATAATTGTAATATTTGCTAAATAAATAAATAAATAGTAAAGTTTATATTTATATTAAGCAGTTTATGTTTGCAATTTTTCAATTAATTTTTTAATTGAGCTTGCAAACTTGTAGTTGTAGTTGAGCAGCCCTGCATAGTTATTAGCGAATTGGTACTCTTGAAACAGAATAAACCGTACAGGACTATTTAGTTATCAAATTACATGTAGAGGAGAGGTGTAGGGGATTTAATTTTATTATATTTTCTATTTTCCTCAATTGCTTAAGGAAATTTTTACCAAAAAAAAAAGAAAAGAAATAAAATAAAAAAAGAAGGAAATGAGTCACTATTTTAATTAATTTGGCAGAGCCCGATACCAGCCATTATTTAAACAGTTTAATTATTTCCTAGTTTTTTTGCAATTTCCTATTAATTCGGCTTTTAGCTTATTATGTTGCCCTTTTAAATAAACACACACTATTGAGGAAAAACGATTAACAATAATTTTAATGAAATGCTTTAAATGATTGCGATAATAGGGCAGCGACAGCAACACTAAAAGCAAAAACAACGAGGGCAATATCAGCGTTAACCAAAAACCTTTTGTTGATGCATATAAAATTTATTGCTGATTGTGAAACAATTGATAAGCCGAAAAGCAAATCATAGCAAACGCCAGTAAAATATTGACTTTACGACACAGCAGCGCTACGTATATCTCTACACATTTTTATGCAGCCGTACTCTGTTGGGTTTTCTGTTTGTTGACAACAATAAGGCAAATCCGATGATCAAATAGAAATACATGCGCACAAATAAGAACACGCACACTTGTTTGTAATCAAGCACACAGTCCTCAGTAGTCCTGTGCGTACGGCCATCAACATAAAACCAGGAAGAAATAAAACATTATGCTGTGCAACATGCTTTAAATGCGTTTCTGTGCTGTAAGAGCACACGAACGTGCGTGTGCAGTGGGATGGTGGGGATTGATGTGCTTTACTTTTGATTGTTATTTGCTAATTTTAACTCTCTGGCATTAAACTAACATTGCCAAGCCAGGAAGTCAAAAAAAAAAAACTAACGTTCGGCTCACCGTATGGCCATGCCATAAAATTCGCAGCCAAACAAAAGCAACAGAAATGAAATATATTTAGTAAACAAATGCTGACAGTAGAAACTGCCTTAATAACCAACTAATGAATTATTTCAAAATTTTCGAAATTATTTCGGTTGAACAAGGTCACTACGGTTAGTGACGCATGTAAATATTTTTGGAAATTGTTTCCTGTACAAGTAACTCAAAACATATTTGCGTATATCCAAGAGTTTAACCCATTTGCTGCCAAGGACGACTATACTCGTCTTCCACGTATGATTATGTATGATAATATATGTACTCTTACCAAGAAATAATACAATTTTGGCAAACCATCACACTCAACATATAAATGGCAATGGGGATGAGTTCCTATAACTTAGGCTTGGCAGCGAATGGTTTAAATACTCTTTTAAGGGGAGCCAAATTTTTATTACCAGTTTCTTGATAACTCTGTAATATACAAAACAGCACTCAATTATGAAGAACTTACGTATTCATATCACTTTAATGCTAAGCAAAGACAAGGCAATAGGATATGTCTACAGTAAATGCTCCATATAATGAAAAAACTTTATAATAATAACAAGTAAAAGTGCTGTATTTGACTGTGGCGAATTTTATAATCTAATCGCTAATCATATGTTACAAAGTTATTTTAGTACACCGCAGTTATACTGCATTGAAATAAAGCTTATTTTGCAATATATTTCTTATGACTCAGAAATGACTTCTAAATAAAATTCAGAGTTAATATGAAACCAACAATGTGAACAGGTTTGACCCCCGCTTGGGTTGGATTAGTCTAAAAAATATAATAATTTATTACTAAAGTTCCAAAAAGGGCGCGCTTACCCAGCTACTTCTCCTATTTCGATGGTTAATAACTTTACATAATATTAGGAATTTTGTAGTATCCGTACAATTCGGCTGACTGTATTGTGTATTGCGTATTATCGTTTTAAAGCGATAGTTATAAATTTAGAAAAACATATTTATTTATCTTGAAATACGGCCTCGAAATATATGTCCTTAATGAATTTAAAAAAAAAATGATTTTTGAGTTTGTTTGTTTTTCATCAGAATTTCATTTCGTAGTTAAAATATTTGTAACAATTCTAAAATTCTGTCTTCTCGTGATCTTTATTATAAAAAAATTTGACGCAGCAGAAATTTAGTTTCTGTTACAAAAATTTTGAATTGTTCAAAAACAATAAAACTCTCTAATGCGCAGTTCCAAAGTAAATAAATATGTTTTTCTAAATTTATAGTTACCGCTGTAGAATAAACACAGTAAACAATACATTGACGGTAACTGTGCAAGTGTTCCAGAAGGTTCAATATTAAGAGTATATAAAGAGGCTGGATCGGCTGAGTAAATTATCAGTTCTATACAACTGCGATCGAAATCGGTATTCGTATCTGTAAATTTGGAAAAAATGAATTCAAAGAATTTTTTAAAAGTGTTTTTGTGGTGTTTTTTATTACTCCAACAAAACACACTCGCTTTGGGTCAAATTTTGGATGGGGAAAGTGTCGGGCTAAAAAGAATACCGTTCATAGTGCAGATTTATGTAAACACACAATTCAATTGTGGCGGGTCCTTAATATCAGATAATTTAGTTTTGACTGCTGCCCACTGCGTAAAAGGACTTCCAAAGGATATGTTGTTTGTTGTGGGAGGTGCTGCAAAACTTGGTGATGAAGGTGTCAAATCAAGCGTTGCTGAGGTACTCATCCCAAAAGACTACAACGGAAAGACTTTTCATATGGATATAGCCGTAATTAAATTGAAAACACTGTTTCTAAATATTCCAAAAGCAACTCTTTTCAATACGAAGGTGAAGAAAGGTACTACGGTTGAAATTTTTGGCTGGGGTATGATATATAAAGGCCCGTTGCATGCATCGAAAAAACTACGAACAGATACATTTACTACTATGGATTATACCGAATGTGCAAAATTCAAACGAAGGGGCATTACAAAATCAATGTTTTGCACCATGGGGCATAAAAGAGGTACCTATATCGGCGACTCGGGTGGTCCAGTATTATGTAATGGCTATTTGTGTGGTATTGTATCGGCAGGCTTTATAGCTCCGATGAACACCTTTGTGACTGCCCATACTAGTGTGGAGTACGCAAAGGAATTTATAAATAATATTATGAAATCCAAATCATAAATTTTAATTATTTTATAATAAATAGATTTTGAGAAAAGAGCAAAAAATTTTAATTCGTTTTTACTGAGTTTTGCGCTGGTGATCTTCTATCAATATAATTGAATCTAAAAACATACCCGGATATATTTTGAATCTTTTACTTATTCGATTTTAATTCTATTATTCTATATATAGTTTTGTATAAGTAACAATTGGGAACCATCAAAGATAATTAAAAACAGGTATCAATAATTAAAAAATATATACTCGTATTGATGGCCAGATAAATGTTGATTTAATTTTTACCTTTTTTGCAAAAAAAAAGGTTTTTTTGGTTTCTAAATGACGAAATCATATTTTAAAATGAAATACAAGACCGATTGGCACTAATCGCAACAACATTGCTTAGTTTTATTATATTTCTCTTTTTGGCCAATTTTTATATTCAGTATGGAGGGTGTGTTTTAGTTCACTTCTTCAGGGGATTTGTCTAATTTATTAAATTGCAAAGAAACAAAAATTATATTTATTTTTATAAAATCTTAATAATTAATAATCTTATTTTACTTGACAATTCGAAACCTTGTTCGCTGTCTAATTACTGTACTGCAAATGGCGCTTAAGTTGTCTGTATCGTCGTTTATGTTCACAGTTGTGTATATAGTCCTTGACTTTAGTACAGCTCTCGACACAATATTACATTTTAACTTATTAAAAACGTTCGAAACATACGTTGTTAGAGGAAATTGTATCAAATGGTTCCACAACTATCTAAGAGAAAGAACACGCAGAGTTAAGGAGTACCACAGAGGGCACTGCAATTTAATAATCCATATATATATAGTATATCATGCTATCAAAATTATTGAAGATCAACTACTGCGAAATCGTGCCATGATAACGGGGCGAACACTAGTCAGATAAGGCAAAACTCTGGCACATTAAGCCACCATATATACACAACTACGTTTACAATAAACTCCATCCAGAAGGCAAATGCGATAAATATATACAAGTGATGGCCAAAAAGCTACGAAAACCAGCTTTTATATTATAACCAATAGCCAATTGCGCCACACCCGAAGTACTTCAGCAAGCTTACTATTCGCCCACTGAATCGTATAACGGACAAGGCATAACGGGTTGGGGCGAATCGACATAGTATAGGGGCATAACAGCCACTCGAAACGGAATACTAAAACTATTGAGGAACCATAATAACAACATCAACGCCAGATATAACATAAATTGTTCAAACAACTTCAACAACGCCACGTACGTTCCTGCTGATATAAATTCTGAATGATGCCAGAAGAATGTAATGAAATGAATGTAATTTTTACAATATTGTATTACAAATAATTAATTATTACTTCTGAAGAATTTAATTTAAAAACTGTTTGTGTTTTATTTGCTTCCTTATCAAGTACAGTGACATTATTTCTTAAATTAAATTTCTTAATTATGTATGCACGATGTCCTGATTCATGTGCTGTTGAAGTTAATTTTTCAATTTAGAAAAGATTACAAAGTTCCGGCAATATTGAATTCTTGTGATACGGAGGTTTTCAAATATCGCTTTAGCGATTGTTTTAGCTGCCTCGGAAATGGTTTTTAGGCGTCTGAATTTTTGGCGTTCCTCATTGTTTGCAAGTTTCAATATATTTGGTTATGTTTTTAGATATAATAGCATGCGGTATTATTGCTGGTTTGTAGAGTCTAGAATGTCCTGTTTCAATGGGGGCACCTTAGTATTCCATTATCATCGTACCGTGAAATAATATTCCGCTAGATCAATTTTGAATCTTGTTAATTTAGAGGTGGGTTCTTACTTAGAAGGCAAATAAGAAGGTGTTGTGGCATCTATGCGAACGTATGTACGATCTAAAATGTGTTATTGCCTGATATTGTGATTAATTGCTTTTGAGAATATTTCAGTATAAAATGTTATCTGTTATGAGGTACGGGATCTCAGATAGATCTCACTATAAGCAATAGAACTGGGCTACAGCATTATGATTGAGATGGATCGTCTCTTTTATCCTTAATGACATGCTTATCAATTTCTTCTTTATGTGTATGTGTTTTACAATAATTCTGAATCTTTTGGTCTTATATTTTGCTCATGACAAATGTTGTTGTATGCAAGTGATCTGAGATTTAATTACAAGCCACCTTTACCACAATATTAAGACTCCCTAAATGTACGCTTTGTATCTATTATGAAGAGCTTGTCTTCATTTTAAATAATTAAGTGCCAGCACGCGTTCCTTTATTAGCATTATTTGTTTTTATATTTCATTTCACTAGATAATTTAAAATTCCTAGACTATACAAAGCAATATTATTAAATTTTATGCGCTTGTGTGTGTGTGTATTCTAATATATTCTACATAGAATAGTTTAGTGTTTAGTGTATCTATATATATACATACATATACGGGAATATATTTGTACAACTGTTTTGTACCAACATGCGCCTATTTAAATAATTGTTTATTTAAGCCAAGATATCGCTAAGTGATCTTTGGGAATAATTTTATTTATTTTGGTTGTGGTTCCCACCGTCTCTAATTGGCACATGCTTTAACTATTCCGTATGGAAAGCTTTACATTTGAAAGCTTCATTCGTCTATAATTTTGAAAACAGTATAAGTTTTAAAAACATGTATTTCCTTAATATTTCAAGCGAAGTAAATTCGAAGTAAATACCCGGTTTTTCTCAACTGAAGTCATTCAGAATGATCCATTACTGCAACTTTATAAGTTCATAGGTCTTCCTATGGCTGCGTCATGCTTTTATTTACCGCAACCCAACCAAAAATTTGAACTGGAGTAATGGAATGCGTTCTTCTGGCAAAAGGAATTCTGTACCTCCATTTTGTGTAGGGAAAAAATTGTGTTTTCGGATGAAATGCATTTGTTGCTGAATAGACTTTTGTACCAGTGAGTTGGCCATCCAGATCTGGTGATCCAATGATATTCGATTATTTTTTATGCCGTATGCGAACAAGTCACAAACATTGACGAACTCGAATTGAATATTGAACGTGTCATGAGTGAACTGCGAAAAATTGGAAAATCTTCAAAATTGGAAGGATCGCATGAAGTATGTTATGCGACATTGAATTGAATTTTTCCGCAAAATGTAAACTAGTAATTAATTCTTCAAAATGAAACCTTTAAATTTAAATTTTTTTAAATCCTATTCCTAATGGAAATTCCGATATATACCGATATATATAAGATAAAAATTTTAAACCAGAAAAGTATCAGTGTCGGCGGTCTGTCTTGGGCTTGGCAGCGTAACGTAACCTGTCATAATTGATATACTAGATACACTTAAGAAGGACTTGCAATTGTAGTAGGAGAACTAATCGATGACACAGACATTTTTACATAATATCACGCCAAATTGCGTTATTTTTTTTTTTTTTTTTTTTTTTTTTGTGAAATACTGAAGTATAGAGTTAATAAATGCAGATATATTTCGTAGATCCTAAAAGTCGCAAAGCGTCCATGTTAAAAGTATACACACTGAATCTGGCATGAAACTTTTTACTCCAAGTAGCTCAAAGAGCATCAAATATCTTAAAAGTGTTCGAATATGACAAACTTATTTCCAAAAGCCATTCTGACAGGAGTATTACCTGCCATGAATGCAAAAAAGTTGTAAAATCCAGTACACAAATGAAATTTTGTATTGGGTAAAATTGCCCCATCACTATTATATACGTTTTATATATGAAATACAAGATAAGCCTTAATTAATATTCTTAGAAATATTGACTTTTTATTTTAGAAATCCACAAAGTCAATAAGTGAGATCCGTATGGAAGTTCCTATTCGCATTGCACAACTGGCTAATGCAGATCACCAGCGTGAAGGCAAGTCAAAACTAATTGATTTATTATTTTATTTCTTTTATTAAAATCTTTATATTGTGAAATACTTTACATTGATGATGTGGAAAATTACCCATGTGATTGCTTAATTTTGTTTACAAATTCCCTTGCATACTCCCAATTAGTATAGACACTCATAAAAGTTTCTGTCGATAATTTATAGCCCGTCGATACAATAGCACGGAGGCAGTCGCCAGATAATACCGGACCACCGGAGTCGCCGTAATAGGTACCTCTTTTATATCCTATGGAACATAACATTGCTTTTGTTATTTTCCCTTTTAAGAATTTATCACAGTCCTTATGATTCAGCAAAGTAAATTTATCCTTACGTAGCTTTTTCGATGCATGCTTTTCGCCTTCGTATACCATACCCCAACCAAAAACTTTGATAGGAGTTTCTGTATTAAAATTCACTATGCAATCATTTATTTTTGCAATATTTGTAAAAGGTTGTTTTAGTTTTATTACAACCACATCCATATGACGGCTTCCACGATCATATTCTTCTGGCAAAAAGATATTTGCAACACCAGATTCGACGCCTATATGTGTGGTTCTGTCAACACCACCCACAATAAGAAAGCTTTTAGTTGGATAATTTGCTACACAGTGTGCTGCAGTCACAACTAAATTATCTGTTATTAAGGACCCGCCACAAACGAATGTTCCATTTTTTAAAATCTGAACCATATATGGTACTTTCTCGAGCTTGGCAACCTCACCATCCAAGATTTGAAGCAAAGCGTGTGATCTTAGCGGGAGTAATAAAAGACACCGTAAAAACACTTTTAAAAAATTGTTAAAGTTCATTTTTTAAAATTTGCAGTAACGAATACCGATTTCGATAGCGGTGGAATAGAACTGATAATTTATTCAGCCGATCCAGCCTCTTTATATACTTTTAATATTGAACCTTCTGGAACACTTGCACAGTTACCGTCAATGTATTGTTTACTGTGTTTACTCTACAGCGGTAACTATAAATTTAGAAAAACATATTTTATTATTTACTTTGGAATTGCGCATTAAAGAGTTTTATTGTTTTTGAACAGAATTTTATTCCGCAATTAAAATTTTTGTAACAGAAACTAAATATCTGCTGCGTCAAATTTTTTTATAATAAAGATCACGAGAAGACAGAATTTTAGAATTGTTACAAATATTTTAACTACGAAATGAAATTCTGATGAAAAACAAACAAACTCAAAAATCGTTAATTTTTTTAATTCATTAAGGCCGTATTTCGAGGCCGTATTTCAAGATAAATAAATATGTTTTTCTAAATTTATAATTATCGCTTTAAAGTAAACGCAATACATATTTAACCGAATTGTACGGATACTTCAAAATTCCTAATATTATTTAAAGTTATTAACCATCGAAATCACCTCTAATAAAGAATATTGCACGGATCCCAAGTTGATTTTCAAGGGGTCGTACCCTTGTCCATCTCTATTACGAACTTATCTCGATTGGCGGTCTCTGAATTAATTCCAACCTCAGAGGGTATCGCTAGCGATGAGACTCGACTCATTTATAATATCGTCTACTAAATTTCTAATACTATAAAAACTGAAAAGATCAGCAAGCCCGGATATAGCACGTTTGGAAGGATTTTTTAATACTTGCGCACATACTTCATATGTTGTTCTATCCTGCAACTTGCCTGGACTCACAAAATTTACCAGTTTTATGTAGTAACGTTCCATACAGCATAGGAGTACAAGGTACACAACAACGTACTACCTTCGACAAGTTCTTTAAAAGAATAAAATGTTCTTATTACATACATATATGTACATACTGTAGTAAGCCATACAACTGGTCATACTGCCTGTAGGATTCTGAAAAACAAATCCAAGCAATTTTGTTGCGATTAGTGCCGTTAAACCTTAAATTGCCACCGTCGACCAGTCAGTCTTGTATTTCATTTTAAAATATGATTTCCTCATTTAGAAAGGAAAAAAACATTTTTTTTTTGCAAAAAAGGCTAAAAATTAAATCAACATCTTTCTGGCCATCAAAACGAGTATATATTTTTTAAGATTCAAAATACATCCGGGTATGTCTTTATATTAAATTAAATTCATAGAAGATTTTTAAAATTTATGGTTTGTATTGCTTAACACTATTTATAAATGGCATTGCGTATTTCAAATTAGTATGGACATTAACATCTATATTTCCCCGAAGTACAAAGCGCCACGATATAATACCACAGAAACAGCCACCACATAATACTGGACCACCGGAGTCACCGCCATAGGCCCCGATTCTGTATCCCTTTGTACAAAACATTGAATCTGTAATTCCACCTTTACTGACTTTGTGACATTCGGCATAATCCATTATAGTAACGTCACAGGTTCGTAGCTGTTCCGATATAGGGTCATAGCCTTTAAATATCCCACCCCATCCAAAAATTTGAGCCGAAGTACCTGCCTTCATATTCGGTCGGCAATTATCTGCTTTCGGAATATTTGTAAAAGGCGTTTCCAATTCCATTACTGCTATATCCATATGACGAGTTGTAACATTGTACTCTTCTGGTAAAAAGACTTTTGTAACGCGGGATTTAACGCCTACATCAGTAGTTTTTGTAGCACCTCCCACAACAAGAAACATATCATATGGAATATTTACTATGCAATGGGCTGCAGTTACAACTAAATTATCTGTTATTAAGGACCCGCCACAAACGAGTTCTCCATTTTCATAAATCTGAACAATATATGGTACTTTCTCGATTGTTGTAATTTTACCGCGCAGAATTTGAGCTAAAGCGAGTGAGTTTTGCTGGAGTAGTAAAAAACAACTTAAAAACACTTTTGAAAAATTCTTTGAATTCATTTTTTCCAAATTTACAGATACGAATACCGATTTCGATCGCTGTGGAATAGAACTGATAACTTTCTCAGCCGATCCAGCCTCTTTATATACTCTTAATATTGAACCTTCTGGAACACTTGCACAGTTACCGTGAATGTATTGTTTACTGTGTTTACTCTACAGCGGTAACTATAAATTTAGAAAGACATATTTATTTACTTTGGAATTGCGCATTAAAGAGTTTTATTGTTCTTGAACAGAATTTTATTCCGCAATTAAAATTTTTGTAACAGAAACTAAATTTCTGCTGCGTCAAATTTTTTTATAATAAAGATCACGAGAAGACAGAATTTTAGAATTGTTACAAATATTTGAACTGCCAAAAAAAATTCTGATGAAAAACAAGCAAACTCAAAAAGCATATCTTTTTTTAATTCATTAAGGCCACATATTTCGAGGGCATATTTCAAGATAAATAAATATGTTTTCTAAATTTATAGTTACCGCTGCAGAATAAACACAGTAAACAATACATTCACGGTAACTGTGCAAGTGTTCCAGAAGGTTCAATATTAAAAGTATATAAAGTGGCTGGATCGGCTGAGAAAGTTGTCAGTTCTATACAACTGCGATCGAAGTCGGTATTCGTATCTGTTAATTTGGAAAAAATGAATTCAAAGAATTTTTCAAAAGTGTTTTTAAGTTGTTTTTTACTACTCCAGCAAAACTCACTCGCTTTAGCTCAAATTCTGCGCGGTAAAATTACAACAATCGATAAAGTACCATTTATGGTACAGATTTATAAAAATGGAGTTTTAGAATGTGGCGGATCCTTAATATCAGACAATTTAGTTGTAACTGCAGCCCATTGCGTAGTAAATACTCCATATGATATGTTTCTTGTTGTGGGAGGTGCTACAAAAACTACTGATGTAGGCGTTAAATCCCGCGTTACAAAAGTCTTTTTACCAAAAGAGTACAAATCTACATCTGCTCATATGGATATAGGAGTAATGAAATTGGAAACGCCTTTTACAAAAATTCCGAAAGCAGATAATTGCATACCGAATATGAATGCAGGTACATCGGCTCAAATTTTTGGATGGGGTAATATATTTAAAGGCCATGATGCTACATCGGAACAGCTACGAACCTGTGACGTTACTATAATGGATTATGCCGAATGTCATAAAGCCAATAAGGGTGGAATTACAAATTCAATGTTTTGTACAAAGGGATACAGAATCGGGGCCTATGGCGGTGACTCTGGTGGTCCGGTATTATGTGGTGGCTGTTTCTGTGGTATTGTATCGTGGGGCTTTGTACTTCCGGGAAATATAGATGTTAATGTCCATACTAGTTTGAAATACGCAATGCCATTTATAAATAGAGTTAAGCAATCCAAATCAAAAATTTCAAAAATCTTCTATCAATTTAATTTAATATAAAACATATAATTTATATATAATTATATAACATATAATTTCGTATATAATTAAAAAAATATATACTCGTATTGATGGCCAGAAATATGTTGATTTAAGTTTCACATTTAAAAACAAAACAAAGAAGAAATATTGTTTGCTTTCTAAATGCAGAAATCAATTTTTATAATGAAAAACAGGACTGAAGAATGTGCCAACGAGTGCGGCAATGTTTGTTGGGAAATTGTAAAAAAAATCTGCAAAGAACTACTCATATAATTTTAATTAGTGAAAGTTTATTTGTCTTTTATATCGGTGAATGAAATTTTGTTTTTGTGAATAGCAGTTTTTATATATGAGGTTTTTATAAATCTTACCATATAGGCGAAATTATCAAAAGCTCATCAAAAATCTATGTATGATAATTATTGCATATTTTTTTATCAAAAAATATATTTTGAGATTTTATTCATGCATGTTTACGTCGCAAAACTTATTATTTTTCATGTTATGTTCTGTTCGCAAGAATTCGTTTAGAAGTGCAAAATGTACATTGCAAAGACTGCAAAAAGGACGAACTGGGCCACACTTGCAGATTTGCTTCGTTCATCCTTTGCCACATATTTAACGTGTTTCAAAAAATTTCGAAAGCAAAAGTTTTGGTATCTAAAATCCATAAAATTCCAGTTTATTAATAGGAAGTACTGACAATAATATGGAAGGGGTTATTACTGGAACTGATTTCTAAGTTCGGCAACGACAAATGCCAAAGTCCTGCACTCAGAACACAAAAAAATCTGATGAATTTTTTTCTCATCATTTTTGGAATGTTTAAAAACGCCTGTGGTAGTAACAGTTACCAGTATTCAATTTATATTGATAAAAACTTACAATAAAACTAACAAATAAAACTCCAGTTTAATTAGATATGAATAGAAATCAGTTCCAGCAATAACACTTTCCATATTATTGTCAGTAATTCCTATTAATAAACTGGGAATATCAGTATGTTTTGATTAAGAATGCGTTGCAGAAATTGGAAAGCTTTATGAGAGCGTGTGAAAACTTTCATCTAATGGCCAAAAATCTGCCAAACAAATTGAACAAATTTATTATTTCGTCTAAATAGTTTCATATATTTTAGTTTCAAGCTTTGAAATAAGAGAAGAAACCCTTTCCAGCAATTCGCAGAAGGACTTACTCTGGGCTCTTCTAAGCGCTGTTCGTTCATTACTATTGGAAAATAACATTGCCTAGAGCCCGTCGAAGCAACGATTTCTGGCATCAGGAAATATGTTTTAAGAATAAACGGACCAGGGGAGAATTCCACATTTTACATGTATACTCCTTTGGAAATTGGAAATATTTCCGGCCATTTTAAGTATTACAATTGGGAGCCGGCTGATTCCCAACATACCTAATTTCAATCAAATTTTAAATAATGAGAAAACAACATTCTTGGAGAATATTCATTTTATTATATTTATCATATTAAATAAATACAATTAATTTAACTTAAGAAATATTTAGTTTCATTTTGAAACACTGGCGAAACTTAAATCATTGTCGCGTGTAGTTTTTTCTAAGCCTTATTAGAAGCAAAACTTTTGAGCAGATAAAAATTATTAATGCAAGTATTTAGATCGGCCCAGGATAAAAAAAAAGTTAGTGGTTGTTATTAGTACATTCCTTATAGCATAAAAATAAAAAATCTAATTAAATTCTGCTTTAGTGAGTGTACAAAAAACGGCCCAGCATTCAGTTTTATTTTGTAACAAGCCCAATTTTTTTTTTTTTTTTTTTTTTGTTGTTAATCCTTACAAACAAGCAAAATTCGTCTGTTAAACAAACAGGAAACATTAAAACATTGATGGTGGCAAATATGCTTACACAGTCACAAAAAGAGACACACACAAAAGAAACATATGAAAATCAAATACACACTAGTTCAAATGCAAGCGCAGAATAAATGCATGCCTCAAATGGCAAAATAAACAGGGTGTATCAAAAAATCCAACAAAAAAAAAATACATGTTCGTATAAATAAAAAGGAATTAAATAAAATAAAACAATAGAAAAATTGCAGCGAAAAATTGTAAAACTTAGTCTGGCACAAGTTCGAGTTCTCTTTGTTGAAAATGGAATTGTGGTTGCTGTTGCTGTTGCTGTTGCTGCTGCTATTGGTGTTGGACTTAATGTTATTACTCCATTCGATATTATACTTGTTGTTGTGTGTATTTTCAATCAGCTTCAAAGATATTTTGTGATGCACCATGTGAAAAGTAAATAAAGCAAAACATGATTAAGAATGACATCTGCACTTACACGCATACAAGTATTACTACAACACTTTACTTTAAGTTAATGCTATAGAGAACAAAGTTTGTAATCGCTTATTTCCGAAAGGACATACATATCTCAGTCATCCGCCCGTACGCCCTCTATTACTGTCTTTAAAAGTGCTGGCTTAATGATGGCAAACAAATGCTGGCCTTTGCTTTAGTATTGCGGCGGTAAGGTGGTGATTTTATTCCTCTTTTTGTTGCTATTGCTGTCGGTACGTTTGTATTCGTTTGGTGAAAGTGTTTCTGGCAAGCGGGCAGCCAAATACCACAGTGCAGTGGTCTTGTGGTACGAAAAAAAATCACTTACTAGACAACACAATACAAGTACATTTAAAGGTATATGGACTCTTAAGCATTATAAATCTAATAATATTTGGACTCTTGTCCACATGCATTATTTTTAACCCTAAACAGCGATATTAAAAAATTTATATTAACCATGCATGTAAATGAATACTTAAAAAGGTGGCGAAAAATCAACACCCGAGAGTGCCTTATCAATTAGGAATTTGGCAGGTAAACGCATGGAAAACATATGCCAATGGCAGATGAATTGTCAATGACAGAAACCGTCCTGTCTGGGTTATTACAGATGCTCCATTACTATTGCAAATGCCGCAGGTTAGGCTGAAATTTTCAGTGTATTGGTGTCACAAAAATTAACATTAATCGGCCATTAATTGGAAATTCTTGTGAATAATCCTTTGCGAGGTACGGACAGTGCAATAAGCAGTGCTGACTACTTTTTACCTACCTTGTCCACTCTTTAAATGTTGGATTAGGTTTACAAGTGTAAAATTCTCGTTACGTAATGTGTTACGAACATAGTTTGTAAGAATTATTGTCAAGAGGTTGAGCGGTGTTACTGTATGCCTACGGTCAAAATAGGTCTCCTTGAACTGATTGCGGTGTGCATTTTAAATTAGAAAAAAAGTTATTAAAAATTTTTTACATAAAACCATAATTATAAAAACTTCTCGAGAGAGTCTCATCAATAGTAATTGATAATAACTGTCGAAATAACTGTAATTGGTGGGAATATTTCATGCCAATGATTATATAGATGACAAAGCTGGGCATCGAACTCATGTTCTTAGGCATTTGTAATTAACGAACTTAGTAGAATTCTTATCCATATTATCGGTTTTCAATTATTTATTTAAATAAGTCATTCAAACTGCTGCTAATTACTTATTAGAAAAAACTTAAGGAATCTTTTAAAGGGTTAATTATAAACTCACACCCTTTCATATAAAGCAAACCCAGTGGAAATAAACCGATTTATTTACCAATAGACGACAAGTGCAAAAATAATTTAAGTCAAAAATTAAGGGTAGACTTTTATCTGAATAACATATATGTTTTATCATTTTGTATTGTTGTCTTCATACATATTGACATGCCCCTTATTAATCTTTTTTTTTTTTCTTTATTATTGTTAAATGTTAATGCATTTTCAATGCTCCGTATTCTCATTCATTTGTTTGTGCTCTTCGTTGTTTTGCTTTATTTACTTATTTGACTGCCACTGTTTGCAGTCAATGTGGACGTTTCGTTCTGAAAGGGAAAATGTATATTTTTATGTTTCGTTTAACTTAAATTTTGCATAAACCTTAAGCAAACTTCAGCATAAATTTTTGATGGTCCTGGTTGTTTTGTTCCCTCTTCTTTTCTTACAAAATCAACAATATGATTTTGTATGGTTTAATTCCTGTTTTCTACTCTCTCTTTCAATTTCCTATCATGTACTTGTATACAAATTTAAATACATATGTATGTACTCATACATACATACAAAAAAAAGCTAAAAAAAAAATAATAAAAAAAGTAATATGTATCGTGCGGTGGATTACGGCGTGGTGCATATTGAAAAATTAGGAGGTCAGAAAAGAAACTTTTTAAAAGATTTATTTTTCAACACAAAAAGCGAAACTGCATCGAAGTCAACAGCATTTGCAACTTCTCAATAACGCCTGGTTATCATCTGTATTACCTGGTAGCAGTACTAACTTTTTTATCAATTTATATTTTTTAAATAAGTACTATAATCTGATTGGTCCGATTGATTATTCAGTGCTTTCTCTCCTATACAGACTGAATGCATTAAACGAATTTGGGGCCTTCCGAATGTATGAGTACATTTCAGAAAGCAAATTATTTTATAATAGATTATGCTGGTTGTGATTTGCAAAAAATGGCAAAGTTTCTACATTTAAAATACATTTTATTAATTTAGTTTAATTTTTTTTTATTTTTTACATGTTATTGTTTAACAATAATATTGAATAATGAAAATAAAATAAATGCACTGAATTATTTGCTGACTTCTCTTCCGAACAAATTAAACTATTTTCAATGCAATGAAATTTTTTTAAAATTTAGTATTATTTTTTTCAAATATTTAAGATATTTTACATGTGCAAAACATTTTTTACATCTTCCATTAAATTTAATCAGAAATCGCGCATAGCCAGATACAATGATTGCAAGATAATCCTGAAGAGTTTCAAACACACACATTATTACAAATCTGAGATTTTATATTCAACTGGCCGATGGAATCAGATGCTAATGCTTCTAGCCATATTATTATAATATTCAAATAATACTAATGTTAAGTGAAAATATAAATATAAATACAACAAGCAAGACAGACACCATTCACTGAGTACATTTAAGATGTCATTCGCGAAATATGAATGGCATTAAGCAAAGCTTGCTAAGCCTTTATTATACGTACGCACCTGCTTCACAGGGGTGCATAAAAGGAAAGTTTTGCCTATAAAATCAGCTGTAAATTGAAGAGAGCAAATATAGAAACTCGTTGCTTTCATTCTCCATTTGCTCCTGTAAATCGCTGACAGGACTTCTCTTAAGAAGTGTAGAGCGGTTCTAGTACAATATTAGGCCTAACTGTTTTCCACTCAATATCTGTGATTGTATTTTTCAACAGGCATAAACTTATTTTTTATTGTCGAAACTTCTAAATACCATTTCAGACTGCTTTCTTTCGATTTGCCCCAAAAATTGTGGGAACAGCGAGTGGCTTGTATCATTGCAATTAGTACAGATAATGTGGTAGAGAACATGCTTACATACAAGCACAGACAGGCTGAAATAGAAAATGCATTTTCATTGCATATAAGTTTAATTTTCTTTTCTCTTAATGTGTTCAGGGTATTGTTGTTGTAATTTAATTTTATTACTGTAATGCTTGTTTGTTATTACTAATGCGGATTAGTGTCAGTGTCAAGGATAACATCACTGCACTTTGAGAATTGAGTATTTTTTTTTTTTTTTTGGTGTTGAAAATATTACACAAAGTGATGGCTGTCAAAGAGTCAGAAACTTAGTCAGAGAAAATAGGCGAAAATTAAATAAAAATTATTTTTATCAAAATTTAATACACACAATTTTAAATAAAAATAAAGAACGGCGCCAAGTTTCTAGTATGATAAAAAGATAAAAAAAGATAAAAGATAAAAATAACAAAATGAACGCTAAAATAGCATCACTAGAAAAATTTTATACATGTAGGAATAATATAAATGAAACTGTAGAGCCTAAACGGATTTCTGAGAATTGAGCAATTCAAATATTTCTAACCAAAATAGATATGAAATGCCTATACAGCATACGAGTACATTTCTTTATGCAGAGCTTTTACTAAAACTGTTTCATTAAATTAATTTTAGTGTTGCTTATAAATCGGCAGGAAGTGGAGCTGGAAGTGCACCACAATATAAACTCAGCATCAGATTAATCCAAAATATAAGAAGAATATACATTATCCCTACACTGTCGTTGTGCAAATCATCATTCAGACTTCTATAGTATAACTTTAAGTACTCGTGTAGCCAATAAGTGTAGGGTTCGTAACTCATTAGAGATGGCTGTACGTAGTTAATGTTCTATCGCATATTACAATGAATTTTAAGACCGATGTTGAGGTAGAATTTGATGTATATTGATGGAAAATTTTACTAAGCGGGCATTAAAATAACTTTCAAATTTTTTTTCTCTTTTACCATTTTTTCAAAATTGATTTGGTTATCTTTGTGGTTCCTTTCAAAGACAAACAGATTACAATAAAAATAATAATTTTGGGAAAAGATATTATTGTGAGATATATTATAGTAGTGAGATTGTAAGATATATACGATATTTTTATAGATGGTGTTGCTTGTCGCAACAAACAGGATTCGTTTGAAGCAAACATACATCCATTTGAGCTAAAGAACTGCAACGAGTAGGGAAAAATCAAATTAAGCGCACACGAGTACTCTTTTCTCAAGAGTGAGGTGTGTATTGTAAAAATATCTCTTATATATCAAAGGTTTATTATACAAAACGACACAATTCACATACTTTTGAAAATATTGAGTACCGTAACAGAACAGAAACGCAGTAGCCTGGCCATAGTTATTGATTGCTTTGACAATAAAAGTATTGAAAATTAGTTTTTCTATCAAACATTAAACATTAACGCATATTAAAAATTTGTCAAAATATTTAGTAGCCATATGGCGAGCAACTCTCTAGAAACATGAACAGCTAAAGTTAGTCATGCTTATACACTAATGGCGTGCAGATGTTCTTGTTTGTAGAACATTTTTGGCGTAAAAAAAGTTTTTATGAATTAAATAAAATTAAATATGCAATTTGAAAGAAAGCTGAATGCATTTTTTCGTTTAAGTAAAAATTAGAAGAGGAAAGAGTTCTGTAGTGGAGTTACTTGCAGAGTGAAAAAAATATTCTATAACAAATTTTTGGTCAGCGATTGGCTCTGAGATGGAAATAATTGATTACCTTGTATTGAAAGCGTTGTCGCATTCAAACTCATTGCAGGTCTCTGCCAAATGCATGGCAAATACAACTGTGTGTATGTGATGTTAAATCAGGATAGCTGAGCCATGCTATACCTTTTGCACAGAGGAAATATATATTAAAATGTATAGAAATGTTAGCAAGTAAAGTGAAATGCAAAATAAGTAATTTTTTTCTGTTTGTATGAAAATATATAATACGAACCCATTCCATAAAGAAAACCCTTTAAAGGTGTTATAGGGCGTCAAATGGGATATACATACATAATAGAATATGTTTGTGCATTATACGAACTAGTACGTGTTTGTCCGAAATAAAGGATATTAAGATACGTATGTTTAGTTCTTCATTTTAGCTCTGGTATTTAATCATCAGTGCTCTTAAAAGTTGGAATGGCTTAATGTTTTCCATATCTTACAATCTTGAATCTTTTGAAATCTGTAAAATTAAAGCAATTGAAATTGAATATACTGTGAAACCTTATCTTTTTGGCATAACGAATTTTACGTATGTATATATGTAGCATACCTTTCATAAGCAAAAACTCAGAAACTAAATTTTTAATGTGCTTCTTAGCCAGAGTGCTGTAAATGCTATTGTTGATCTTGCATTTTAAAAAGGTTTTAATTCAATACATTAATGATGACCAATATGGCTTTGAAATTAATTTGCTAAAATTTATTAATGCCTTTTTAAAACTACCATTACTTAGCAAGCCTTAAATTGTTTCATTTAACAGCAAATTGAAGCGAATGAGCCTTATAACAAAATTGGATACTTTTTACTTTTGTTAGTTAATCAAAACAAAAAATTATAATATTTATTAATATTTTCTTTTATTTTTTAAATATTAAAGAGTATGAAATTAAGGTGGCTTTTAAAATCAGCAGCCAGAAATTTTTGAAACTTATGGCGTTTTCTTTTCTACACTAAAAATGTTGCCCTGTGAAAAGGTGCCTTTTTAGAATATTTGGCCCACCCTGTGAAAAGGCAATTTTTTATATAACGAGAAAAGAACACAAATTAGAAAAAAGTGCATTGCCTTTTTTTAATAGACGATAACAAAACATTTGTGGGTATTTTAGGAAATGTGTAAACAAAAATTTTAAGATGCCAGATTGCTAATTCATCTGCATGAGGAAAGAAAAATTTTTTATTTTAATATCTCATATAAATAAACAGCCGCATTGTGTTCATTTGTTTGTTTTATGCGATGCAAAATATAAAAATAATAATTAAAATCTAATATTCTGATTGTTTCTACTCATAAGACTTTTTTTAAACATTGTCTGGTAACGCTGCGTAAGAATAAAAGCCATCTGTTTTACAGGGCAATTTCTGCTCTGTTGATTTGTTCAGGGCAAAAAGTGCAATGCCTTTTGTCCTGCGAAAGGGCAACAGTTTTACCAAAGAACACGCAACATTTCATAGGGCAGCATTGGAGAAAAGAACAAAAAATTGCCCTCCCTGCAAGTAGTGTTGCCTTTTTTTGTAGAAAAGAAAACGCCATAAGAATACAAAATTTTTTTTCTTATATTTATTGGGGACTCCGTCGCTGATATCACTTTAAGCTCTACTACTCTACTACTTCTCCATGGACAAGCACACGAAACAATTCAACAAGAATTGATTTATGATGTACCTGGTACTTCCTTTAGATCTTTATCAAAAGTAAATTTTAAAGATTTATTTTAAAGATTAATATACATACTAATTTGTGTAATCGTAAGGAATGCGGATACCACAACTAATTCTCATAATATCTTTTTAAAGAAAGTCATTTTTGCAATTGCACAAATACTGTAGAAATACTGGCGTGTGCACATCAATACTTCAAACTTCTTATTACACTTCAGTGCCATCAAAGTACTTAAACATTTTCTAATATAAATCTTTTACTTTATTTCACTAAAATATTATTGAGAAACTAAAGCACACACATACACACATTGCACACACATGTGATATGCACACACGCAATTACAGCAAGTCAAGTGAACAGAATAAAAAGTGCATACACATAAAAACGTATTGCGTATAAGAGAGTGCATAACACACTAACACATTGTTGAGTGCATGACTGTAAGAAGTCTGAATATGTTGCTGTTTGATATGTGGCTATCAAAATAATACATTTAAAGCCATTTATCGATTTATTATCAAATAACGAGCAAAATCGTCTCCACATCTTATTTCTCTATCAATTCTTTTTTATTTTTGTTGTTTTTGTTGTTGTTTTTTTTTTTGCTTCTAGTATCCACTGATTACTCTATTATTTGGCGCACTGTCACACAGTCACACAGATGTGTGTATCAGGTCGCAATGCTGCATGTGGGCATGTACAATGCCACTTGTGTATAAAATACTACAGACGTACAGTGAGGAAAAAAAGTTTCAGCTCTCTTCACTGCCATTAATCTATATCTTCTGGCAAGTAAATGAAATTAAATTTGTCAACTTTTAAAGTCAATCCGATAGAATGTATTTTGATGGCTAATCATATTTTATAAAGTTTTAACAATTCACAAAAAAAAGAAAAATAAAAAATGATGCAACTTAAATAAATTATTCGCTGCAGTTTAAAGAAAAGTTTAAGTGGCTGAAAGAATGTGTATACAATTATTTTCAATTGGGAACATTCCAGCGGAACTGCCTAAAAAAAAGAGCATTACGGGTAAGAAATTTAAATAATCCTTAATATGAATGGATTCGTATTGAATAGGCTAAATTGTTAATAACGTGCTGAAAACTGTTTTTCGCACGTGCTTTGCTTTTGCTAATTTCTCTTACATCCCACGTAGTTATGACATTTTTATATTCATTCTTACTATGTTCTCTATAAAAGTCGAGTTTAAAACTTTAAATTAAATGTGTGGGATGGTATATGTATATGAATCCATAAACATGCACATGTGAATACAGTTTTAACAGGACATAAACATAAAATTGCATTTGATAGTTTTGTTTGTGTGCATTTCCGTGGTTGTTTCTTAATAATTCTTTGGCTTATTTTATAACCATCATATACCTTCCACTTTAGTATCATCCCAATTCGTTATAATATTGGATTTTCGTCTCTCTTTCCTTTTTTTTTAATTTTGATTTTATTTTTTCTTTTTTTTATTATCGGAGTTTATTTCATTATTGTGTCATTGGTTGGTAATGACAACGACAACAGCAAGGACAGTAGTAACAAACAGAGGTTTTCACAACAATAATAATGGAAATTCTTTCAGCATCATTTTCCAATGTTGGGACCATATAATACATCAATAAAGTTACAGGACTGTGGCGTAGACCAAACGACCAATTTTTTTCCAGCAATTTTCTGTCTTCTGCAATCGTTTCGCGTTACATCAATAAAAACATAAATGACTGTAGTGGAATGAGGAAAAAAGTCATGAGCATGATAAAGAAGAATAAGAGGCAGAAAGCAAATAAATAAAGTTGTGGAAAATAGCATAATTGATAATAAAATAAATAATTGAATTATATTTGAATCATCCCAAACAGTCCTTCCTCGCTTTCATCTCAGCCGTAAGTGAGTTTCTTTAATGACTAACAAGCAATACTTTTAAGAAATTTAAAAATCTACTTGCAATAAATTTATTCAAAAATTTAAATTTCTTTTTTTAAAATTTGGCTTTCATCTCAACCATTCCGCACCTTTCAATTTTCATAAAAAAAATGTGTTTGCCAGATAACCCTGTTAACGGCGATTCACATTACACATGAAACAAGAAGTTTTTAATGTTTTTTTTTTTTAACAAATATTTAATACATAACAAATGTAAAAAAAAAAATTTTTTTTAAGCTTGTAGGCAAAAATGATTCATACCATCTTACGCATACGCTCCAATGCACACACTCCAATAGACGTACACCCAGCCATACCCATACAACTGACAAATTTATTTAAAAAAGGATTAGTTGCAGCTAAATACTTCATTATTTCAAAATAAGCCATGCATACCATCAAGTAGAGCATTGAAATAAAACTGAATTTTAAGTTGGCTGGAGCACAAAGCAAATCCACTGAGAGGACGGAAGCCCATGGAATACACATGGCAAAATATGATTGACAGTATTAACACACTTGAGGAAATACTTTCTTTAGTGGCAAATTTCGGCAACGGCAGTTTCTGTTAAAAATTATATACGCACACACACTCCCACACACACTCATCAATACAGAGCCACACATACATTTCCGACTGAGATGTTGAAACAACTCAAACGTGGAGTTTTTAAGTGAAAAAATTTGTATGTGCACGCCTGTCATCCATTTGTGTGGGAACGAGAATGTGAATGACAGCGATGTTTAAAATTGCTTTTGAATGGAAGCAATAAAAATCGCATTTCGTTTCCTCAGCGTGAATTTATTCAAAAACCAAAAGCACAACACACAAAAGCCTTTTCGTTCTGAAAGTGAAAGCAACGCAAAAATTGAATTTATCTAGTTGTCTGTCAGGCGAACAAAAATTTTATATAAATTTATTCGAATTTCATTTTAACCAAACACATTATTTTTCCACAAAAATTTTTCTACACAATAATATTTCTCAAATGCTTTTTTTTTTTACTTAAAATTAAAAAATGTTTACACAAACGGCCGGCCAAATAGCAGCAAGTTGTATAACGAGAGTTGGTTGCCATTAGCATATCCTTATCCTTCAGTTCTTGTCTAAGCATAGAAAATAAAAGTAACCGCGAAATAATATATTTTATTTCGTAGAAAATATTAGAAATAGTAAAATGCACGGAAAATAATATAAAATTTGTTAAAAGTTTTTTTAACTGCAATACTTAGGATTTTTCAGATAGCTTAAAAAAACACCCTTTACTCTTATTTGAACTCTCTAGCCCTAGCCGTGGCAATAAAACCTTAAATATATTAAGTTTGCATTGTCGCCGACTTCAAACTAAAAATTACATTTAATTAATTTTTGATACCCGAGTTGCTGCACATCAAGAACTCTTAAAATCTACGCATTCAATGTGACACCAATCCAAAATAAATGCGAAAAATTCGGCAAAAATTTTTTCTTTTATGTAATTTACATGCACTCGTTACCATAACAACTTTTGAAAATATTATCAAGTGTCTTTACAAAAAAAAAAAAAAAAAGGAAAAGCAGGTAATGCAGATGTTTAAAATTCTCTACATAACCAAGTTTTTTCCTTTTCCCCATGGAGTTCACTTACAAACTCGCCAATTCGCTTGCTCCTGTGAAACATTGTAACAAAAATTAATAGAAACTGATACAAGCGAGAAAAGCTGTCTTCTTTTTCAAACGATAAAGAGGGAGGAGCTTTTAAAACTACAAAATATATTAGTGTCAAATCAACACAAATTATAACAAATATTAGTTTCGCCAGCTAAGCGGATTGATAGGGTGTTTATGGGAGTTGGTGAAAGTGCGGGATAATCGGGGAGGGCAGTAAATTGAATGTGTTTCGTTGATATGTTTATTATAAATTTGCTTTGCTTATTTCCACAGGGCAATGGAACACCTTTAACTTCGGTTAGATTTCTATTTATGCGGCACGGTACAGGGTGTTCCAAAAGCCATGGGCCCATAGGTTGGTTGAAAAATTTAACACCTTTTACAAAATTCAAATGGCTGATATCATATTTTTTAAACTTATCTCTTCTTCCTTTAACTTTAACTTCGGTAAGATTTCTACTTATGCGGCACGGTACAGGGTGGGCCAAAAGCCATGCGCCCATAGGTTGGTTGAAAAATTTAACAAATTTACAAAATTAAAATGGCTGATATCATATTTTCTAAACTTATCTCTTCTTCCTTTAACTTTAACTTCGGTAAAATTTCTCCTTATGCGGCATGGTACAGGGTGGGCCAAAAGCCATGGGCCCATAGGTTGGTTGAAAAATTTAACAACTTTTACAAAATTAAAATGGCTGATATCATATTTTCTAAACTTATCTCTTCTTCCTTTAACTTTAACTTCGGTAAGATTTCTACTTATGCGGCACGGTACAGGGTGGGCCAAAAGCCATGGGCCCATAGGTTGGTTGAAAAATTTAACAAATTTACAAAATTAAAATGGCTGATATCATATTTTCTAAACTTATCTCTTCTTCCTTTAACTTTAACTTCGGTAAAATTTCTCCTTATGCGGCATGGTACAGGGTGGGCCAAAAGCCATGGGCCCATAGGTTGGTTGAAAAATTTAACAACTTTTACAAAATTAAAATGGCTGATATCATATTTTCTAAACTTATCTCTTCTTCCTTTAACTTTAACTTCGGTAAGATTTCTATTTATGCAGCACGGTACAGGGTGGGCCAAAAGCCATGGGCCCATAGGTTGGTTGAAAAATTTAACAACTTTTACAAAATTGAAATGGCTGATATCATATTTTTTAAACTTATCTCTTCTTCTATATTTTACTATGTAGTCTTTAATGAGTATCTATGAGACCATTTTTGTGATTCCTCCCACCCCATCCATGTTAGCAAAACTAATACAATTCGATCTTGCTTCGATAATTGTGATTATTGTACACGCACTAGAAACAATGTGCTGTTAAACCTGTATTAAACCATGACCAATAATATAATTTTCTTAAATTAAATTTTTTAAAATTTACCTTTTTATTTTATAGTTTATAAGCAACAACTTTCCGTGTGCTCCCCTCACGCCTCATGTTTTATATTACGGGAAAGAAAATTATGGCAAATGCATGTGTTGGCTTTCACACAAGGAAAACAGCAGTAACAGGAACAAAGGAAAAAATGTCTTAATCAAAAATACAACATCATGTGTTACATTTTCTATGTAACATTATGAAAGCATTAGATATTCCTTGAATGGAAACACATGGATTTTATCACATCGTAACGTAACTAATAAGGAAAAGTGAAAGGAAATGGAAATGGAAATGGAAACTACTTATGACGCCATGCTATTTGACTATTCGATCTTCGATAAACATTTCAGTGGTAGTTTCTAAATGCGCCCTAAGTGGGTTTATATGTTTATTGCTTAATATAATAAATATCCTTTAAACATTTGTCCGAATATTAAGTTTTCTTTTTTCATTTTGTAAATTTTAAAATTTCCACTATTTACCTTTTGCAATATGGGAAAGGAACACTAATAGCATGGCTAAAAGAAAGTCATTTGTATTTTAAGAGTGTTTTGGCAGTTTGCGTGCTACTGAAAGCTCTTAAAAATACTCATGTACACGTTCTTACAGTGATTTACAAAATTTTTGCTCTGCTGGATTTTTTTTTTTTTTTTTTTTTTTGCTGCTTGCCAAAGTAGACTAGAATTCAATGTGCAAAGCTGATTTGAGAATTATTTTTTTTGGGCAATTATTAAACTAAATGTTTTGTAAGGCATTATTTGAAATTAAGTTTCTCTGAACTAACCGGGCGGTCTGCTAAAAACAGCTGATTTTAGGTTAATACATTTTATATTTTGCCGAAAAGCTATAGATAATATGAATACATAAAAATTACTTGTATATTCGTCATACTTTTTGCTTACACAAGTTCTATGTAAAATCTTACACAATACTTTTTGCTTATAAAGTGCCAAAAAAAAAAAATACTTTTGAGCTCTTCGTGGTACATTAAATGGCCCTCATTAGAGTGTAGAATACAAATAATATGTTCAGAACAAAACATAAGGACCTTTTTCAGACTAACCCCACTGAAAAGGTAAAACAGTGGAATACCAAAAATAAGTACTTCATGTCTACCTTTCTCGATATGTACGTACACATTTATGGGCTCGTATTTGCATGTGTGTGTGTGTGTGTGTGTTTTAAGCTACATTTAACTTTCCATAAATTGGTGTGATTATGCAATTGCGTTAGAGCACGTTCTCATATGCAACCTTTCCAACTGAAATCTGCATCATTATTAATTTATGAATTTTATGTTTAACATTAATTTTCAAGTTTCTCCCCCACCCCCCACCATGTGCCTCCTATTTACTTAAGAAATTTCCAGACTGTGTACGAGTCTATGGAAAATGTGGCTACACAACTTCCAATACAGTCGCATGCAATTCTGTGTCTTCAAAAGCCTGGTCAGCACAATTATCAAATATTAATTAACATTTTTGTTAAAGCAGTGCATAAAGGAGTGCATTGTAAAATGACTTACAATTACCTAAAATGGAATACAAAATCATTTTGTTCTTTTGCACAGCGTCAATTAAAGTATTCAAAAATACATAATTAATTCATACACAGAAAATTAAATTATTTTTACATACAAACGTTTGTGTATTAAAATAAAATGCAATTCATACCTTAAACGTCATTAACATTTATCAATATCAGTATGCTAATTTAGTTTAAATTATTGCAACTTACCTTTAAGTAATAATAATGCAATTAGTCGTACAATTGAGTTAAGGAGCTCAAATGCCTGAAATTGAAAAAGATATGCAATTAATATAAGCACGACTTTAAGCAATTAAAATGAAAATTAATGCGAAAAGCTCTCTCGCTTGGCAGCTGTCAATTGCTGTCTTTATGCCAACTGTCATTGAAAGAAACAAATATAATCCGCATCCATGCAAGGCTAATTTTTCAAAATACAACATTTTTACTTAATAGGCTACAAGATGCTGAGAAGGCCTTCTGGCTTTGGACAGTGAAATTGATCAAAATGCTCTCTCTGTGATGAAGCATTAAAATGTCAAAAATGTGTGAATTCTTCTCAGCCAGTTGGGCGCAACTCCAAGTGTATATTCAGAACCGCTATACGATTATGCAAAGAGCATAAGAAGAGCTTTTTAAAGCAAAATAACGTGTAAAGCTTTCAATAAAAAACAAGTAATTGAAAAAAATTTTATTGATATAAAATATTTATTAAACGGAATCAATCCAGTTTGAAAAAAAAAAAATTTTTATTCACTTCATGTTGGAAACTCCACCACTGTTTGCAAAACTAACGAATAATTTTTCTGCATTTTGACGATTTTCACTTCTGAAAATACACTAGTGACGATTTTGAGTCCAAAAATTAAGATTTTTCTAAATGTAAATTGCAATTTTTAGATTTCAAAATTAGTTTTGGAATGAAAGGAAATACACTTTTTAGAATTTTTGGAAAAAGATATACGAAATGAAGAGATGTGATTCGAGACTGGCGTTCCCAATTTTAACCAATTTTATTCGCAATATAATGATTTCACCACATTCATCGGCAAATTTCGAAATAATATTTTCTCAGCTGATCAGGTGAATTTAAATGAAACCATATCTCGTAAGGCTTTTAGAAAACGATTTTGCAGAAGGTATCCCATATACACAAGAATTATTTAAGAGTTACAAAGTCAACTGCTATGAAAGTGAGATCAGTTCATATTTGCCATAAATATGAACTGATCTATATATCGGAATATTTATTTATATCGGAATATTTATTTCATAAAATGATTCTTTAATAAAAAAGTTAATTATTTTTTTTTTATTAATTATCCGCTTAAAAAATAAATATATTTACTTATATGTATGTAAATCCTGAATTCATTTTAAATTATAATAAATTTGATTTTTACTTTTAATATTTTTATAGATGTACATATATGTGTATATTTGTTGAAAATATAGTTAATAAGTTTGAAGCATTTTTATGGTTTTCTTAATAAAACCTTTCAAATAGAAAAAAGTTTAATATTTTTCATTAGACGTTTTTCAGCGATTGTTTAAAATGACAATTTTGACGATTTTTCGGGTTTCTTGTACCGTAATCCGATATATTTGTTTTCTCTACCTATCTCTCTCACTCTGTCTCCCTCTCTCTTTCTCTCACTCTAAGAGCGCAAGCACTGAAAAATACATTTCCGAGTAGGGTATTTATTTATTTACTTCATATTACAATTACATGAATATAATTACAATATCCTTAGAAGCACGAGCTGTTGAGGACATCGCCTCAGAGTGTAACTGTTTGGGCAACTACTAATTAAAAAAGGAATTAAAGGTAAGACTGTGTGAACGTCGAGTTTTAATTTTAAGCTTGCTACTATTTAGACGAGGGGAAAAGGAAAGAATACACAACATCACGCATTGTCGATACGTTTGCTTTTCTCACTCATTAGGAAGACAGTTGAAAAAAGAAAATGTGATAAGTTTTGCATTTTGCATTCCGTCATACGTGAACTTTTTCAATTGGCATCAATGTATGTAGATAGAATTATTTGATCACTGCCATAACGTGAATAAGAATGTACGTCAAAAGTGTAAAAAGGTCTAACTTTACTACTTTACGTAAACTTTACTTTACAAAGGGTAAAGTATGATGTATGAAGGATATAAAGGTTTTGTATTAATTCTCGGCCGATATGAACGGGAAAAAGTTTTAATGATTTCTTTGCTCTTCTCTCTTTTGTTGTCCAGATATTGTGAAATTATTTCATGCAAAATTACCCAGCAATCCTTTTTATTTTTAATAAGCCGATAAACCGATAACCCGATAAGCCGATAACCCTAAATAAGCAATTTCAATGCATTTTTTAATAAAAAATTTGTATTCTGCTGTGCATTAATTTTAGCCAATTTAGTACGATTTAAGTACTGTGAAAACAGCTCGTCCAAAGGAAAGTACCCAGGATACAGGCAGAAATCGAACTTTTGATCTCCAGCTTACTAGGCTGTGCATTAGTCACTCGCCTATGTAGATATCGCATAGTCTCAAAGCTACTGTATTTCTGAGGTCACTTTCATTTACATGCCGAAGGACGAAGGAATCAAACAATAATTAATCATGTTAAAGTAAACATTTTAATACTCCCTGCTAGTTGATTTCGTATCAAGGACGAAGTAAAAGGCAGCTTTTCTCGAAATGTCCGCTTAGAAAATGCACTATTAAACCCACTAATTCATTTTTATGTACATGAACACACTTGTATTTTTATTATTATGTTTATTGTTATATTGGACCCCTTTTTCAATGGTTGGCTACCATGAAGCGTATGACAAGGCGTCAGCAATTAATGGTACAATTAAAAAGGCATTAAGAACAATTAAGCTCTTATGCAGGAATTTTTCTGCCTCTGCTTACAGCTCACTTTTTGTTTTATTTCGTATACTTTTGTTGTTTTTGTTTTACTTTTATGCTCCTGTAGTTCGTATTTATAATACCATTTACATTCCACGTCCTACGGAGCCAGGCAAAGTACAAATAAAAACTTTTGTATACACAAAAAAAAAAAAAAAAAAAAAAATAATAATAATAATTATAATAATAAAAAATTAATAAATGAATAAAAGAAAGCAGTAGGCATTTTGTGTACTCGTACGTTGGCAACTTTTATTTTTATGATTTTTTCTTTTGGATTTAAAGGAATGATTTTACGTTATTGTTTACGTAGCTGGTATGTATCAAGACAAATAAAAAGATTTATTAGCATTAAGGCCATTAAAATTAATTAAAGCATTCCTTTAGCAAATTTAATTGTAAAGTAGTTATTTAATAAAAATTCCCTTTAAGCAGATAATTAAGTGGCTGGACATACATACACGTACAAGAGGAGTATGACGTGATTGGGGGCGTTTGGCAGTGCCTTGGACTATAATATAAATTACTATTAATCCAGTCAATTTAATTTTAAATATTTTAATCCGGCCACTGTTTGGTGTTGCTGTAATTAACACATTCCTGAAATACTTTGTTGTGAGTTTAAATTATTTTATTTACAAATAGTAGAAAATAGTAGAAAAGGATTTTACGACAGCGGATGTATATCCTTTGAAATAGATGTTTGGTTGTTTCGTGGTAAATTTTTGCTCTTTTTCAAGGAACTCTTAATTTAAATATTTAAAATATCTTAAAATAGAAAGAAAATTCTTTTAAGATTATACTAAAATTATTTTCAGCTCCTTTAAATAAATTTAGTTATTTTTTTTATTCTACGGCAATGCTTCGGAATTCTGAGAAAATATTTCCCAACATAAGAAATTATTCAATAAATATAAAAAACAAAATTTAGAAACTGCTTACATTTCACTTTTTAATTGGTTTTCCTGCTTCTCGCATTTTCCCTATTCTGTAAAAGTTTAAATGAAATCAAGCGGTTTGAAATGTTGCTGGTTCGACGCACAGTTCATACAAAATATAATTGTAGAAATTCTGCCGAAGTATTGTGAATTACAAGTTAGAAACATACACTTGATTCAATACAAAGTTTCAAATCCTTTTGCTTTCCTTTGTAATATCTCTACGCTTACCTTGTACGTGGTGCATAAGCAAGTTAAAAATCTTATTATAAGCGAAACTTTTTCCTTCATTTCCTTTCAGGTAAGTGCTGATATTATCCTTTAAACTCCTACTCTTATGAAAAGTAAGTTTATTTTGGTTATGCATATAAAAATTCAAATATTTAACTAGAATTAGCAAATAGTCGATGTCCAGTCGTATGTGTTAGACAATACCAAAGCAAGTCGCCTATAACTCTAGTCAGAAGAAATGTATGACTGAAACCAAGTAGTAAATTAACTAACTTTATGGTTTTATTTAATATTATTAAACAGAACTGCGTATTATACGTTATGGGTAAAGCTTAGGATCATAAATAAAATTTAATTATCTATGTCAGACAGCGAAAGAGAGACGTTCATAGACGTTTTTGTGTAAATCACTATTGAATATTCTATTAGTTATTTTCTTCCTTGTAGGTAACGTTGTTGTTGTTTATTTTACATACACTCAGTACATAACTTTCAAGTGAAGCTTTTAGTGAACCCATGAAGCAAAACATGGCTCATAAATCTATCAAACAATTAAGGTTTCGAACTATTATTTAAAGAAAAAAATGAAGAACTGCTAACATGAGATGAATCCTCTCCGTAACTACTTTTAAAGGAATTGCTTGCTTTAAAATAATCATGGAATATTCCCGGAGGGCAGTTCTTTGGATCTCAATTACAAAGGCGTAGTATGAGAACAAACAGCTTTCGATGAATAGTAATTTTTAACAATTTTGCACAGCGCCTACGTGAGCCAGTGTTGTACTCGTAGAGGTTTTACAGAAACTCTGAGCTGATTGGCCAACTTATTTTTAAAACTTTTGTACGAAAACTACGTTTGTGCTTCACAGACGATGTATAGAAATTAATTCGTTTTTAATTTTGAATCCCAAAATAATAGTTAAATGAAATTTTTTGAACATTTTCAATTGCAAATTTTGTTTCTGTGTATTCCTTTAGAGCAGAAACTAGCCTGTGGGCAAAAAGGAAATCATGTTGGAATGCCTGAATTGTGTTAAATCTTCGTTGTTAAAATTAACACAAAAAAAATATATTTTTGACTTTTTGTTTTTTATAAATTTCGAGAAAAAATGGCCGTTTTTAAACATTGAAAGCTTACCGAGTTGCAATGACGTCACTGATTGGAGTTAAAAATTATTCAATTACACTACATTCGTTTTCGGTTCCTCTGATTACATAAATCGAGATTTTGTCTAACATATACAATATATAAAATTTTTTTTTGAAGCCCTCAGAACTATATAATTTGAAATCGGATCATTTCTACGATTTCTTAGCCAAATTTTTCTATATCTTTTCCTTACCACTTGTACGTTTTTCAAATGCTTTTCCCGTAGTGAAAATTTACAGTAGTCCTTTCATTAACTTTGCAAAAAGGTCACTTAAATCATTCATCAACGTTTAAGAATTTTTTTGTTATTTTGATATTTAGAAGTTGAAGTCTCACGAAAAAAAATTTAATTTCTGGCAGCAAGCAAGAATATACAAAATCTTTATCAGCATTAAAATCTGCATTGCATTCACCAGTTTCAATTTTTTTTGTTTTTGGTTTTGTTGAGACAACTTCAATTCATTTTTACTCCTTTGTAGTAACGTACAAAGGTAATTTGTCTTGCAGACGACTTTGGTTGATGTACGACTTGGCTACTTGTATATTTTTTACATTGTGAATATTCCCTTCCAAAACTTGCAATAATGATGATTGCTGTTGGTTAGATGGGTTTTTGTGTTCCATCATCAAAAACACTTTTATCCAACTAGAGAAAAAAAACGAGGAAAAGTTTAATTCTAAGCTTTTGCCATGAGAATTGTGCACAGGATGTATAGACATGTCTGTATATAAAAATTATGTTGGTATAAAATTTTTTTTCTTATTTTGACCAGACTTTTTATGGTCCACTTTCGCTTTGCATTTAAGGTTGCTTAAAGTCTGCTGCAAATGCGTCAGATACGAGTATATCTTTTACTTTCATACATTTTCAGTTGCTGAGAGTGGCTTGAAATCTTTTCTTTTTTTGCTGGTTGGCTGTTGGTATGCTGGCTTAATTTTTGGGAAAGAAAAATTATTGAATATTTTAATGCCAAATCCATTCATCCAGACGTCCACTCAGCCGTTCATCTGCATGTGTATCTGTATTCATTCATGTTTGCCGTTAATTTTTGTTTCGCTCCCTGGAAATTTATATTCCGTCTGTTTTGACGCTGTTCATTAGTCTAAAACTAAACGTCTGCTTGGCCGTGTATGTGCCTGACCATTTTAAGTGGTCATTGTTATTGCCACTTTTAATTTTTACTTGTTCGTCATCTCGTATTCCTTTGTAGTCCCAGTTTATTTTCCTTTGATTATTTTATGCTCTACTATGGTCGTACTTGGTTTTTATATATTAGACAGTGGTTTATAAGACGCATAAAAGGATATTAGCAGACCACGTCCAACAAGAAGATGTCAAAAGGATACCATATATCTTATAAAGCAATCGTGTTTATAAGGTTTGTTCGTTTTCCTAAATTCAGTTTAAAATATGCAAATAATATTTATTTAATATTTTGATCACAGAAGTTTTTTTTTAGAAATTCTCAAAAGAAATAGACAGATTAACAAGGATGCAAGGATTTAAATACTCGTATATATTTTAAAAGCCAGTACTCATGCTTTCCCTAAAGTAGTAAAAAAAATCGCTATACGAGTATACTCGTATATGATTTAACTGTGGGATGAACTTATTTTGTATACGTTGAAGCGATTTCACCATGACACTATTCCTACCATTATGTGGATGAATTAAAGGCTGATATACTATCAGTTGTATGTAATCTATTCCCCGTGAAAGGTTACTCTGTATTGTAATCCAAGGATATCAAAAAGTATTAGATTTCCCCACAGTCTTATCATCGTTTTGCACCTCAGAGTATTCAGACCGAACAGAGTTGGTTTTGCTTTCAAGCTTCTTACACACAGTGACAGCCGTTTCGCAATTTGAAAGCAATTTCATTAAGAAAAGAATTTAAAACAAAAAATATATATATTTTTTTTTTAAATTAAATAATTTTTTGGATGACATAAAAATTATAAAAAAGTGAAATGAATAAAAAGTTTATATAATTGCTTGAAATGCAAAACGTTTCTATATTAGAAATTTTCTCAAAAGATTTCTTGCCTGTAACTTTAAACATAATTCACTTGGTTTTCACACGATCAAGTTTTGCTACAACTTTTGTTTAAATTTTCAATATATTCTTCCTTTCTTACCACTACATTCATACATTCCAAATATGAAATAATTTTGCTTTAAATTTTGCCAATTTACAATAGAAATATAGAAAGCAGCTGCATTGCTTGCAATAAACCAAACATTTTAACTTGTTTCCTTGATGACATTTTGCAAGTGAATTGCTAAGATTGGGAATTTGAAAAGGATTACGTGCAACGGCTTAGACGCAAAGCGACCGCACGAAAACCCCATTTGAAAGCATATTCGTTTTGAAAAACCTTAAATAGAAAGCGTGAAAATAAAACTTGGTCGTCTGACTGCCAAATTAAAATAAATGGAGAGTTTTTAAAACCAAGGACGACTCAAGCTGTATCCTTTCCCAGTCTCTGCGATTACTGATCCCATTTTTTTGCCTTAGTTTTCCCACTATTCCGTTAAAAGTTATTGAAAATGTTATTAAATTCCTTTCCTTAAGGGCCAATTAAAAATGAATGTGTCCAATTATTGCCCCAAATTCAAATTCGCTTTGAGTTTTCAGTTAAAAGAAAAAAAATATTATTGAAATATGAAAAGAAAAATTTTAATTTAAAATTATTAAAAAAAGTGAATATACCAGAATAAATAACAGTCCAACTCTATTCCTGCCAAACTAATGAAAAAACTTTTTTATTAGAATCTACAAATATCTGAATTCAGTCCACTGTCATCATACTAATATTGGCACTGTATGAGTTTGTATATACGGTTGGAAATACTTTTGTGGCCGATTCATTTTTAATAGATCGTTCCATTTATTGCGGGTATCGTCTAGACATTATTGTTGTCGAGTACACACAGATTTGTTTTCAACATTGTAACAATTTTGGCCATTTTAAGGGAAATGAATTTAAAAATTTCCATACGTTTAGGAAGATCCTTTTGTTGCTTTTAGATTTCTTGTGTGTGTTTCACAAGGAGTCTGTTACTTTAATTGTTAGTTTTGGCCGCAGCCCTGCAGTTCAAAGAAGGTCTGCTGGGAAACCGCCTACGAAACGTGATAGTAGACTTATAATAACGTGGCATTAAGTTTGCTGAAGGACGACTACACTATGCGGTATCTACCGTGCTGTTTGGGAGATAATTATTTAGTGAGAGAAAAGTAAAGCATTATCCTCTTTTTCCTTTCGAATATTAAAAAACATTGCACTCTCAATACTAGAATGTGTGTAGTATACTCGGAAAATATTAAATAAGAGTAATAACAGATCATTTCAGATCATCACAGCAAAAGCTTAAAATTAGCCAGATTATGTTTTATATACCAGAAGGCTAGAACTTACCGAATATCCATACTTGTGTGATTGTATAAGAATGTTTAAAGGATGTTTATGAAACCCTTATCAATATTACTTTTATAATTATTATGAAGGCAAACGATATCGTTCACATATTCTCAATGCAGAAAAAATACATTTTAATATTTCCGGTAAAGCTGCTTTAGCGCGGCAGATGGTAAATCGTACATTGCTAGTTACTTTTATAAATAATAACAAGGATTTAGATTGTAATAATTTCTTAGTTGATTTCTCTTACAAATAAAGGAGGACTATCCCATGCAGAATTTCTCAAAAGGTTCCCTCGCACTCATTCTTAATCTAGACATCCTTAAGCAAAACCCTGTGATTTATTAACTTGAAAAGCAATGAACTCAATGAACTGACGGGGCCTAACATATGTTGAGGATCCTAAACTTAAGCATGTATTGGTGTGAATTGAATGGCTTATGTGTGACATTTTAGTGCTTGGATTTCAGTCTGGCTTCAAATCGCTTTCTACTATTTAAATGATTATTACGATTTACTTTTACAACAAAGTGTTCCATGATTATGGGTGCTCGGTAATTGTGTTGACTGTTGAATGCTGTTTATTAGCATTAGATTTAAATGTCACTTGCATGCAATTACAAAAAGGAAGGTTTTATTTTCTTAGTTTACTGTGCACTTAACTTTATGATTAATTCACTGGTTACTTTCAGAATTGAACATACTTTGCATTTAATGGCTTTATTTTTTTTCATAAATTTGATTTCTTCTCAATATTATGCTGTAATTCAATGTGAGCTAAGAAGGAGTAAATAATAGTTTTTTAAGAAAAAAATTCAACAATTAAATGTTAAGAAATAAATCAATAAATAGTTATATTGCAATATAAAATATAGAGTGGTCAGAACAAAAGAAAAATATATAGAGAGAGCTTAGAGTTTTCGAATAAGACAAGAGGTTAACTTTTATGTTTTATGTCCTGGGCAATTACAATAGAAAAATTCTCGGGAACAGATGTGTCATGACTCGCTCGTTTTATAGTGACTATACAGTGGCATATTTCACATTTCAAAGGGTTTGCATCAAGTGCTCTGGTGTTTTTAGTATTCCAAATGCAACAAGTTTGCCTGTTGAGTTATCAATCTAAAATTGGCTTTAATTCATCAGAAAGGAAGTATTTGAGCAAATTTATTTGCCAATAAGAATAATCATTCAATGTGGGGCCACATTACCGCATTTGATATCGGCTACTTTACCATCAAAATATGATTAACATGTATCACATCACGGTGCTCATTTTGCGGAGCGCACCAAAGCAAATAAACAATATAATATAATTTTAATTGTGTTTTTGTTTTTCTTTTATTTCTTCTTATTTTAGCAATATTCGGTTCATCCTCCGATTCCGAAGATGGGGAACACAGAAAAAAACACTTTAATCCATTTTAATATTAATTTATTTTATTATTTAAACAATTTTTCATAAATTTGCCTAATTTTAGTTTTCTTTTTCGTTTTGTTATTCTTATTCTCATATGTTTACAGCGATGTAAAATATAGTAGTAGGCATTCAAATTACAATCGAATGCCGTGATCGAAACAATTTTGACTATCGAAAATTTTATTCTATACGAACGGTACTCGATATCGAATGCGGTAATTTGGCCGCTGGTTAATGAAAGGAAAACGTCGAATTGGCTAAAATACATTCTTTTCGCCTTGTGATATCGAAAATAATATTTTTTCTAAAAATATTATTTGATGCCACAAATCCAAGCCGTGATCTCCATATGATTTCTTTGTTTAATTTTCAAAACTATGCTGCTGATATTTGCCAAAAAGTCAGCCCGTAAAATAAAAGCAGAATTCACGATCCATATTAAATTGAAAATCCTTTTAGATGTACTACGACTTTAAACTTCTATGTGTGAACGACCGCTGGAAATATTCCAGCAACGATTGAATATTTGCAGTGTTTTCATTTTAATTACCGGCATTTTGGACCGCTTCCATTTTAAAGTCCGTAAATACGTACTTTTACAGTATTTACGTTACAACATTTCCTGTTTTTAGTATTGTAGGAAGATTAAATTTTGACGTACAAGTGCACAAGGCGTACCGTGTGGTAAAACGTAAGTTTCGCCAGCATAAGAAAACTAATCAATTTGAAAACTCTGTTGAGTTTTTCTTGCAATAGTGAATTTAAGTTAAGTTTCTCATTTATTTCGTTTGAAAAGTTGCGTATAAACGTAGTGAAATGTAGTCAATTTCAATATATTTTTTATTAAATAAACAAATTTATATTCTGCTGACTTTTTATTTAATTAATTTTTTGCTTTTTATTAAAGTAAAATTAATCCAATAGGTCTTCGAAATGGATTTGTTGTTTTTGTCATTTTCCTTGAAGAAACTGTCATCTCTAGGACTGTACAATCAATTTTTTATCTTTACTTAATATTTCTATACAATTCGAGCTGCATGTAATTGAATTTAATTATGCAACTAATCTAATAAGTTGCCTACTCAGTAAATATTTAATTAATCCAGCGTTGCATTCAAATTGCATGGAAATGACAAGAAGAAAAAATTTTTGCTTTTGCTTTGGCAGCGATTGGAGTAGAGAAATAAGGGGAATGACAAAAAGGAATAACAAGAACAAAATACTTGCAGACAAATTATTTTGTACTTTTATTTTTTATTAAATAACAAAGGAAAAAACATTTTGCCAATGTTGTCTTATTCCTCTGGAATTGCAACCTGCCTGGCAGCAAGTCAAACAGCCAGCAACAGCACAGTGAAGCTGTTGCTGGCTGTCATTAACATCTGTTGATGTTGTTGAGTCACGTTTACACAGCAGCAGATCTATTTTTTTTTTGTCTTATGCCTGTTTTTCACCACTTCATTCTTGTTGCTTATCGGTTTTTATTTTCTGATGGCATTTTTCTTTGCATTAGGAAATGGAATGCAAGTGAATAGCAAGCCAGCAAATAAATACACAAAATAAATGAAAAGGAGGAAAAATAAGCGCAAGTGGCAGGTTATTGATCTTGCCCCACGAAATATACCTTAAGAGCTGAATACCACTTTATTATTAATAAAATTATACTCTTGAGAAGTAAATTAGGCATCAAATATATTCAAAAGCAAACATTTTTCTAATACTGATTTTCATATGCAAACATATATTGTATATTTGACAGGTTGCAGGCGTTGTGATTAAGGCAAAATGCATTTGCGCTTTATAATGAGAATGTCTTGAGTTTAAAAATAATATTCAGACATGATTTTTGGTTGGCATATACATACTTCTATTTTGCCAAAAATTCCACAGAAGAGAGGTGCTCCTATCCATTTTGGGCCTCGACCAAGCAAAAAATCACTGGCCGCTTTGAATATGCTAGTCAGCTGTACACTAAAACAGTATTTACCAAATAAAGAATCATTTTTTTTTTAGCTGCCATTAGATTCATATACACGTCTAGTAGTATATATAATGCTCTTTGTATGAAAATTAGTGGCCGCAACAAATGAAAACCGATTCGAGAATTATTACATGAATATAAAAGTCTCTAAATGACATTTAAAAAAAAAATTTTAATTAAAATAAATTAAATTTAATTGCTGCTCATACAAATATAGTATGTATTACTCGCCTTGCGTTGGTTTCCGCAACCCGCTCTATCTATAGCATGGGCGATAATTTTTATTGCACTTTAGATCGGATGAAAAGTAATTATTTTTGCGAATTTTTTTTTTCAGTGCCAGTTAATAATTTTAAATTTTAATATTTTTATATTTTAATTTATGGCTTCATTACAATTCATTTCCTTAACAAACAAAATATTTTTTAATTTTTTCTCTGACAACAAGAATTCGGGGCGTGAACTGTACTTATGCAATACATACGCTGTTGGGGAATTAGGAGAAATAGAGGGATAGCGATTGAGGACCAGTTATAAATACTTTGTCATTTACTTTTACAAACCTGTCAAATATTTGAAAATAATAAAAAGTTCAATAAGGAAAAGTTGAAAAAAAACTAATAAAATCATAAAATATCAGTTTCTATATAAATTCTTAACAAAATCGATGCAATAGTTGATCAATGCAATACAAATGACGATTCGTAACAAAGAAAAGCTTAATACAAAAAAAAAAAAAAAAAATAATAATAATTAATAATAATTTTTTTCCAACAACTTCTTTTGAATAAAAGTTTGAATTATTATCGAAGAATTAATTCTCTGACGCATATATCACGAAACCGTTGTAGACATATGACCTTTGTGCATCCTATATGGGAAGTTGGATCAATCATGTGGGATCTTTACTTCAACATATATACATTAATGTTATCGTATCGGTTCAAAAATAATCTTTATTAGTTTGCTTAGGGGGGTCTTGCATGGAACTCGTATTTTCTTCCTCCATATGAATCCAGACTGGATCTTATCAAATTGCAGACACTAAAATGTACAAGGACAATATAGAATCCTGACACTTAGAGGATTTTTTCTTTAAAAAAAAATGAGGTAATGTGGATTCTGATTTCTTTCTTCCTAGTCGTAATTCCCAGCTGCTACACTTGAAATGTTAACGTACTGTTTATGCTTCACTTCGACAACTTTGCTTATATTATGATAATCATTAAGATATCGTTATAGAGTAAAGATATCTTAGAAAGAAATATTGTTCTATTTTTATTATTTTTTTTATTTTTACCAAATACTATAATTATATGAATATAATTGCAATATGTATAGAAGCACTGGCTACTGAGGCCTTTGGCTTCTGGCTCCCAGGGGAATTGAACCCCTGACATCTGCGTAGCAGGCGGGTATACTAACCATTATACCATGGAGGGCCTTAAATATTGTTCTAGTTTTAAATCATTCCTCAACTTCGTATCACTTTTGGTCTATAAGGAATGTTTGTTTATAGACTTAAATAAATAAAAAAATAAAAATGATTATATAAACACAATAACTGTGGTGTGGCTTTTTAACTGCCGTGGTATCGAACCCACGATCTCCTTGCTTTTTGCTTGCCTTAATTTGTCACATAAGAATTATAGATCAATAGAAAAAATCTGCTAATTTTGTCTGTGTCATTTTTATTTCTTTTCTTTAAATAATTTTTGCAATAAAATTTTTTGCATTGAGAACTCTGTATCGTGGCAAAAATTTTTTTAAAAAATTACTCCACTCTTTGCTTTTTTTTTTAGCTGTTCTTTATTTTATTATCCTGTTTTTGGTTGGAAAACACAGAAAATGCATTTTTAAGCATTTGCTTTGTACATGAAGTGGCCATTGGTCAAGGTATAAGACCACATAAAGGAAATGTAGAAGCAACCAGTTGTTCAATTTTGTTGTCTTTTTTTTGCGTGCAGAGATTTCGTTGCCACAATTTACAGTGGGGTGAAATTGTGAAAATTTTGTTAAAAAAATTTTTATTATATTTTTAAATTATTTTAAAAATATTTTGCAAAGAATGTTTAAAAAAATATTTGTGCGAAACGAAATTTCGTAAAATTATTTATAAAAACTATTTTGGTTTATGCTCTTTTATATCCTCGTATTAAATCAGGTGACTTTTAAAATTTTAAAAATGATGTTTTAAGTGTACTGACGTACCTGGAATTCAATATAATAAACGACTTTAGGCTGGCGCCAATAGTTTTGTTTTTTAATAAATAGAAAAAAAAAATTATTAAATTATGATCCTTGCTTGAAACATTGCAATATGTTTTTATGAAAAGGATAATGGAAAACCTGCCAACTGGCTACCGTTGGCGCTTATACGCATTTGTGTTCATTGCATCGAATTGGCCATGACTTTTCGTAAGACAAGGGGTGCCCTTATTGAGACTTGTTGGCGTTAATAACATATAAAACATATTATAAATAGACATATGTTGTCCCACAGTGGCATCATTAGCATTTGCATCTTTTTATATTGAGCTGTGTGCATTTAAATTACTGCAACTTCAACTTAATGGAATGTTTAGAAAGATAAAAAAAAGCAACTTCAACCGAAATCAGATGGCCGTCTTATAACATTAATAAGAAACTTTAGGAACCAGTTTTTGCTCAGAACTAAAAAAGGCAAAAAAAGAACAAAAAAAAAAAAAAAAAAAAAACAAATAAATAAACAAATGCGGACAGATATTAATGAACAACGAATGGCCATTTCTTGTATTGTTCGAGTTATGAATACACATTAAAATATTCTTTTGCTGCCTTAATACTGAAGTAAAGTTTGCCTAAGCAAACTTTAGCACTAGTGTACTGTACTCAGAGTGTGTGCCAGTCAAGGAATTTTTTTCTTTGTCCCAGTAAGCATTTCAGTTTGATTTGAATTTAATTATCTGATGCAAGAAAGTTTTTATGTAAATAACATTAATGTTTTCTTGAAAAAATTTAATTTTTATTTATTTAAACTTTTCAAAAAGCGGAAAAGATTTTTCCTTTTGGCTGAGAAATGTTGTCAGCCTTTTTCTCGCTGCTAAAAGAAAATTTGCCTCAAAAGCACTAGAGAACTACAACTGGAAACCAGTGCTGCCATTTAGGCAAATCTACTAACATAAAACAGTGATTTTCATTTTTTTCTTTTGGGAATTCAAATACGAGTACTTGACAGAAGAATTTGCTATGGGAGGGCCGATACCACTTTAGGACTTTATGTGAGCCATTATATGACGTTAGATTAAAAAATTTAAATTCATCATTGAAAATTTGTGAGCTTGTGCTTATGGCTATAGTTGCTGCATTGGAAGCCACTGCATTTATGAAGATCATGAACTAGAAAAATTATTGAGCAGCTTTTTTCTCCATGAAAACTTTAAATTTCGCTATTCATTTAATGTAAAACATACTTCGGATTTGGGTTGAAATTAAAGAGAATCCTGCATGTAAAATCGTTTACAAAGAAAAATTATTAAGATAGAAAAACCTAAAGAATCCTTTATATAGAAAAACTACAATAACAGCAATTAAGACAGCGACAAATAAGCATTTAATATTTATTTAATGAATCTCAAGCAGAGTATGTATTTGAACCAGGATTCGTTTTATGAGCACTCTTTGATATTTAAATATTGATATTAAGGAATTGAGTTACTGCGAATTTGATTGATTTTTTAGCGAAATATTTTTATTTATTCTTGGAACTGTAAATGCCAATGAACTTCCTGGAACGGCTCTTAAAAATTTCCCTCTTTACAAGAAGTCCTTGATTACTTGTTAAGCTGTTTGAGAGATTTCTTAAATATATAATATATATTAAATTAAGAGTTTGCTTCTCAAGTATTTAGTAAGAATTCGTAATTAAAATTAATGATACTAATAATAAACAATATTTTTCAAATAAGAAAAAGAGTCTGACTGAATATTTTTTAGATTTGTTGCTGCAATTTTAAAACTCGCAATGCCATCGCCATATTTAGTAGCGCTTTAAATGCCTCTTAAGAAATGTTTGTTAACTGGAATGGCCGAAGTTTTGGCAAAACAGTTTCAGAGTTTATAACGTTTTCTTCTCTCCAAAAAAAAAAAAAAAAAAAAAATAAAAAATCGTAGTACATAAGAATGGAAATTTTTGAAATCCTTTTTAAAAACTATTTACTGTGTATTATTCAAAATATTTTGCCTAAATTGGCCATGTAAGTCAAATATTCGAAACTAAATTTCCGAAAACTAAATTTTAATTATAGTTGTGTGCGTTATTAAAATGTAAAGATTTTTGATTTCTTAAGTCTATGAGACGGCCATCCGGCAACTGATTATCTCCTTTTACAACTTTTATAGAAAAAATTTCATTAAATAATTAAAATTGTCAAATTTATATTTTGTAGTTAAAAACTTGAAAAAATATTTTAAAAATAGAACGAATCGTTAATATTCATAATTATATAGAGGGGTATCAGCGGTAATACTTCCTTGCTTTCTGATCAAGATTGATTGAACAGGAATTTGTGAAACTTAAATATGAAAATATTAAAAAGTATTTTCGGTGGGCCAGCAAGGGCCTTTTTAAAAAGGCCGTAATTTTTGTAGCCTTTTAGAAATCAATTATTGTGGAGAGAAAGAAATTCAATTCAAATACTTTTGTAATTGCAAGCAACTAATTTATTTATTTTAATTATTTTATTTCATTATTGAAATTAATTTTAATTTCACAAAAAAGTTTATTCCGTATTTTTACAGATTTGCATAAAAATATGTTAAAATTTTTTAATAGGGATAGTTTATTATCCTTTTTTATTAAATTTTGTGTATTAGAAAGCTACAGTTGTATGCAATACTTTCAATATCTCCTTTAAAAATTATTTTTTGGAACATTATAAAATTAATTATCTCTAGCATTTCCAACAGGTGTACGCAGGAGTATTACGACTTGCCTGCACTTGCCTTATCCATTTAAAATAGATTTGCTTTTAAATTTTGAAGATAATAATTTAGGATTTCATTTTAAAAAAAAAAAAAACTCTTCTTTACATAATTCTGTTCAATCGCTTTACCAAAATTGGCCTTAAATACGGCTTTCGTAATGCTACAAGGCAAGGATACACTATGATTACCATTGAGCGATTTTACAAATGTGGCCCGTCAGCAGCGTAGTGTGACGGGGTATGGAAAGGCATTTGTGTGACAGAGTTTTTGACAAGTAAAAATTTTTCCTAAAATTGCGATCCGCAGAGCATTTATTTCAATGCGTTGAAAAAAACCATTTTTAATACAATTTTTGTTTTATTGTTTTATTAAAATAGAGTAACGTATTAGAGTAATAATAACTCTTCCCGGATATCGGATATGGCTTTATGCAATATTTTTGTTGGTTTATAGCAATTTGGTAATATTTCAGCCAAATTGCTTTGAAACTTAATATAAACGGGTTTACTATATAAATAATCTGCTTCTTAAGGAAATTATTCGCACCCGTCACGTCTTAGTAAAAGCTAAATTAATATCCTTATAAAAAAGATTTTAAATCTTAAATTTATTTTGTATGATATTAGAATTGACTAACATTCAACCAAATATTCTGAGTTACAGATTCCAAGTTCCTAAATCATGGATATAAATAAAAGGCAACAAACTGGTTAGAACTTGTGGCAGGGGAACCACACGTATTACTTGTAACTTGCCATGCTAACCATCAGTATGGCTATACGTAGCCTATGCGTTTCTAAACATTATGGTCAAGATCCTGCATATACATACATGCTGATACTCTATGGATATAGTTCGGACATTTCAGATATTTCCATTTACTTTTAACATCTAAAGCTTTTCAATGCATCAACCAAATCAGGCATTCGATTTTTGCTACTCAAAATAAAAAAACGCTTTACCTGAATTTTTTCCGTACCGTAGTGTTAATTATATTATTTTAAAAATTTTTCCATTTTATTGTCTCCTCGTAATAAATGCTTATTTTAAACTTTCTCAGAACACTTTGATTATCAGCCAACAAATGGCGCATAGAAACGTTATTGCACCTTTTCAGCTTTTACCTTTCAAAAAATTATTTCTTAAGCTTTTCTTTTGTCAAGCATCTTTTACTTATTGCATTTTGTGCACTTGAGACTTGTTTTAATTTTATCTTTCTTTTTTCTGTGGCACAAAAAAAAATGTTTTATTATTTTTTTTATTTATTTTTTTTTTTTCAACTAAAAGCGATACTAAAGGACGTGTAGAAATTTTATCATCATTTGGATTCCGCACAAACGTACCGTTCTTTTCGCAATATCCGCATAAACTGTTTGTTATTTCAATTATCGTTCGTTAATCAAGTCACTCTTTAGTTACGTTTTGGCCGGCTGTGAAGCAAGAAAACGTAAAAAAGGAAAAAAGTACACTGGTGGCACCTCCATTTGCAAGACGGCTTGTTTTCTGTTAGCACGGCGTTCCATTCGTAGGGAACTAAACTGGTTTTTTAGCCTCCAAAGATACTGTCTTACGAGTATGAAAGTATGTAAGTGCTGGAGTCGTATCTTTGATTTAACGACTACTTCTCAATGCTCGAGTTTGAATTTGCACACAACTCACTTGTTAAGAGCGTAGCGCTTTAGTTCGAACCAGAAAACCAGTATATGGAGAGCCTACTTTGTACTAAAGCGCTTTTATTCCAAGTTACGTTGGCAATGCCATGCTATTTGTGGTGGGAACAGTTATGCCGGCTGGTGTGTGCATGTTCGCTTTGATTGTTGTGCGCATGTTCTTAAGAGGCAGCAACAAATGTTAATACTTAACAGCATTGGAGCACGCTAATGTTAAATTGCTGTTATTATTTACTGCCAACAATAAATGTATCAACATTAAGAAGGGAATATAACCAGAAAGTTTAAGCCCACTTAACACAAATGTTCATATAATTTTTAACGATTTCCTTAAGGCAAATTCATGATAGCTGACTCCCAGGAATTTTATTGGCTTTTACTGTTTGAATTCGCCTTGCATATGTAATTCTAAAAATTGCGATTCGTAGAAGTAAAATAAAGTCAAAACGAATTCATATAATGAATTGGCTTAAAAACGATGATTCAGAACCGCACAAAATCTTCTGATTTGTCAAATGTACCATATCTGCTAGAAATGTATGATAGTGTAGCTGATTCTGTGGCAAGTCGTACAATGTATGAAAACGTTCAAAAACTCTTAATTTTCATTCGATCACACTAACATTTAGTTCAAGCCATTTAGTTAGATTTATTTAAATAGTGCGGCAGCTATAAAGCTATTTTGATACGAACGAATCGTACGACTGTGTAGGATAGTCAATCATGTCCGCACCACGTCAAAGCAAATGCATTGAATCTGTCGCAACCACATTAGTTAATAATAATAATACAAAAAAAAAAAAAACCATGTCGATTTCCTCAACCAAAAATCATTTATTATATTCTTGTTTTCTAAACTGTTTTCAGTAAAAAGAGGATAACGACCATTTTTTTGAAAATGTTTTTTTCATTGCTATTTTCTTTTCATATTTACTAAAAAAAACATCAAAAAAAAATGGAAAAATGAAAAAATTTTTCTTCATATATCCATTGAATTCTTCTTGAGGACTACGAAACCCAGCCGTGCTCGTAAGAAGATCTTGTATGATTTCAACTTGATCGAGCAAGTTTCTATGCAAACTAATTTGTCTCAATTTTTGGTAAAAAAAATTTCATCCGTTCATACCAGCGGTCTTACTTCGTCTGTTTTCTTTGCATTGCGCAAAATTTCGTCTTGTTAAAGTCAAGTCCTTTTTGTACTGACTTTGAGGGTAAAGCTTATATGTTTCTTGTTATTTTTCATTTTTTCTTTTGTTATATAATTTGCATAATTATAAAAAATTTAAAAAGATTTTAAATATTCACAATTTCCTTTCGGTATAGGCAATTATGGTATGGGGGTGGCCATATGCAGGATTCGCAATTATCATCTTGTTTGTGGGATTGACTTCAAAGCGTACTCAAATCCCAAAAATTGATTTGAAGTTTGATTCACTTAACTTGCCGATTAATTTTAATCAGAAGTTGCTTAAATCTCTAGATATAAAAAAATATTTTTAAAAACGCTCCTTAAGATCTGCATTTTGCTGGCGGCGAACTGCGCATAGTAGCTGGTTAACCACAAAGCAATTAATTTTTATGTACGGCTGCAAATTGAATTTTTTTTAATTTTTAGAATTTGAGTGCGTCGTAAAATGCAACTTCCTTTATTCGAAAATTAGCTCTCTAGAAGACAATTTTGGATGCAGCTTTTTTATGAGAGCTAAAATAAAAACTATGAAATCAATTTAAATAATAAATTGTTTTGTTTTCAATTATTTAATTTGAGTAAGTTCAGTTAATAAAATCGATTGACATCTAGATCCTGGCAGTTTTGTACTGAGAAGCCATAAGCTGGGCAGTTTCGTTTGTTAAAAATAAATAATGTGCTTTACGGGAAAAGGACTTTATGTAGTAAAAATGTTGATTATTTATTCATTCTGCAGAAAGCACTTCCTGTTTAACAAAATGTATTCGGTGGGTAAAGGGCCAAGATTTTGATTAAAATGTAAGTAAAAACATAGATATGTACGTTGCCTAATCAATTTGATTATTTTGCGATTTAGCAAACGTAAAAGAAATTTAATAAAATATGTATTTAAAATTGTACTCGAATTAGGGTGAAGCACGTGCCTCTATTTTAACATCAATTAATTACCCATGTTTTATAATAAAATACTAGCGTATTCACTACATTCACACACTCACATCACACAACAGCTATGCACGATTCCCTTCGTTTTTATATATATCCTACGTTCATTCAGGAAAGAAGATTGTAGATGGAATCTAATGCTATCTAAACGCTTTACATGTAACATAAAAGTAACTACGTAATATTACCCATTACCAAGGTCAAACGTATGCACATTAAATGAAAGGAATGCCTTCAACCAAGAGTAGAAGACAAGAGTATCGAAAAAATCAATATAAGAAAAAAGTCAAAATATGATATGGAGAACTACAGAAAGGAAATAATGAGAACATCATCGAACCCTATTTGAGCACATACAAATAGTAAAGAAAAGGAAATGCAAACGTTTACGGAATAACAAAGGATTTGGTAATAGAAATTGAAATAAAACACATATACAATATAAACAAACTATTCGCACGCATACATGCACATGCCTGCTCCCATGTTCCAGCGTTTACTATAAAATAAATAAACAGGAATGTGAGGATGGCAAACAAGGATTTTCTGTTGCCGAAGTAACTCTGTGGTTGTATAAAAATATTCAGAATTTTAATTCCTGGCATATAAAAAAATATATATTCTACTCAAATCCTTTAATGCAATGCTCCTTTTAAAACTCATCCCTTTAATGGCGTAATTAGGAATTCAAATGTTATAAATGAAAATCCTTTACTTCCTTCAACAGTTATAATTTATATTAAAAATACTTTTGCAAAATAATTCCCAATACAGTCTTTATCAGATAGTGTATCTTTAGATAGTGAGTATCTTTAATAAACCAAACACCCTTTTTTTATTTATTGGTAAAAATTTTTTAGCTAAATTAACTGAAATTATTCAAAATTAGTGATCATGCAAAATGATGATGATTCAGGCGTTTTTGAATGAGATTTTTGATTGGAATCTGTGTAATGATTAATTATTAATGAAATATCCTTATGAGTATTCATTTTGTAACCACCCATGCCACCAACTCTTTTTAAACACACTGGCAACACTCTGCTAACTGAAATTCGCTAAAAAGGTTTGGTGGGGAATACGTGAAGCCGCAAACCGACCACACTTGCGCAAAGACCCAAAAAAAAAATATATATAAATAAATAAAAAACAATTCGAATTAAATTAAATAAAACACATAAACTCAGTTAGCCATTGTGCAGCTGGTTTTCCCTTCTTACCAGTTACCAGTGAAAAAGGAAAAAGCTTCCTAGCATAGATTATTGGGCAATAACGTTATTTAGATGAAAATTGAAAAATTCCAAATAGCTACGAGCATCAATTGCAGCAAATAAATTTACCTGGTCAAGTTGATATTGGCAGGGATAAAGAGAAAAGAAAACGTATAAGTCATCAATTTCTATTGTTCGAAAGTAGCGGGGGGAGTAAAAAATTTTAGGGCATACAGAAGACAATTATAGATTTAGAATTATTGCTCTGAGTATGAAAGCTTTTGTCTGCTTAAGCATGTAGACATAGTAAAGTCACAATGATGCGACATTTAACCATTGAAATAACCTGTTATTGGTTTTTGCTTCTTTTTTTTTATTATATATCAATTTCTATTTGAAAATTTAAGGTGGCCAGGCTTACTTATATTTCTAAAAGTATCATAGTGAAAAATGGTAAACGTTAGCTTTTGCTTTGGAGAAGATCTAAGCAATTACTGTATGGCTGGTTTGACATTGTTCTGATTGGTTTATGCTTCTGTAGACGGGTCAATTCAAAGTACATCTCTTAAGAGACCGGGGGAAGATCCAACAAATACGCCAATCATTGCATATGTGTGTGGGCCTGTACAAATAAAGTCGAAAACAAGCATTTTTATTGTGATTGTAAAGCAACTGGCATTTGCTTGGTCAGGGGCACTTGGAGATAATTGGAATGTGTAGGATATATGCCACTCAAAATATCGCCGTGTGATTGGCTTAGAGTACTCCCAGCTGGTCACCCGACCTTTACATTTTCTCATTTCACAAAAGGATACTTGATATGATTTCGCAGGGTTATGTGAACAGCTAAGTGGACGAGGTCCTTAATCCGGTGTTTTCTTTGAATTGAATAGTATTGATGATATTTTTCCTAATTTTTTCAATTTTTTCTTTTTATTATATATTTTTTTTACACCACAAAAGGTGAATGTTTGAGTCTTTGAGTGTCCTTTAACATGTTGTTAAACGTCTGCTGTGCCACTCGTAAGTTCCTAACTTTGCTGCTTGTTTCTTAATATTTTTGAATTTATTTTTGTCGGTTAGCAAAGTAAATGAAAAGTAAAAATATCCTGTGGCCATAAGCATAAACATTGAAAGGAATCGTCTATATATTGTACATCAAATTAAAATTAAAACAGTACGAAGTAGTGTAGGAGTTGCAGTTATTGATGCTTACAAAATGTTGGCTTTTCACCACATAAATACACAAACACATGCGAACAGACAATTTCATACGAATGTTTACTTTTGCTCGATGTGTAATACGAGGACAGCCAAAGGAACTTGTAATAGCAACATGCTGTTGCTTCTGGAAGAGTTTGTTGTTTGTTTTGTTTGTATTTCCCTGATTACTTTGGCAATAGAACTTCTTCTTAAACATTTTCTTAGTTCTTTTCTACTTTCAGATTTATTTATTTCGTTTGGTTCTTTTTTTTTTTTTTTTTGTTTTCTTTTGTATGCTTTTTATTGTTGTTGTGGCCTTCAGTTATTTACCCATTTAAAGGTTTAGCCTAAAGAATTTTCGTAAAGTGTGTGCTCTTAAGTGTGCTCCAAGATTATCTAATGAAAGAGAAAATTCCTGAATTTAAAATTACTTGTTTGCACAAAAAAAAAAAAAAAAAAAAATAAATAAAATAAAATAAAATAAAATAAAAAATTAACAATAATTTATTATAATGCAATATCTTGCTAATCCTTTTGGAAATTGTGAAAGAAATTCAATATTGCAATGGAACAATTAAAAATTAATTACTAATTAATTAATTGCTAATTAAAATAATTTATTTCGCACTGCCGTTTAAATTAATTTCGAAAACTTGCAACTGTTTAGCTGTTAATTCGGGTTTACTAAGGAAGTGCATGTTATCTGAACCAAATAGGATAAGAATAGTAAACAAATAGTAAAATGTGGGTCATGCTTTATTACACAAAAGTGCTTTGGTTAGACAGCTATGGGCTGTGGTTGCTTGGTATCCTTTTCTGCAGGAGTATCGGAATTTTAAAGCAAACAGAAAAGCTAAAGCGATGCAGTCAAAATAATAATGAAACCAAAAAGTTAAGTTAAAGAAAAAAAATAAAACTAATAAATTTAAACTAATAAATTATAATAATTATTTAGCAATAATTATTAATTTATTAAAAAAAAGTTTGACTTTGCGGTAAAAGCGAATGAAGTTCTAGTATGTTATTAAAAAGGGGAGACCTTAGAGGTGTCACGATTTCTCCTTCTGCAAATATTTTCATACAGTGTTGCATTTAATGTTTACTTAACTGTGGTAGAGTACAGAAAGCCTTTTCTCTATCACAATATAAATTTCGGAAACATAAATCACATCGCATACCTTAAAAGAGTGTACTAGAAGAGTGTACTAGAAGGTTATAGAATACACTGGAAAAATATTTAATGAGAATATTGCTATACATGCAAAAGATGTTTGAAATACAATTAATGCTACTTCAATTAACCGGAAGCAAAATGACTTGTTTAAATTAAAAGTTGGTCAATACTTTAAACATAAATTCTTAGGCCCTGCTGATGATAATCTCCAGTATTTTGGCCCCATCATTATATTACTATGAAATTTGAGGGGTTTAGGCAGCCAGCGAGATTGTGAATTTTGGACATAAGCTAACTATCCTCTGTAGTTGAGTATAAAAATTTTAAATAAGTTTAAAAATAAGTTTTATAAATATTTAATTTAAAAGGAATTTTTTACGAGATTACTTTGAATTATATTTTTTTTTTTGGTGGCATCCTTAAAAAGAAGAAAAGTAGTTTTTTCACATGCACAGTCAGACTCACAATAGGCAGAGTAATCAATACTAGTAGACATCAAATGAATACTAATCGCTGGGCTTGGTATCCAAACTTTAGCTTGTTGCTGCAACGGCAAAGTCACTCATACACACACACACACACACACACACACAATATCGTTTGTTTTCTCCGCAATTCTCAGAGTCGGCGTTTCCAGAGACGAGTATTAATAACAATCTCCTTCGTCAAACAATCAAATGGAAAGTATTTTGTTTCCTTATACGGCTAGTCTTCTTACATTTCGTTTTAATGTATTCATTATCCTGCCTCTTTGCTACCAAAAAAAAATATATATATAAAAAAGTATATATTTTGATTAAATGGTTTGCAGATGTAGGCGCCATTATTTATTATTTCAAATCAATAAAATGTTCATGGTTTGGTGTTTACATTTATTTCATACTGTTAACGGAAATGATGCGCACGATTTGTTAAATTCGTGATGAAGCAACACAGTTCTGCTTACTAGAGATTATTGAAATATTATGTGGGTTTTATTTATTTAACTTTTTTCTTACTTTTTGTTTTTGTTTTTGTTTTCGTTTTTGATGTATAAAACATTTTTTTAAATGATTTTCTTCTTTGGCATTCCGTACACAGAAAATACATTATTGATGTGCATTAAAAAAGATGTCTGATATTAAAATGCTTAAACTGTAATAAATTAGTGATTGCGGCTTGTGGTAGAATAATATCATTCGAGTTAAATGTGAATTACTATCCGCAATACAAATTAAGGCTGTGCAAAAATGTAATGCTGAGTAATTATTTGAAATGAATGTTATATTAAAAATGCATGAAATTTACTTCGAAGCTGTAATTTATTGCCTAAAATTAAAATTAATTTGTGGCGCTTGAAGAAATTATGTTTGTATAAAACAGAATTTATAAAAAAAAAACCGTTTTCTTTTAAAAAGGAAATAATAGTTTTTTTGTTCTGAACAAAATATCCTCTGCTTTAAATATATGTACATATTTTTTTTTTTTTTTTTTTTGCTGAAACCTCTTTGCAATTGGCCAATTGCCTCATCTTTGTTGTAGAATAAAAAATGTTATAAACGGAAAAATATATGTATATGCATTAGAGTGCTAATCAGTCAGCTGTTTTTTGTTTACAAACTATATGTAATATGGTAATTTTTTGATTTAAATACAACCATGACAAAAACAACTGGCTGAACCGAAAAAACAGCTGAGAAATTTTTAACTTGCTTTATTTTTTGGCGACGTAGATTATTTTAACAAAAACAAAATGGATGGCAATATTTAATGGGGAATAAAGTTGTTGTAGTAATAAGTTCGCCTAATATCAATTCGCCTTAAAGACAACATATTAAATATATTAAATAAAAAAAAAATATATATTTATTTTTCCATTTTTTATTATTACTTTTCTTGTTCTCCTACATTTCGAGTTCCATTTATATTTTTATTTTAAAAAAAAAAAAAAAAAAAAAAAAAAAAAAAAAATATAGAGCTGAAGAAAAAATTTTGTAGCCTGAAGATAATGTTTTATTATCCTTTTGATGAAAGATGTTATTTTTGTTTTTCTATCTGCAATTTTCACTTTTAACTTTGAAATATTGTCGTAGTTCACAAACCATTTTCTATTTGAATAATTAATAAAAAATATTTCTTTTAGTTTTGCTTGCCACTGTGCTTAAAAATGTAGCCTGCAATGCAATTGCAAAATATCGCTCTCAGTGATTGTATTTATTTGCATATTGTTAATCGTTTTTGCAAACAAGTAAACAATAAGACGAGAGTGAAGAAAGAAGTGATGAGAATTTATAACCACGCCTTCTTCATTTTGTGCTTTTTAGATAATTTTGAAAGAAAAAATATTGCTGAAATTTTAAATTGCTTTTGAAACACAATGCAAATAAGTAACGCTTTAAGAGCAGTTCCTGGATAGGGAAATCTTTAGTTCAGCTAGAACCGTTTAAACCCTGCAAAGTTCCAAGTGAAACCCTTCTCACTTCTTCTATATGTTTTTCTTATTGTTTCAGAAATTCGTCTATTAAAATCTGTCGCTGCTGAAAAATTACTTTCATTTGTGTACTCGCAGTAAAATTATGGCAGCGAAAAAATATTTAAAAGTTTTTCTTTGTACAATTCCAAATAAATATTACAGTATTCACTTGCCAATTTGCAGTAAGAAATATTACAGCAATTTCATTACAACGAGATATAAAAATAATACCTCAAATCGCAGCCAAGTAAAACAAGAGACAATTTAGTGGCAGACATTTAGACAAGAGGCGAAAAAAATGAGCTGCATATTTAATACAAACGCCAGGTGAACGACAAAAAAAAGTAACAAAGTAATCTATTCAGACAAGCAACTCATTTTTAAATACAAATAAATGTTGTAACCTGGCAAATTTTTAATGAAACAAACTTTGTCATTCTTATGATAAATTGAATGATATCAACCCCTCTACTACAGCAGTAGAGCACATGGGGTATACACATAAGCAGTATTTAATAAACACGATTGCTGGCTGCTCCTTCCAAATAATACCAGATGGAGATAGAAATTCATTCAACATTTATAATAAACTTTTCCTTCGGTTCTATTCTATTGTTTCTACAAAAGAAAAAAAAAAAAAAAAAACTACAAGAAAAATTCATATTTTTGTGTAGAGAGGTGTGGGGTGTCGTATGAAACCCTTCTAGCCTTGGAAAGGGGAATAACTAGGTTACAATTATATTCTCAGTTATTTTAATATTTAAAGCAAAAGCAAATTGGATTGTTTCATTTGATATTTTTGTCATGAAAATTTGATTAATTTCATGTCCTTAATGGCAGGTAATAAATTTAACTCGGTAGTACGCTGAACAGCTAACGTAATGTTAAGGTAAATAATAAATATGCATAATAAAGAGACTTAATTTTCTATGTTTTTCATTATTCTTTCTCCTAAATGAATTGCAAAGGCGACAAAGACGATGTGAGAAATATAATGAAGGAATAATTGGAAAAGCAACTTTAATTCCTTTTAAACAGGAAAATTGTAATTATTTACATTTTTCAGATATTAGAAATCAAATATCTTCCCACACATATTGTAAAAAACTGATCATGATTACAAAAACTGATAATGTTGTGGGCTTACGAAGAATGAGATCATCATAAGATGTCAAGGTTTTCATCTGACATTTGTGTGATGACAAGAAAGGTTTTTGCAGTTTCAGAAAAGCAAAAATGTATCAGAAACTTAAGAGATTGCAAACCCTACTTCACTGAGATATACAGATTGGAAATGGTTGATAAATATGTCAGATGACAAAACTGACAGATGACAGATGACAGATGATAAGTGACAGCTGAGAAATGGTTCTATTTGACCACTATCATTATACGCTCAAACTCTCTGAAGAGCAGAGAATAAAAGCAAAATTTAAATCCCATGAATTCAAGAATAGCGAAGTTTGTAGCATATATGAAATAATTTAAAGGATCCAAAATTATTAGTAAAATTATATATATTTATTTATCAGATAATTATATAAAAAAAATTATAGAGTAACAATGCAGAGCTTGCTTTTCTCACTTTTAAATACGGTAAGTTTATTTAAAATGATTAACATGACAGGAGAGATTTCTGAATTAGTAAATGGTGGATAGCAGATATACCAGCAATGTGGTATGACCTGTAATCAATGTCTTAAAATTGTAAATCCTACTGATCTTGTTATTGATAAACCTATTTATTACTGGCCACACCATTTCGCATTTTTACAACTTCTTATACATTCATATGGTAAAAGTTGAAACGTATTTACGTATAATAAAAAGTTATGTACTCGGAGGAAACTAATATATTTACTAAAATTAAAGGAACTATGACTATATTTGCATATAACCGTATGGGCGGTGCAAATAATAAATAGGCAAAGGACCCCTGACAAACTGCCTCGCTGCCAGCTAATTTATTTCTTTTCAAGTGAATTTTTTTTTTGTTGCAGTAAATGAGAAACAAAACTAATAATATCAAGGATTCATTGAGTTCATTTTTATTTTATTTCACACTCTTATATTCAATTAACACTTAATTTCAATATACGCTTAATATATTAGCCAAACACCCTTTATTATATACATATTTCTTATAGATTTACTTTGTATAAAAGTCCAACCACTTCCTTCGTTGTCCTGCCTCATTCAAAGCTTATTAACAAATTTAACAAATCTATTTTAGCACTTGTGTAACGGGCTTAAGAACGGAATACCACAAGCAAATAAAACCACTTAATCTTTTATGCAGCATATTTTGTAAAGTATGGGGCGTTTTTAACCCATTTCTGGTGTTTTTAAGGCCTTATTGGTTAATTTTTTATATAGTTCATTTTGGCTATCTCATGCCACAGCAGAAGAAATTATACTACGGGCAGCCAGTGCAGCCAACCGCACATTAGCTGCTTAAGATATTAGAAAAATATTATGGTTATTACAGCGCCTGGTTGAAAAGGGTTCGGTTTTGTTTATTTTTCCTCCTTCGTGTTCTGTCATTAAACTTTCCTTTGCCACTTATAGTTCATATTTAGTTTGTACTTGCCATTGTCAACTACAGTAATAACAGCAATTTGTATGCAGTAGCAGTGGAGCGAAAATGTCAAGTTGAAAAGCATGAAATTTAGAACAATTATTGGTTAGGAGCAAAGACGTTGTACACTAGACACAATAGATACTTTAAGCTCTCCAAAAGAATTAAAAATGGAAATTTCAGAAATCTTTTACAAGTTGTCCATGTTAAAAAGGAAGCATTGAACTGGCAAGTCTGTTCCTTAAGAAAGCTTAGAATCAGTTTGTTCTACCAACCAATAATAAGAGCAGAAATTACATTTGAGCAACTGTAGTAAACACGAATACTCGTATGCATTGTATGTGTGTATGCATGTATGGAACTGCAGAGACAACTTTCTGCTTTACTCGGCCTAAACGTATTGCAGGATAGAACTTTTATTTATATGATTTTTGGCTTTCAGTTTCTACAAGGACATTTATTAGGAGTTGTGAAGGGATATTAAAATTGTCCAAACTATTTCCGCAAATGTAAAAATTACAAAATATTCTACTGCAAAATGTCATAAATGTTTTTGTCGACACCTTTAACGTGCTGCTCAACAATATTTCCAAATCAAAGTGGAATTGGTGAAAGTTCTAATGGTTTCATAACGTAAATAAGCGTTGCGACGTGGATGTGAAAAATGGAAATTTCAACGGTCTCAGTCAGTCAGTCAATTGTGTAATAACAAATTACACAAATGAATTACAATCAACCATACCCAGTTGAGTAACGGCTGCCATTGATAAGAACATTGTCAGATGGTCTTTATTATATGCATGCTTATAAACAAAGTCGTAATTAATATAGTAAACATTGAAAATGTTAAATGATCAAGAACAGCAGGCCTTCTTATCCATATTACAGTAATTTGTTGATCAGCTGATTGGCAGTTATAAGAAAATAAGCCATTACTGAGTTATATGACACGAACAGCTGATTGTAATAGGGTTTTGTTTTGTTTTTTGTAAAAACCGTAAAGTTGTTGAGACTTTTAGTAATATACTCCACTTGTATTCCATATAATATGACTATTCTTATTTGTTCTCGGTAAAATATTTTTGATATCCAATTGCTACGAAATTTTTGTTAAGCTAATTTATGAGTCAATTAAACACAACCCCTTAAATGCCCTCTTTGTATAATTACACAAAAATTTCAACACTTTTAGTGAGATAATCCTTAATCCTTTTTAACTGTATTCTTATGTAAACAGATTTACGTTTTTTGTAAAAATATTCAGCTCTTCACATTTTAATTATAAATAAAAATTACTTCACTATTAATTATGTTTGAAAATTTTAAATTTTTTGCAAAAAAAAAAAAATATTTATGAAAATAAATATGACGAGTTAAATATATTAACGTAAGAACTTACGTAATTACTTATGTATTTTTTGTGAGAAAGCCACACTAATTTCAGTTGATATTCAAATATTAATATAATATATTTTTAATACAAATATTTTTAATTTAAAACAATTTCACGTAATCGGAAATATATTTTAATGGCTTTTCGACGATGTTGGTCATTTTTAAAGGCTTCTTTTTCCACGCAATCCGGTATGTATATAAGTTCCATTTCCGAAGTTTATTTGTGTATATGCGAGTAAAAATAATGACAGGAAAAAAATAAAAAAAAAGTCACGTCCATGACGGACTGATGGAAGCAAGTTTCATTATGTTAAAAAACATAAATGAATTGATGGACAGACGGACAAATATTTTATTCGGACAAAAATACTATTCTAAGACAGAAAACAAGGAGTCGACGGGCAATAAATGCAATGAATAGAAGAAAAGATGGACAACAATGTTTACTCTGTCAATATGTTCATTCCTTCATTCCTTGAAACGTTATTGCCATTCTGCATAAGCAAAAGGCTACACAGCAATGAAGGCATAATCAACGGACCTACAACGGACAATGAACGAAATTATTTATTTTAATTCCTGCTGGTTCCAGGGCCCATTAATGCACCACAAACTTTGCAACAGGTAATTTGCTTGCAATTAATTCGATGAGAATATAATATTTTTCAATTCACCCACTTTGCACAGTAGTCAGTTAAATAAATAAACTGTTGTTGCAAAAAAAAAAAAAATTCTATAAGGATTATATATAAATGTAAATATGGGATTATATAAAAAGTTATATCAAGCAATCAGGTGAAATGGAAAATTTGTTTTGGCCCAATAGTCTAGTACCAACAGTTTTTACGAGTATTACCCGCGTTTGAACGTACCACGGTCCCATGTGGCCTTATTATTTGCCTTAGGAAAATATAATTCCTAAAACAGAGAATTTTTTTCTGCATTTATTTGTATATTTAGAGCTTATATATGCATGTTGGCATGTCAGTGCGTGCTGAAGTTGGTTCCAACGCCTGTGTATGCGCAAGGCGTGAATACACGTAACTATTTTAACTGTCAGCACTGAAAGTACACCAGAGTACTGAACTAAATACAGAAAATGAAAAACTGGCAACAACTTCAAGATTTATTAGCATCAAGATTAACGAATTAGTTAATTTTTCTTCAGCAACGGAACTCACAAGAGCTTTTTGTGAAAATTTACTTTGAAAAAGTTTCAGAAAAAAGAAACCAAATAATCAAATTATAAGCCAAAAAGAGCAAGCAGAGAGTAAAGCACAAAATTACGGAAATTTCACAAGTCTTGTGAAGAGGATGTGGTAGATGCTTTGCAGGAGCATTTATACGCACTCGTATATATATATATATATATATATATATATATATATATATTTTTAAGCTATTAGAAATTTTACTTACGTATTGCGGCTTGTGCTTAAATACATATATTTACGTCTACGTATTATGATGTAGTCATGGGAATTTAATTTACTTTCACACGTTTTTATCTTCGCCTACACTTTGTTCTTTGTCCAAAGCAACGCCCCGAGCATACAACTTTTACATTTACTAGTTAATTAAGTAATGTTGATAATTTAATAATCTTAAGGCGACTAATTTGTTGTTAAAACATACGTCAAAAGCAACGCTTTATTGCCACGTATAATGAGGAGCTAAAAACACTAACAATTAATTGCGCCAGCAGTTGTGTCTCTTCCCTCTCTTCTTCTTGCTTAAGTATTTTCGAAGGCATGTCTCAAAGGAAATTAAAAAAAGAATTCTTTTTGTAGATAATTGAGTGAATTGTAACATACATTTCTTAGCATAAATAAGAATTAAATTAGATTTGGAAAGGAGCTTTTGAACAAAGGAAATGAAGCAATTTAATTTCTATTAACGTTTTGAAATGTTTGCAAACAGAATTTTGTAGCTTTAAGCATTAAATACATTCGCCTAATCAGGCTAACGACTGCAACCTGTGAAAAATCATTTCAACACGATTGCATGCCTACACAAATTCCCCTTTTTATAAGCGGGAATGAACAGCATCAGCGTAGTAAGTATAATAGAAAGATGAAGTACGAGGGAGATTTGGAAAAAGCTTCCGGCCTGCTAAAGAAAATATAGTTTATTCGTTTTTATTTTTCAACATAATCTCCATCCAGATTAAAGCATTTTTCATAGCGATCGTCTAAAACAGTGATAGCATTTTCATAGTGTGAATCGCAATCAAATATGCTGTGAATTTTTAAGTAGAAGCATAAGGGCATTTGATTTTTTTTTTTAATTTTTATTATTAGGTATTTAATATATCTTGATAGTGTGAAATATATGGACCAATTAAACCCTACTTCAATCCAGTATAATTCTAGTGTAGAAAAATATCCATGTAACATATTGTTGGAGAAGGGTGTTTAAGATTCGGCACAGTCGAATACCGCACACCTTTCCCATTAACACTTATTTTCAACTGCAGCAAAATACGATTAAGAGTGATTAGAATAATTACACTTTTATTGGGGGGTTTGACGTAAAATAAATTTGTATACCATTTTAGCCATATTTAATTTGTATCTTTTATGTTTTAACTGTTGTTTTTTTTCCTGTAAGCAAAATACTCATACTTGTAACAGGATACAAATAAATGTTACATTTTCTATTCAAAAAGCAAACAGAATTTTGGAATGATTTTCTTACACGTGTTGTCACTAACTGATGTCATCGGCCAACAAAACCTAAAAGAAAGCTCGTATCCTTTTTATTTATTTTAGTTTTTAATTTTTTTTTTTTTTTTTTTTTTTTTTTTGAAAATGATGACCTAATCCTTTGCGCAACCCTTTTTCCACTTGAATATGATTTTATTTACAAACTTTTCGTCCCCAAATATCAATTTTTTTTTTTTTTTTTTTTTATCAAAACATTTTATTTTGTTGTTAGCGATGATATCCTTATTAATGTTGTTTGCCTGTTTATTTAGACAAGATTGCAAAATTTTTTGTTTCGCTTAAACAAAAAACTCCCTTTTTCGTTATATCCTTTTCCATTCACAGATTTCCATGGGCAATGGAAACACCCTACAAGTTTTAAAATGGATAAAGATTTTATTCCAAACTGTTTTATTTTATCAGTTGGCTAAGAAATTTGCATTGTGATATAAAATGTAGCATCAGTTGTCCTTCGAGTTTTATTGTGGTGTTTTCTTTACAAATTACATACCTTTCTCTTGCCTAAAAATGTAGTGTCCAGATACTGGCATAAAGGGTGAAGGATAAAACTATTTCTCTTTCCGTGTAACAAAAAAAAAGTGTGAACTCAGGAATGAACCCTTTTGTTAAAAATGTGATTTATAGCTTGTCATACTGCAATGAGTTCAGCTTGTATTCATATTTAGCCATAATACGACTATGTTACCTTCATGAAGAGAAAAGCAAGCTTGCTTTGCAGTGGGATCCAATTTGTTTTGATTTCTATGAAAGCAGGCAACTAGCAATTTTTCAACATTTATTATCAAGAATTTTCTAAAAAAAAAGATTGCTTTAAAAGGGAAAGAGCTTTTAGCGAAAGTGTTTTACTATATTAATCGTGCCCTTGCTAAATATACTAATAACTGCAATGACGGCATAAAGGACTACTACACATGATTTTTTCACTCTTATTCTACTGCAATTGCTTTACGATATAATCAATATTTCAGAATTCGGTGTATTTTAAATAATAACTAAAAATGAAATACATTTTTAAATATGGGAATGTAAAGCGAAAGCGAGCAGAAAGGATATTTTACTTTCGCAATTTGTTTGTTTGCTGTTATATGTTATTTTCCTGCTAACACAAACTATAGATGAATTGGCTATCTACACACCTGTTTAAAAAAATTCTCTGAAGTATTCAATTACTTACCCGCTTCAAAGTATGAAACTACTGGGCTACAGTACTAGCGAAGCGTTCTACTAGGGTACGAGGTGTGATCAAAATATCAGCATTATTTTCACATTTTGTGAGTTACATACATTTTTGTGAGTTGATTTTCGCAATTTATCAAGTGGTGTTGTACGTATATGTTAGCAGTATCAGACATTTTGGATTGTCAGTTTTTTATTGTCAGATAATAAGCTTAGCCGTGTTTTGATTAGCTCTTGGGTTTTTTACTATTACTTACTTAACTTTTAGCAAAAAGGATATCACATGGAAGCTGTTGAATGTCAACAACGAAAATCCAGAATTGCTCAATAAGATCATAACTGTTGACAAATGATGGGTGTATGGCTATGACATTGATCCAAATCCCAATTATAGCTATAGAAGCGTCCAGAAGAGACGAGACCAAAAAAGCATTTCAAGTTAAGTGGAAAGTGAAGGTTTTGCTTACTGGTCCATCATTAATTCTTGCCACAATGTTGTGGGCTCAATAAGGAATACTATCTTGAAGCTATACATCGTTTACACGAAGCAATTCGTCAGAGGAGCACAGAATTGTAGAAAAACCAACCATGGAATTTGCATCATAATAACGCACCAGCTCTCACATCGACACTTGTGCGTCAGTTTTCGGCCAAAAACAAAACTGTAACGGTTTCGGCCCCGGCTAAGTTTTTCCTCTTCCCAAAACTCAAGACACCGATAAAAAAAAGTTTTTTGCTACGATTGAGGTGCAAAAAACGAAAACTCGTAACGGGAGCTATTGGTAATACCAAAAATCTCGTTTCAGGAGTGTTTCGAGGAGTGGCAACAACGCTGGCATAATTATATTATATCTCAAGGGGATTACTTTGAAGGGAGCAGTACATTTGTGTAGTAATCACAAATTATAGTATCTGCTTCTTTTAAGGCTGTACTTGCAACTGAAAATATAAAACTTTTAAAACCCCAAAAAATTCAATTTTGCAGATTTGCCCGAATCCACTGAATGTCGCAAAAAGTGACACCAAAGCTTAACTGCATTTGGCAGACTTAATAACATGTTAAAGACGCAACACCGTCCACAAGCTCTGTCTTAGATTTCAGTTATAATTGACCTCTTGCTTTGCTTCTTCGTAGTCCCTTAAGAGATTTCATTTTCTCTTCACACTTTACATTATTTTATTTCATTTATTTTCCAGTTTTTACAATTCAAGTACTTATAATTTCATGTCATAACTTCTTAATTTAATGCCATATTAAAAATGTTCTTCTTTGTTTAAACAAAAAGTAACTTTTTAAACTACATTTTATTCTAAAAACATTAAAAATATTATTTTGAAGTAATCTTCATTTATAGCGTATGCAATTTCTCAAAGTTTCTTTTCTACTTTTTGCGCATTTCTTCAGTTTTTAGCAAATGGTGAATGCAAACAGCTTGATAGGAAAATTCACACCGACAAGGATATCCTTAGAGCACAGGAGCAGGTTTAGAAAAAAGAAACCAAAACGACATGCAAATAACTGATTGTAAAAACTTACTTCTCTGCCTGCTTGGCTGTATAACGAAAAAACAAGAAGAAAAAAATAAGTAAAACTTATCGGAGTAAAAACATAGACCAAAGGAAGAGTTAAAATGTGCCGTCACTGGTAAGATGAGTTATTTACGTATTTGAATTTAGTTTTTCTAATCCCAAGTACAGGCATTATATTACACTATTCCCGCCCTGACTCTTCACCACACATTGAGAATTATTTTACTTTTAATAAGGATACTTGTAACAACTGAGATTTTTAACCAAAAGCCACAAATATTTTGTTTAATTCCTCTCTCCTCAAAATGAACTGCACTGGTTGCTATTTCGTTTCCTGCAAAAGCACGTTGCATACAACTGTTTTTTAACATTTACTTAGTAAAAGTAAAATTCTTATGCTCAGTAGAGGAAAATTATCTTCCTGTATAAATTTCATAATTTCCTCACTTTCAGTCTTGACAGCTACCAATTTCCTACTTCAATGAAAGGATTTTTTTTTAAGGATTTAAACTTTTTCTTCATATTCCAAACCGAAACTACTCGTAGAGTGGGCGTATGTGCATCATGTTTTCTATACTTCTGTATGCTCAAAAATTGTATAAAAAGTAAAGGGCTGTTCAAGGATTAGTGAGGAAGCAAAATTTATTCAAATTATTCTATTTAGATAGAATAAATATAAAATAGATTTAGTATAATAACAGTTACTCGTAAATAATTTTTCGTTTTTATCTCTAAAACTGCTTTGTTTTTATACTAGAGGAGAGATGAGAGTTACGCGGTCCTAATGCAATACTTTACGACGAAATGGAAAGAAAAGGACGTATCGGTCTTGAGAAATGTGTGCATATGAGTGCATGTGCTCTGTTGTATTTTAGCATTGATGTTATTTTATTTGCTGGAAAATATTAAGAGTCCATTTCAGGAAGTATCAGCATAAGAAATATGGAAGAACATGAAAACAATTAATTACAATTTTTTTTGGTAATAATTGCTGCAAATAGGGCTCCAATCCAGGACCCTCTTTCCTGCTGGAATCCTAGAAATTACTTTCAATTCAAATATTGATACGCAAGGCAAATCCCAAAGACGTTTTTTATGCGGCTGACATTAAATTATAAAATAAAATAAATTAAATTATATATTATTAAAATGTTGGTAGTGAACTTCCTTTCAGTCGCCTAATACACACGCATGTTCACACTTTCATAGAAATTGTTTTAGCATTTTCCATCCACTATCCAAGATAGTTGCTCCCAAAAATCTTCCCAGATTTTGAATTTCGTGTAACCAAAGTAAGCTCAAAATGTATCACCTTCCACTCTTTCGGAAAATTATTGAGCCACTGACAAAGAGAGATCAAAATAATGTCTAATTTGTGTGGAACTTTTCTAAATATTTTTGGTAAAAAATAATTTTGTGTAGTGACGGCCCTTCTTAGCGAAACAGAAAGGATTCAGACAAAATCGTTTATAAGAATCCATAAAAAAATCAACAAATCGGTTCAAGAATTTTTTTTTTAACCGAGCGGTTCTTTCGTACTTCTGCACAGTAATCTGCCACGAGTGATGTCTCCAATAAAACACTCCATTTTGCTTTCGGTATTACTTCAGGAAGGACCAGAAGATCTCCTTAGTATGAACTCCACGTTCTTTACCAAGGATATCCATCTCTGCTACGAGTGATGTCTCCAATAAAACACTCCATTTTGCTTTCGGCATTACTTCAGGGAGGACCAGCTATCCTCACTATGAACTCCACGTTCTTTACACTCCCTTTTGCCTTCGGTATTACTTCAGGAAGGACAAGAAGATATCCTTAGTATGAACTCCACGTTCTTTACCAAGGATCGCCATCTCTGTTACGAGTGATGTCTCCAATAAAACACTCTCTTTTGCTTTCGGTATTATTTCAGTAAGGACCAGGTCTCCTTAGTATCAACTCCAAGTTCTTTACACTCCCTTTTGCTTTCGGTATTATTTCAGGAAGGACCAGGTCTCCTAACTATGAACTCCACGTTCTTTACACTCCGTTTTGCTTTCGGTATTATTTCAGGAAGGACCAGATGGGACACTTACTATGAACTACACGTTCTTTACTAAGGATTTCCAGTATTTTAGTAATAAAACCTTCGGGAGTGAAGACACCAATGTGTCCCTTGAGATTGCTTTTGAAGAATATCTTTTCCGCAAAACCATTGAACTCTTCCCACACGGGAAAGATACTTGAGGAAGTCTCGGTGCACAGAGAGAATTGGGATCACAAATAATTAATTTCCCCAAAAAATTTCTTTTTACTCATCCTTTAACATTGAGCCAAGCATTACGAATCCAGAAGTGATACTGATAATTTCTTAAATTATTTTTACTGCAGAATTTTGCAATAATCTTTTTATGCCCAAAAGCAAATCATCAAACATATCAGCGGTGAAAAAGCAAATTTATTTTCTTACGACATAAACAACAAGTGCAAAAACAAAAAAGAAAAAAGTGACTAAAAACACAAATCCTTGTCTTCTCGTCCTTTCAAACTCTCTTTATCTTAATGTCAAATTTATTTATGATTTTTAATGTTTTTATTTAACTTTTTGTCAGAAGTTTCCTTTTGCCCTCTACCGTTCGACTTCAAAATCCAGAAGGGTCAGTAAGAAGAAAGAAAAAACATTTCAATTCCATAAAATGCTGAGAAAAATGAAGGGATGTAAATGAGTTGCAGATATATTTTGTGTTAACTGTTGACGCTAATAAAGCACATATTTTATTTTTGCGTCTCATTTTTTCCTTTTAAAACCATATAAAGGGGGCAAATATGTTGCAATTCCCCACAAATAAAAGTTAAGCCAAACAAAATTTATTTGTTTTGTTGGCCAACTACCACAGCACAATCGCAGATTGAAAACTGGAAAAACTTTGCATATAAAAATGTTTTAGTAAAATTAATTTAGTGTAAGTAAAGGAACGACATTAAAACAAGAAAAAATGTGCCCTGCTTTAGTCAGAACTCTGAAAAGGAGTAGAAAGATTATAGAGAAATAAATCCCGTAAAAATAAAAAATTTGACAATTTGGCATGGGCTGTGAAAGATGCGTTTATAAATGGACTGTATATGGAGTGTGTGAAATGGTTTGGATTACAGCCGACAAGGGTCGCAATTTATGAAAATACTTAAATAAATTAAGAAAATAAAAGCACAAGCCATTATAAAAAAAATAAATTTTCCGAGTACTTTCCAACCGATTCAATACTGGTTATCCCAGTTAGCATCCTGGGTTGCAATTGCGGTATAACTTTGCCATATCAAATATCACGGAAAAAATGTAATACTTACGACTTTCTTAATAACAAATTATATTTGAACAGACTTCAGTTTGAGTGTTCAGTTTGTCTGTTCAGAAACTTTTCAATTCCACCAACTTTAAAGATGAAAGGCCAGAAACTATAGTGTCACTTCATTATTTACTATGAAGTTCCTTTATATGTGTATGTGTATGTGTATGTGTATGTATCTTACTTATGCACATGCAAACATATATAAAGTTAAAAGTTTTGAAAATGTTTATATACAATATCTTAATGGGGTAAAGTTTTTGTTTTAAAAGCGTTATGATCCGATAACTCTTAGTGCCGCACGAGTATTGATCTGCATTACATCGGATAATGGATAATGATAACGGATGCTGAGCTCTGATTCAGAGCTCCCACGTCCACTTTCACTTCACTACTTAAATATTTTTATGAAAGGATTTAACAAACAGCTTCTGCGGAGGTCTTAAAAGCACTTTTTAAATGAAGATTTCAATTTGTGAATTTTTTCCAAGGCCAGGCTTCCTCGATGCTATAGGAGACAAAATATACTGAGAGAGAAAGGAGAGCAGATCTTTGCAATAACCCTGGTGCCCAACGAGAAACTTCTAAACTGGTATTTCGTAAAATTGTTTTTTATGTTTTTCTTTAAAAAATTAAACATGACTGCTGGCGCTGGGAAACGAACCCAATATCTTAGACATTTTTAGTCAACGAACTTATTAACTAATTAAAACGAAAAAATTAAAAACGACTTTTCAATATGTATTGTTGTGTTGTTTTTGCCAACCAGTCAATATTAATAAACAAATTTTGACTTGACAGTAATGAGGAGTATTACAGCGTATAATAAATAATAATAAATAATTTTTAATAAGGCGAAATAATATTGAAAAATTCTTGTATAAATCATCGCATTATAATATTAGCAGACAAATGTTAAGAAATCCTTAAAATTACATAAGGGATTACGGGCTTTGAATCCTTCTAGTTTCAATGTATTTTCCTTTTCTTTTTCTTTTTCTTTTTGATTTTTTTTTTTTTTTTGTTTTTAGTTTCTATTTTTTGCACCGAACTCTCTAAAGTAACCGTCATTTGGTGACGTTACATTTTTGTTTGCTCGTTATTATTCTTATTGTTGAGTAGTAGCAGAAGAACGATTGCAAATATAAAATAGTTTTTATTTCTTTAGCAATATTTAGGTAGAGCTGGATGTGACCTTACACCAAGATCCCAAAGCAATAACTTAACAATGTAGACAGAAGGCCAAACACAATAGGATATGAAAATTGTAAAACAACTAGCAGCAAACAACAAAATCTATATGAATGAGGGAAAGAAAATAGTAAAAAGTTAACTACTTGCATCTGAGAGTGGGCTCAACACTTGGAGGAAATGAAATATGACAGTAGAGTGTGAATATTTTCTATGCTACAGTAATTATAAAACGCCCTTAAGATCACTGAGCTTTTGAAAAATTTCACATTATTTACAATATTTAATTATGAACTTTCAAGGATAATAACCATGTATGTGCCAACTATCCTTATGAAAATGGTAAGCATTTAGCTCTTTAGCCATTATGCATCTCCAAAACCTACTATGATGTGTCAATATTTGTAGAAAACCATTGAGAATTACAAAATCACAACAATCATAAGAGGCCTTGAAAATTCTTTTCCAAACAACGCAGTAATATTACACGTTACTAATCTATTTTATTTTCTCTTATCATGATCTGAATGTAGTAATAAATTTCTCACTGATAAGTAATAAACTTTTTTAAAAATTATTAAAAAAAATTTAAATTTAAAATTAGTCGTAAATGATTATTGAAAATGTAGAGCATATAAAATGGATGTTCGTTTAAACTACTCGTTTTAGCAACTATAAAGATAAACAGGGTTGGAAACCGATGAATATGGCAGACGAACATAATTCGAAAAGACACGAACCTAATTTGAATAGAGAAGAATGTGTCTCGCAGAGAAACGAAGATAACTCAAAGAGACGAACAAAACTCGTATAGACGAGAACGTATCACGTAATATCTGTTTGGCTGACTCCATAGGCAAATAGATAACAAACCGGAGGCCGCGGGGTAAAACTTCTGCCTGGACCCTAAGTCTTTTCCTAAGCACAAGCCAAAAACTTTTCGTTTCAGTTATTTACAAAAAAAAAAAAAAAAAAAAAAAATATGTGGACGAGAATTTCCTATTGGCTTCTCAAATTTTTTCCACTCAAATTGTAACGGTGTTGCCATTATTAGATTTCTTTGTATGAGTTACACACAATCTGTGGAAAATATATTCATGAAATTCTAGCTCAAATTTAAAGAGCTCCTGAATAGTCAAGATAACTCAGTTTAAAAGATCCCCTTAATTTTTATTTTCGAGAAAATATCGTTTTTCATGAAAGGCAAAAACAAAAAGGACTTTATGAAAACGTTTAACACTGTAGTTGTATGGCAAGTGCTTAAAAAGCCCTGAAAAGGAATAAATTATTATCGGTTGTTTATCGATTGGGTAAAGCAAACCGCTAATGTAGGTTGGAGCTTTCAGCAAATACCGTGGAAAGCCTTAGTGAAGAGAATAATCCATAAATTTACGTTACACTTATTTGCATTCATTATTTTCGGATAAAATGTAAAGTGAGTGATGCAACTAGCCTTTTATACATGCTACCAATCACTTTACAAGCTCACTGTAATAAAAGTGGCTAAAGAAAGAACTATAAATTGCGAATTCTACCCTACCTTCCATCGGTACGTACGTACATGAACATAAAATGTAAGAGGAAGTGGTAACATGATAAGCATATTTTAGCCTGCCGAACAGAACAGCTAGCCGTAAGCACACGGGGGAAATATCAGAAATTTCTTACTATTGGCACCTACTTCAAATGAGCCAAAAGGCTCAAAGTAATGATGTAGCACTTGCTCTTACAATAAATAATATTATTTTCTCAAAGCAGCCCAGTCATGTTGTACTTGTAGCAGGAACAGAAATAGTAAATACATATTTGACATCATAATCAAAGCCAAGAAGGAAATGCTTTCGAAAACACACACACACACACAGGAATGTAGAATTTTACTTTAATACGGAAATAAAACAACACAGCGCCATATTAATAATGCGAAGAAGCCAGAGTGGGGAGGAGTAGGGAAAATAAAAACTATGAGTTTACAATTCTCATGCAAAAGCAACAAATTGAACATAAAAATGTTTCGGCTTCCACGTTTCATTCATTATTTTATCGATGCTTTAACTTGGAAAAACAGATGAGTCTTGGGGCTTATGGTGTTATTAGGAATAGTACTTGTGGAATTATTGTGGATGCGTGTGTGGGAGTATGTGTGATGGTGCAGTTGCTTAGTTAAAGCTACAATAAATTTATGATCCTTTTTATGAAAATTATTTTCGCAGCAGAGGGTCTTATGCCAGAAAAATGTTCTCTATTTAAAATTCAAATGAAAAGTAAATTAATGCACACTATACATATATATTTTTTAATTATGCCAACTTAAGTTAGTTAATTCAATATCTAAATAAAACATAAACAAAAACTTGAACTTATTTTCACAACAAAATAAATAAATTTAAATAAAATCAATGTAGTTTCTAACCGTATATGTATATTTGTATATATTCAGTTTTCTGTAATGATAAAAAATAAAACAATAGAAATAATTGAAAACACAACATTATTTTATTTTACTATACAAGAAGTTTAAGTAAAAAGGATTCCTTAAAAATACTTCAGAAAAGTACGAACAAATTTTACTTACTTCAACTAAATCTTATTTAGTTGTACTAAAAATTATACGAAATAATTAAAAATAAAGGTGTCTTTTTTACAGGGGGAAGTTGGGTCTGTAATAAAAATATTTGTTAGGCTGTAGGGGCCACGGATTGGCAATGCCTCTTAGCCATCAGTCGGTAATTTATGTTGATCTTTAGCCATACAAAACACAATCTATATAATTAATTAATTATTTATAAGTTTTATTTTATATAATTGAATAAAACACTATAGTAAATTTCTAAAATAAATGCATAAATTCCTTAAAATCCTTTTCAAATTATAAAGTGAGCAAAAGCAAAAGACGTTGCTTGTGATTTAAATGACTTTGTTTTCAATCTTTCACTTTTGTAATTAAAATTAATAAATTAAAATTAATACTTCTACGGCTGATAATATTATACAAAATATATTTGGGTTAAGGACTTATGGTTGGTTTCCTCTGTATTTATTTAAAAAGTATTAGAATACAATTGCTGGAATTAATGCAATTACTCCCTCCGACTTATTAGGGTTTGAAAACGGTGAATGTGATTGGGGCTAACTAATGGACTAGCATGAATGAATTTATCAGGATACGGATACAGGATAAATACGGATTAATAATTTTTAAAAGAAAAATATGAGTGATAGGGAATTTATTTATGTCAAAATTATCATATCATATCCTGGCTATTAAATATTTTATAATTTTATCTAATGAAAAACTAATTCTCTACATATTTTGTTATACGACTAGCCTGCCATTTAATAGAAAATCTCATGCTACGTTTATCATGCAATAACACCCCTAAGAACCACTAAGGACCCCTAAGGACGCCTTTAATTACATATTTATTATTTATAGCATATTTTACTCAGCCGTTTTAAAAAGTAATGATAAATTCCTTTTAAGCAACATCTTTCTAAAACTAATATCAAGAATTCTTTAGATTTAGATGTTAATATTTGCAATTAAAAAGGATATATTTCTTATTCATTTAATTTTCGATTTATTTTGCTTATTTCTATTCAAATAATAACAAAAGACCAATAAATTTAACGCAAACAATATATTTGAAATATTCAAAAGGGAATTTCTAATTCGAAAATGGCAATGACCGTGTAAAACCAATCTGATAGTGTAACCTACAAAACCAGGAATAATACCAAAACAAATACTCACTCACTCACTCACTTACACACACTAAGTCTGGTTAAACGTTCCAATACACCAAACGAGAGAGAACGTAAAGAAGAGTGTTTAATAACATGGCAACTACAATTGCAAAAGTGAAAGAAATATAAAATTTTAAATGTTTTTTATCCTGCCAGGATGGAAATAAATAAATAAATAAAATCATATTAGAGATGAGCTGCACTCACGTGGTAAATTTTACCCACTAAGAATTTTTCAACTGATGAACTCACGTGCTCAATATCGCAGTCCAAACAAGCGATTTGAGTGAAAACATTTTACTGGAAGTACTCGATTTATTTGGATTGGATGGATTTTCTCATATACACCTCAAGCTCAAGTTCAAAATGGGCACAAGCCTAACTGAGGAAACACCGATAGAGTTACTTTAAAAATTACATAATTTGTGTGCTCAGTTGAGGCAAAATGAATTTCAAACGAAAAAATTATTTGAAAATTAAAAGCTCAATTTTTTGACTTGAATAAAATTTCTTTCATTTATTAGATGTAATTATATCCTTAGTAAGCAATTACAGGAGAAACGTTTTAAAATATAACAAAAAATTTGGTAGATATAAACTATACAGTTTGTACTTCCTTCAAGGAATTTCCCTTACATCTAACGATAGAGTGAAACCAAAAATATCGGGTTTGTTAGTTTTTCCTTAAACTTAAACATTAAAGTTACATGCGGAAAAGCCAGGCAATTTGAAGTGAATGTAAGAAATACTGGCGTCATGACATGTTACATCTTGCACGAACACAGAGCCGGCTCTGAATACAAATTTTCAGAATATGTATTAGTTTTTCAAACAATTGCTCGATGTGATTTATGATTTAAGGATTTATTTATTTTTTTTTTTTTGGTAAGATTTGTTTAATCTACGTAAAATGATAACGACATTTAGGAAATTTTATGAACTCTTTTTAAAGAATTTTTCTAGCTTTTCAAAATGTGCTAAAGCACAGAAAATATGTGTTGTTTTTAAAATGCAAAAATGTTATTTGAGTAAGAACTTTATACCAAATTACAATAAAAATTTCTCCCCGGTTTGTTTTCTGTTTCCGATCACTTTGATTTTTTCAAGAAATTGCAGGAGATATTTTTTATTAAACACTGAGCAATAAAATTGTTTAAGAGTTGTATAAGAAATACAACGAAATTTGTCTTTAAAGCTTTTGCCTCACTATTGTTTTCTAATTAACTAATTTTCTATTGCACGTTCATTAACAGTGACAAGACAGTCGCTCACAAAGCCTTCTCTACTTCAGTTGCAAGCAACATAAGAAATGCTTAAGCAAGCAAATACAACAGCGAACAATTGTGAACTGAGGCGGCGGCGTCAATTGGAATGGGCAAATCAGGAAAAGCAAATAATACAGAAATCCTAACGACAACAGCAAGAGCAGCAACAAAAATGATATTGCTAGTTGCCAGCAATAAATGTAACTACAGTAAATTATTGGCAAAGTTTAACTTTAGAGAAAATGTTTACACACTCAAACTCAACACTAACTACAAACATATTTGCATACACATCTAACAAAAATAAAAAAAAAAACATAAACAAAATGAAAAACAAAAAAAAAAGATAAATGAAAAAAGAAACGCATAAACAGATTTACATGCACTTAGCAGCACACACACACTCTCCCATGCAAATAAGCAGAGTATGTTGTAAAAGCCATAGTGGATATACCGGAAGTTAACATGTTAGTTTTCTCCCTCCTTCGTTCCGTCTATACAAAAGGGCCATCACTCACCCACACACACACACACAAAGCTACACCCATCCGCAAAGCAATTTTCGTATAAAAGTATACTGTTGGTGTTGTATAAAAATATTGCAAGTTTTGCCATATTTTTTATCAATGAACGCCATCAAACAAAATAAACTGGAAAATCTAAAAGTTTTCTCATTTCACAAGCGTAAATTTCATTTGACACAGAACTTAATTTTATAAGTTAAAAAATAAAAATTGAAAATATTTCTCTTTTTTTCCAATTTTTCTTTTTTCAATAAAAAAAATTTACATAGAATAATTGAAAAACTAAATTTGCAATAGTAAAACGTATTTCGAAATTGATTTGCAAGTCATTAAAGCGACGAGAAAAGAAATTTATTTAATTTCCACGCTGTATGGTGCTGGGAGGGGAATATGAAGTTGTTTAATTTTTTTTTTTTAAACATTTGATATCATTTTCATTCAATATTCAAAACATATCGAGTGGATATAGAAAGCACATTGTCTGGCCAATAAGAGTCGAGTCACATAGAATATGTCAAACGTATACATTCTACTTTCTCACGGGGCATCAAGTAGCATATATTTATCGAATCACTCAGAAGACACAATAAAAATATAGAAAAAGCCAAATGACACTTGTCAAAGTATTGGAAGAATACAAAAAAGGGGAAAGTTGCCCAACTGTTTTACGTACTTTGGGTTGACGTAAGTGGATTTGTTGCAAGGTGGCTGATATGATTTGATATTTTGATATTTTTTTTTTTAGTTTTTGACGATTCCCCCTCTAGAAATTCTAGCAACACAGTATTTGCTACAAGGAATGTATGAGAGAGACAGAGAGAGATAGAGAGAGAAGGAGAAAAGCATCATGGAGATCAGAGTATGAATGATAACAGAAAGTATAAATTTTATTTTTTTTATATGACTCCTGAGTTTGAGAAGAAATCAAATGTAAAATAGGGATGAAATAGACTGTGTTCACACAGGTCGAGTCTTAATGCAAAACTCATCACTTTTTCTTGTTTTTTTTATTTTTTTTAACAAACTCTACCCGCAAAGCTTTTGGCTTGTCCGCAGGAAAACACTCAGGGTCAAGGCAGGAATCGAACCCGCGACCTCGTGTTCAGTAGGCTGAGCATTATTCACTCGCCTACATTTGAACAGTCTTCGACATTGATGATATATTATTATTGGCTTTATTATAAAAGTATTTTATTTTTATAATGTGTAAGAAACCAAACGTATCGTCCGTCAATGAGTATGTATACGTGTTTATGTTCCCCCTCATCCCAATCACCTTATGTCATTAGGCCCCTGATTTAGTTGTGTTGTCTTGAAGTAGACTAGACTACACTTAATTTTGCTGTTATGTATTACAACCAAAACTAGTATAGTCTTCAACATAGTCGTTATATTTAACTCGTTACTTTCTTTTACTAAATGGAAATTTGACAGCCAATTTGTCACTCATTGCCGTTTCAAGAGGGCGTTGCGATTGAATAATATAAGTAAAAATAAATAAGGTGTACATAAAAGTATAATATAAAATGGATATATGTAAATGTGGATCTATTTTATAATGATGGAGGTGAGGAAGAGGATAGTATCGATGTTGCACGTTTGCAAAGAAGACAGTGCGATTCCTCAAATCCTTTAGATCTACCGGACTCAAAGTAAGAAATGTTTTTTGAACATAATAGAACATTTATTACAAAAAAATGAACTTAATTATTCAGATTCATCAGCTATTTTCGCCTAAATAAAGATGGATTTTACTATTTGTTAAATAAAATAAAAAAACAGTATGCGATCAACTATTCGAGGCAATGTGACCCCTCCTATATTAAAACTATGTTGCGCTTTGCGTTTTTTTTTTTTTTTGCTGAAGGCAGATATCATTTATGCATTAATTTTTGTTTCCATATTTCATAAATATTAAAATTTTTTCTCCATTTCGATGCAAATTCGGCGGCAAGACAACCACAAGACAACTGCAAATGATCAGTTGTAAGAATTTGTCAGTTCTCACAACCAGTAAATACATTGGTTGTAATCCATAATAGCCAAAAATTTTGCAATACAACTGAAAACTAACTAGTTGTAATTGTTTTTTTTTAGTTGTAAATCATGATACCGAACTGGAAACTACTCAGCAAAATTACAACTAGTTTTATTATAGTTGTAATACATAATCAGGGGGTAGATTTCAATTCTTTTCTTCACACTGCCATCTATTGGTAGAATATTTTCATAGTTCAAGTAATTCTTGCTTCCAAGTTTTTTTTTATTCTTCTTCTTTAGCTTTTGTTTTCCATGTTACAATTTTTTTTAATCTTTACGAAGGAAATATTTTTTATTATTGCAAATAATATTTCACTTTTGCAATCATTTATTTGCTTCATTTTACATTTATCTTATGAGGGGCATTATATATACAAGTACGGCTGTCTTGTCGCAGTTTACGAATCTCTCAGATACATATTAAGGTTTCTGTTCTTTAAGGTTTCCCAATTTAAATTCTATTGCCTTCCACTCAGATATCCCAAAAGTGGAAAACAATTTCGTTGAATGTGTCATAAAATATGCCTGTCTAAGCTGACACAAAATAACACTTTGATATACTTTCCAAAATGCCTTGTTTGGAACGGCTGTTCTCTTCTCACCATGGGGAGATAAATTATTAAACAAGTAATTGATTTTATTTGTAAAATTAAATGCAAAAAGTTTAAGTTTTATTTTCTCAACTAGCAGGCAGAAAACTTTTAATTGTTATTTATTGCAACATGTGAAACAGGTGTCAATTATTATTTATTGTACGAATAAATGTTGTAGTTGTTGTTCTTATGGCGTTTGAAGAACGTTATAACTGAACGCCACTGCCAACCATTTAAATGCCACACATAATTTTCATGATTTTCATTTGCATTTTATTTTAAATACAGACAATTTTCAAAATACCAACACAAAGAAAACTGAAAGGAAGGCGTAGAGGCAAGAGGTATAAGAAGAATGGTAGGAGAAGGCAAAAAAGAAATTAAATAGGAAAGCGAGCTGTGTGTAATATTACAAGTCCATGTCATATAATCGTATGTGTGTAATGTGAATTACTCGCTCAGCGTTACTAAAGTGTCTGCTAACGAACTAGAACACGCTTTAATTTGCCACATAAGAGCAACCAAATACAAGTAAATACCCAAAAGGATTGTATTACAAGTAGACATTTACCTGTGTATTATTCCGCTTTATGTTTATCATTCAATTAACCCTTTAAGTGAGTTTCGTGTTGAGCATTTATCATCCTTCAGTAAATATAAATTGTATATTTTGATATTTTACTTGTTTAAATTTTAGTACTATTGGCACCGCCAGCAAGCACAATGTTGGGATCTGCACATTTTTAAATAACAACATTTTGTTTTTTTTCATATAAAATCCATTGCCAAAAATTATTTTTTAGAATTTAATCGGATGTATGAGCATTTATTTCGATAATTTTTATTTATTAAGGTTTTTTTCGTTCAATAGGATTCATAACTTATATATCATCTCAAGGATTACTTAATTGTCCTTTAATCATCGTCGTATTTCTGAATATTTTCAAAGATAAAATTTTTATTTCATTGTAATGCGGCATTGCCAGCACTTTCTATTTTCCCATAATAATAATTTAATTTAAATATTAAAATATTTTTAAAATGTTTTTATATGTAAATGGCCATATGCAGCCGGGCCTTGGAAGTGCCTCGTACAAGAATATGAAAACATATGTATTTCTCATGAAAACTTTTGAGCAGATGCCTCTGATCCATCAGTTTGGTTATTTACTCATTAAAAACATTTCATTTACAAGTAAGTTTGTAGATCATTAAACTTTAAGAAGCCTACTAAAGGGAAGGATGGCTGAGATTTCGCAACAACAGTTTTTTTCCAAAGCGCCAGAGAATTTTATTTCGTTGTTGTAAACTTAAAAAAAAATATATAGCACATAGCTATCACCTGTTGGCTAGGTGACTTTACAAAAGCCAGTTGCGCAAACTCTTCGCAGAGATGTAATGGGCATATGGTAGGTTGAACCGTCTTTGGGCAATATTTATTATGCAGCTCCTTCGGCTTGCTTGAAAATAAAATAATTTTAATCTAAAATAACATCATTAATTCTGTATTTCCCAGAAGGGGTTAAAACTGAAGCAAAATAGCAAAGAATGCCACTGCAACGCATAGAATGCACAATTGCGGTTTTAAGTTTGACACTGTTGCTTAAGTTGGCTGGTATTACACTGCAAGCACAAGTACGTTATTGGTAGTAAAATAATCTTCCCTCTAGACAAGTTAAATACACCATAAAAATATACCTGAACAACCGCCACAATATGAGAGCATACTTATGACGACCCTAAAAATTTCCATAAGCAAAGCAAAGGACGAAATTTATAAATCGCAATATATACCATGTTAAAGAATGCTCGCAAGTGTAGTAAAAAGTAAATGCTTAAAAATTCAAAATCTTTATTGAATTTTTAGGCTTTCGCAAATAAACGTTTTTTAAAAAAATTATAAATTTGCATGTTTGTTAACTTTTTCCTAATTTATTTCTGCTCAAAGTGAAGGGAAAACAAATGAGTTTAGAACTGAAAGGAAACACAAAAAAAAAAAAAAAAAAAAAAGTAGTGAAAACCAGCCAATATTTTTTATTTGCATTAAATCTGCATATCCTTGACTTCGTTTTGGAATTTCTCTTCATTCTCTGTTGTTTTTATTTCATTTAGATTTTTTTTTTTTTTGCTGGCAAAATAGACTAGACAGAATGGCTGATTTTCGTACAAGCACAGGAATGCGTTTGTATGTAATTGTGTTTGTTTGTCATATACGAGTATTTGTTAAAATATATGCATTTGTTCTAGAGATTAGTTTAGTTATTTGTTACGCTCAAGTGCATTTTCATTTCGTTGACTTTGTCACATTTGTACGCTGGATATGTAAACATCACTTCTACTTATTCACACATTTTGCAGACAAACAATGAGACAGACACATCCAGTTGTTAGTTGAAACGACTGAGGAGTGTCTAGTAGTCACGCGTTAAATGTCAGCGATAACACGATATAACAATAGCTGAACGTGGAAGAAAATCTAGGTTTATTGAGGACGACCCTTTGGATGCTCTAACCGTTAGCAAAGGAATAGAAAGGAATGGGTTAAATTGCGGAAATGTGTGCACCAGAACCAGATTTTCTAAAGAAATTGATAAACAATTCTTTTTAAGGTCTGGAATTAAAATTTATACAGTTGGCATACCATCTGCCAACTGTTCAAGCGGCTAACATCTGTTCTCTAATAGCAGGCTCAACTAAGGAAACCTGAAGAAGTGGCCTGGTGTCAGTCCTTCCGGGCCAGTAGGATTTGCAGATAGAGGGTTCAGTAGCCACAGACCAGACTATCAAATTTCTTTGCTTTAAATCCGACGCTGCGATAAAAGTGAAATATCACAGACTTCACGGCTGCTTCCCATAATTCATCGAAATGGGTTGACCTTGATAGTATAAATTTCCACTCAATTTCAAGGCTCAATTTTACACTCAAAATTAAGGCTGGCTGTAAGTTAATTTTTCTGTTTCACTGTACTTAAGGTCAACTGGTTTAATAGAAAAGTAAATTACAAAGCGAATCCTGCAGCTTCTTGTGCATTTAGTTTTTCATCCCATTCCAACATCATCAAAAAAATTTTTTTTCAAATGAAAAGAAGTCCATCGAATATTTTCGGAACACCATAAATGTCCATCAGAAGAATTACTCATCAATAAGTTATTTTTAATCAACCATATTTAATCCTCAAAGTCCATTATCCATTAGATATTGATTTTTTTCTCAATTTTTATGCCACTGCCTTGTTTAGTATTTGACAGCCGACTTGTGCTAATAATCAAGCCAACTTCAAAAGATTAACGCAGAGAGCTTAATTTTATCATAAACATTTTCCAAAACAGTAAGTGTATCTTGTCTGTAATCATTCATACTAGTGCCGACTACAGAGTACACGAATGCGCAAGTATCTGCAACTGTGAAAAACACATTCTGGGAAAGCAAATTAAAAATATATACTGGGAAAAAGATAACGTAAAAAAATGTTTGTTTGTTAGTTGAAAACTTGAGTTAATTCCTTTATTTTTGCTGAAATATTTATTCTATGCAGTCGACATTGAGGCACAGAATGTCTGCTGGCATTGTAGTCTGCAAAGTTTTCCATGTTGACATTCGCAACACCTCATTTCAGTTTCAACTGCGAACACTACCACAATTCTTTTTTGCCTTTTAAATACAAAATGCAAAAATATTTACATATTCCTCATTATTGTTAATTTTAAACAGATTTGTATTAAAATAAATTTTGGTTAAATTATTATATCTATATATATTTTAATTAAACTAGAAAAAGGTTTAAATGTTTTTAGATTACAATTTTTTGAAAGAAACACAAAAACAGTAAAAAAAAACTTACTAAGAAAATTAAATTAAATATTTTTATAAAATAGGAGTATTAAAAGGGCAAGGAAAAAGTAGACTGATTGCCAGGAGTAGCAGCTTTTCCAATTAATTGCTGTAAAATTAGGCAAAAAGCTGAAAGGCCAGCAAGTTCCCTTAAAGTATAGTGTAGTACAATATTATTATTATATATGAGATTAAAGCGTATGTTTTAATATTGTCTGCCTCTGCAAAGGAACTTTATTTTAAATATTTATATATTACTCGCGGTAATTATAAAAATTCAAAAAAATAAAAATTATACAAATAAAAATATTTTTAATTTTTTTTTTTCTTTTGTTAACCACTGTACTCTTTATTAGTTTAATATTATTAAAAAACTTTTCTGTTTATTCACTGAGATGGAATTAATTAACAGAAACAAGCTTTCATATTGGCCTTTATTAAACCAAAAAATATAGAAATGAAACCCAAAAATTAAAAAATTAACTGAAAGCGAGGATCCAGTTGTTACATGCACCTTTTAGCCAGCAACCCTTTAGTCGAAATTCTAAGGAAAGCAAGAAGCTTTTGCAATTTCCCCCACAAATACTTAATTTGTTTTCTTGAATTTTTTTTTTGTTTTCTTTTTTTTCTATCCTTTTACCCAGTGAAACCTTATAAAGGTGTGAAGTCCTTTCAACTGCTTTTTTTTTATATAAGCTTAATATTTTCGTTTGTTGTCACTTAACTGACATACAGTCCATCTTAAGCATTACGAACTGAACAAAGTTTCAACATTCATACTCACATTCAAGCAAAGCAATAAAAAATTATAGATCCTTTTTCAAACAAGACGTGACAAAAAGTTTTATTTCTGCCTGTTCAAGGCTTCTGTTGTCATCATTACACATTGACACTTGTTTTGTGTTTTATATGTTTTATTTTTTATTGCTGTCTCGAATTGTATTTTATGAGCTGTAGCAGACTTTAGGTTTCAAATTTTTTAAAGCTATAAATGTTATTAAGTGGTGTTTCTTCTCTTTTTAGGTAAGCGTGTGCAAAGGGGTCAAGGTGTTAAATCGTTGTTAATGTTACTCTGCCACATCAAATTCTTGTTTGTTGCAGGTAATAACAATGAATACTTACAAGTTTCAATTAACATCAAGATAGAAGAGAAGGCGCGAGGAATTATTATTTCTTTTGTACTAAAATCTCTTATTTCGTTTCATTGTATTAAAAATTTATAATTTGCAAAAATTGTTTTTTTTTTATTCACATCAAAGTTGATTGCAAAAATGGCAAGCTAAACGACAGATTTTTGTGGAGCTATTTGAATTAAAGGCTCTCAGTGATTTTATATAGAATTCGTATAGGCAATAAATGAGAATATTGTAATGGATAAAGTCAATTAATTCTCGAATTGGTTTTTATAACCACAGACTTTTATTACAGTAACTAAATCGTTAATTTTGAAATTAATAATACACAATCTACAAACAAAGTGGACTTAAACTGGTACAGCAACCGTGTGGGGATTATAAAACAGTGTGTGATAAAATAAATGCAACAAAATCCTAAACTACATATAGCCTTATTAGTCTGCAATAGTTTTATAAATATCAATAGATTTCAATTTTTTTAACAGATTTAAAAAAAAGAGAAACGGAGATCCTTCCGTTTTTATTTGTAACTTGAAAACCTCTTTTTTGTATTACCTTTTTTTTTTTTTTGAAATGGAGTTGCGTTTAAAAATTTGCTGACTTCTTAAAATTATAATGTTTAGTTATTCTAATCATAATTGTTATTTTGAAAGTATTTTTTTTTTATAATTCAATATCTTCACAACAAGGTTCTTCCATTTGCAATTACTTCTTGGTGAGAATAGAATGGTTTCCTCCTGAACATGTTGCGGCCCATTTCTCTATTATCGCTTTAAACTTCCTTATGAAAATGTTTCTTATTTTACAATAATTTTTCGCCAGCTTTTTAAAATTATTTTTTCCTCACTTTTATAGCGAAATTTTAAAAGTTTCTAAAAAAAAATATATTTATCAGCGGTTACTAATAAATATCGTAATTTATTCCATTAGAAAATTGGCCTCGTTGAAAGCAAACTCTGTAATTCATGATTTTATTACCGAGTTCTCGTACGCGTTCATTACAGTTTCTCGCATTTTAAATCCAAATGCTTGTGTTGCCAATTTTATATATAATAATTATTTTTCTTTCTTATGTTTGCTCTTATCCTTAACATGAAAGCACATTGAAGCAATTAAAAATCCCATTCAGCAAAAAAGGATTTTTTTTTTTTTTGTTGTGTTTTCCTCTGAAATAATTTATTTTTTACTGGCTTAAATTTACAACCCATAAACCACAAGTTATAAAAACCAACCACCAAATACCTTTTCCTTACTTTTTCTTGCTTCTAATATGAAATTTGGTATCCCTTTTATTCTTGTTATTTTTTAGTTTGCTCCCATACTGCCTTATATGCAGCTCTCGTATCTTGTACAGAGTTCATGCTGTAATTGCCATACGGTTAAAGAATTCTTCATGAATATTTAAACGTTTTTACCAGCCAGCGAACAGGTAGTAAACATCAGACATGTGGCATAAAATAAAAATGATGGCAAAAGGTTTGATGCGACCGAGGTGAATCTGCAGTAAGCTACAACTCTAGCTGATATAAGAGAGGTTGTGGAAGATGCTCTTGCATGAACTCGGTATGGGCATCATGTGGGATATCGTCTGTGGCTAATGTAAACCTCTGACTTGCAAGGCCGAATGTATGGCTGATCATCACTGTTTGCTGTAAAGTTGATCATGAAATGCTTCTTCTTGCTTTACAGTTTGATCCCTCCGCATGAGCAAAAACTTAAAAAAAAGCTCTTTTCATACAAAAATCAGAATATTGGCAATTAATTCAACTCAAGTCATAACTTGAGGTTGCTCGTACAATCTCAGTATTATGTTTAGTAGAAAAGCCAAGAATTTGTAAGTAATAAGTCTGAGGATTAACTTTTTATACCCCCACCCCCGACAGTGTTATGATGTGCCCATATTCTCAACAATCAAATGAAATTTATAAGAAAACTCATACCATTAACTTTTAACTTTTTGTTAAAATATTTGAAAATCATTTAGAGCTTTTGGAAATAAATTTCCCATAACTAATTCTACAGAAATGGACCCGGTATAAAAAAAGTTCTTCAGACGAACGGCTGAGAAAGATTGTGTACGAAATATGTAAAAAGAACAATTGATATTAAAAACTTACTTGTATTAATTTTGCAAATTAATTAATTATTTTCGGTGCCAACTAAACTGCAGTTATAACATCATACGATGACATAAGGAAAACCATCATGTATACGGGTATTCCCCGCAAAGCCAACATGTCATGTCATCATTATTTTGTTACTACAAATAAAATAGATTCACAAGATGCTTGCCAAAATTTGAGAAATAATATTCAGATGGTCGTACTAAATAAAATAATTGATGTAATTAATTTAATTGGTGAACTCTATTATTTCAAAATCATGTTAAAAAAGAGTTCGGTGTAACGCAGTGCTATTGAAAAATGTGCGATGATTTTTCAGGAAATGTTCTAAAAATAATAAAATCAACTAAACAGTCGCGAATTTTATGTGTTTCAGGGAATTATAAACTCTTTTACCTCGAAAGGTTGAGAGCGCCTTTCTTACAATACTAACATCCCAATATGTAATGATTTTGGCAAGACGTTCTCGATACAGTGCAACGTGTAAGCACAGGACTACGGGGCATGTTTATATTATTATTGCTGTATAATTTTCAAAACTTAAAAGTCAGTGAAAAACTAAATGCGAAGGAAGAAAAAGTTTCTTTTGGCTAGTTTTTTCAGAACCAGAAAGCCCTAGCAGTAGCAGTGTCGTTATTAAAAGGTTTTGCTGTAGGGTATCACAATAGCAAATAGTGCTGCGGATATATGCCAGACAAAAAATATAAAACAGCCAAGACACACGTTTATTTGAATTATGCATTAGTCGCTTTAAATGTTGTGTGTTTTTGGATGCAGCATGACTGGTTGGATTAACGTTTGCACTTATGTATGTTGATTAGGGAGGTACCATTTAAATAATTATTAAATCCAATTATTTGTTAAATATTGTATCTTAATGACACTCATGTAAATAATGTGTGGTCACGAAAAACATTGCACCGGTAGAATTTCATAGCAAACACTTTCAATCCAAATATATATGTATATATGTATATCTATGGGTAGCTATATTTTGAGCCCTCCTAATGTGTAAGTACAACCAAGTGTATGTATTTGCTCTGCTCCCTTTAAATAGACAGGCATTTACGAAAAAAATGTTATATGGTTGGCTTTTTTGTTACATTGTGTTTTGCTTATAATTCAGCAACAAAATATCAAATTGATGAGACAGAGACGGGTTGTGGGTGGAAATGTTTATGCAATTTAATGTGTGCTTGTGCTTGTGCATGTGCTTAATGATTTCAGTGTGTGTTTAGTAAATTTATATTCTGTGTGCTCTGTTTGCGTTAATTTTTTTTTTTTTTTTTTATTCGTTTCTTTTCTTTTAAATGGCATCAAACGCAGTCAGTCACTCAACGTTTGGTAATGTTGTTACTTTTCCATTTCCCCCGAGATGACATTAAGAAGCGGTAACAGCAAACTGTATGCGGTACGGAAGTTAACTTGTGGAAAACACCATCTTTGAGACAAGCAAAATTCATAAAAAGCTACACAGAACCGAATCCTGAGAAATATTTAATGTATTCTTTATTACAATTATATGCAATAATAGTAAAGTGGGAACTGAAATTGTAGGAATAAATGAATTTGCGGCAGGCTTTTTATTTTAGAGCCGCTCATTGTAAAAATATTAAAAACATATGTCATAAGTGTTCACATTCCAACAATGGAATATTTAAAGGATTTAAAAGGAAAAGTCCTGCACTTTTAACATGAAAATTTTTGTAATTTTTTTTCTTCGGGAAACAGGGTTTATATTCGAAATGTATTAATTTAACCGATTTTAGGCAATATTAATAGTAGTTTTTCTCTTCAATATATCATTATCAATTTACCCAGAAGAAGTTAAGGCAACAAAGAATAAACTTTGTCATATATTATGTATTTTTTTTTTTTTTTTTTTTGGGATCAAACCTTTAATCTGACTCGTTTTTATGAACATAAGGAACCCACTAGTTCCACTAATGCCACTACCGCGAGAAGCATATATTGTGATCATTACATCTGTTACCGAAACGATAATGTTTGTTGGGTTCTTTAATCACAGAATGCACTTACATGTGTAGGCGCTCTCGCAAAACAATACATAGTTATTTTTATGCCGAAACGGTAATGTTTGCTGGGTTCTTTAGTACAAAGAAATAAGGAAAATTTTACACATCAGAGTTTTAGTAAACCGACTTGTCACACAAACATTCCTTATCATATGTTATTTAATGCTCTCCAATTTACTTGTCAGCTGTTTTCAGATATTTTTTCTATACGGCATTTCGCAACCTCAAATTTAATTCGACAATCATTCTAAAGTTTTCTAACTGCATTATGGCCTCATTTAGTTTCTTAATACTCGTAAATTATGTAATCGGTCATTATCTTCTAAAGCAAAATTTAAAATCTAGCAGTTTACAAAAGCTTATCAATCATGCAACTTTCGTTAATTGCATCGTCTATATTGAAGAATTAAATTAGAATTTCTTAAGAAATTGCTAATGTGAATCTGTCATGAATTATATGAATCATTACATATATATTTTTTTTTTATAATAATCTTTATTTTTAATTTGGAAAAAAGTACTTGGATATTTAGATATATATAGGTATTTTCATTTTGAATAATACACTCTAAGGTTATACAAGTCTATAAAATCACGAATTTGAGATTTGATGGGGGGCGACAGGATATAAAGAAGTACCTCATGAAAAGTTTCATGGGCATTCGTTGTACATTGTATCGGCGGGATCATAGCCAGCTTCGCAATTTTTAATTATTCTTTCAAGCCTAAAGTATTAAAATTATATATTTTAAAATTCATTTTTATATTGAAAACAATTGGTTAAAAATTCACATGAAATGCTGCATATATGCAGCGAACTAAAATATAAGGGGTATTGCCGATAATACAACACTGTGTAATGATTTGGAACTTCTGTCCATGAAGAGTAAAGTATTTCCGTTTCCCGGACGATTACTAATTCGTTTTTAATCTATTTTATTTAATACCACATTCTTTTACTGGCTGGTTAATTGCTTGATAGAGAATAGTTTTTGGATTACTTATACAACAAATAAAATGGAAATCCAAAATTCTGGAACTAAATCTCAACAGAGTGGTTTTAATAGATATAAAGTGTATAGATGTAAAAATTGATCTTTAATTTCATACATCGTATCGCATAAACTTCTTATTGATTTTTATCAAAAGCAGATGGATGAAACTTCGCAAAGTCCACTAAAGATTGGTTTTTATTTCTTATGACGGCATACAATTTATTTATATTCACTTATAAAAATTTATTTATTTTTTGTTCATATAATATAATTTAAAATAATTAATTAATATTTAAAATTCTTTAGTAGTGCTTCGTCTAACATTTTATTCTTAAAGTTTTGTTTTTCTTTATATGACCAGTGAATAAATTTTTATCAGATTTTATATGATGAATTTAAATAGGGAATTTATGGTATCGGAAAAAGTTTTCTATATCGAGCTGAAGAGTACTTTTCAATTTAAGATTAAATGAAATATTGCAAAATTTTAATATCCCACGGATAAACTTGAGTGAGTTAAATCGTCTGAGTGTTGAGAAAGTTGTGACGACATATACTACTATATATAACTGAAAGCAGCCTCCTTATCACTAACAATGCATTTGATTGTCTAAAGAAAGTTGCAGTTGATAACATTTAAGTGGAAGGCAAAGATTTCTAAATACAACATCAGTTTAATATACGGCGGTCACATGGCTAGTACTGAAATTGTATACGAGAACTGTGAAATCTGTGTTCAAGTACTTGCATGTGAAAAGTTCGATCGCTTCGTTAAAAGCTTTAAGCACTACTTTCCAAAAGGAAAACGACTATAAAAAAAGTAATACCTGCAAATGGTCACCCAGAGTGCCTTTATTAGGCATTATAATTTTAATAGACTGGGTGACATTAGCAACACTTGGTAGAACACAGCATTCACTGCCATTATTTACTACATTAATGTGTACGAAAGTATATTTAAATGGGCACACTGGTTGCAATGGTCTGATACATCCCACCAGCCCAATTTAAGTAAAGAAGGGACTAAACTTTGAAATTAATCTTATATTGGCTTTTTAGGGTTGCATCTTCAGGGCCAAAGGGAATTCGCTAACAGATTGCATACAGCGAAACATATTTAAATACATGCACACATACATGTACAAGGAGTTGTTACTTTCACTCCTGTGCCATTTCCTCAACAGGAAGTGTAGCTGTTTGGTTGAATGTGAGTTCTCTTGGGATGCATTAGTTTGTGTTTCCTTGTTGTCGGTACATACTAAATACGTAAATAAATAAATTGCAATGACACTATTTTACGTATAAATAAAATAAAATATAAAATTTTTCTGTTTCCCCTCCTACCGCCGGCTAACAATGCTGGTGTCACTTTTATCTGACACCAGACGAAGCATGTGGCGCATAAACCTCTACCACTCATTCTGGGCAAAACACCTTTAAAATCACATCAATATTAAACCAAAAATATAACCGAAAAAAAAATCTAAATGCAGTTGCGTACAACCTACTGAATAATTTATTTAATTAGTAAATTGGTAAAAACAAAAACGATTCTTCCTATTGATATTTTATGGCGGTGTGCCTTGCAGGTTTTGTACTCACAAGACTACGGCTGATGTTCTTATTTTAAGCTTATAAAACTTGTGATTTTATGATGTACATAAATTCAAAAAAGGAAGGGAAATATTAAAGGACATTTTAAGAAAATGAACAGCCACCAGAGTATAATTTCATTACATATTCATATAACAAAAAAAAAAAAAAAAAAAAAAAAAAAAAAAATAAAAAGCAAAAAAAAAATTTATGGTAGGAAAGGGAAAAGGAATGTATTTTTAAGACACTAAAATTAAATTTTAAAACGACAGACATTATAAAGGACGAAGTTAAAAATATTGTGTAGGGATACAATTAGGAGGTGTAGACCACTTTATGGAAATTAAATTTAATAAATTCCTATTAAATTTCTATTGCAAATATTATCTAATGCTCGATTATAAAAAATTAGTAATAAGTTTAATATAAATTATAAAGAATTAAACATCTAAAGCAAACAAAAGAAATTAAGAAAATATACGATTTTCAAAAAAAAAAAATTTATATACATTTTTTTTTATTATTTTAAAATCTTTGCTTTGATCACCTATTTTTATTAGCGCTCAAATAGTTGTAACTGCTCTGAACTAATTATTATTATTATTTTTTTTTTTTTGGTTTTTAGGTAACTCAACTTGCAAAGCTTGTGCGGAGGAAAACACACAGGGTGTAAGCAGGAATCGAACCCACGACCTCCGGTTTAGTAGGCTGTAGGATTATTCATTTGCCTATAGAGGCACTTAAGACAATGTACGGGTACAGTATGGCTACTGTACTTTTGTTGTAACAATTCGTAAAACTAGAAATGTACTTGAGTAACCCTTAATTTTGTCCTCCCCCCATTTTCCCCTCTGTAGAGATTTTTAAATTATTTCTTTAATAAAATAGAATTTAATTTTTTTTTTTATTTCTTTAATAAAAGTTTTCAGAAGCCTTAATTAATTTAAATATAAAGAAATAAAATATGTCAAGTTTATTGATTCATAATAAATCAATATGTTGTGACATAAAAGTTCCGGGATATTGCTAAGACATGCTTTAAGTTCATAGCCGCCGAGCAAGACGTTTGTAACTAAGCGAGGAATGCCCATACGAATATTTTGTTCTTTTTCCAATGACAACTATTGATTACAATCAATACGTAACCGTTAAAGGAAAGTAATAAAGTTAGGCAACTTTTAAGCTTTGGCATACATTCAGTACTTTGACAATTGCCAGTTGTCAGATTGACAGTTGTCTTCTAAATTTATTAGAAGTGCTTGCAATGAAAATAAGCTGATTTAATATATTCGTACTTTAGTTCAAAAAGTACAAGGTATATGTACGTATGAAGTATTTTATGTGACTCGCAGTTTAATTTCATAGTAATATTGAGACAGAAATATTTAAAATAAAGCTCGTCGAAACGAAAAATCTAATGAAAAAAGAAGGGGGGAAAAAGTTCTGCATTTTGCAATTTTTATAAAAATTATTTTTATTGACATTATTTTATGTTCCACATACTTAATTAAACCGTAAACCTTTACGAATGGGAATTTTATTTTAGAAATTAATCGCTAATTCTCAAATGATTTTTCGCTAACTATTTAACATGATGGACGAGAAGAACGAAAACAAAGAAGTACTGGAAGTTTGTTAGTATGTGAGTAGTCCAAGTTTGTGCATTGAAAGCTTAAAAATTTTTTTTAAGTTATTTATATTTGCAACGAAGCCTGATTAACAAAAACGTATTGAAACATAAATTGAATTGAGCCAAAAGAAAAAAAATAAATATTTACAAGTAAAAAACAATAAAGCAAATAAAATAAATAAAAATTAAATTTGTGTTATAAAACTATAAATGTGTGTTTTCATGCACTTGCGCCTGTCCGTCCGTCTTTTGAAAAAATTCAATTGCCTGATTATTTGATTACAAAAGCAATAAACAATTGCGTGTAAACACAAACACTTGCATTGCTGTCGTGTATTCTGGCACTCAACACGTCTCCAAACATCCTTTTTGCATGTTTAATAGTATTCAATTAAGCAACCAACTAAAAAACTAATGAAAAAAAGACGGGGGAAAAACTTCTACTAAACAAATTTATGTCCTTTTAAAAACAAGTAAGTCAAAGCTGATGTTGCAAGTGATCGATTTGTCAACAATTGGCAACTGAACAAAAGGAGCACCTTCTATGATATCACCTTGACAAAATATTTTAGAATAAAATTTTATAGTTTTTAATTTATTCTAAAAAAAACATGTTCAAAAAATATGTGTGTGGTGTGTATGCATTTTCATCAATCGTATTGCTTTCTAATAAAATTGTCTTTCACTGCTTTTGAGGCCATAATCGTGAATGTCCTTAAGTATAGCGACAAATTCAATATTCGATTAAGGAATTCGATCAAGAAATTAAAAAGTAAATGAAACAAAGAAAACCTGTTTGCATAAATAAACGCCAAAGTTCTTCTTTCAATACACAAACAATGAACAAGATGTGCTCGCCACCCTTCCTCCAACCCTTCCACCAACCGTTCCTGTATGTACAACTACACGAGCACTATAAAAGCAGACGAAATATATAAAAAAAAAGATGGGCAAGCAATGAATAAATAGATTTGAGAAAAAAAATTTAAAAAGTAATGTAAAAACAATTTCATGGTAAACATGATTGGGGAAGAACCCTAAACTCATTTCTTATGAATAAAACTATGTAAAATAAATAGAAAATATGAAAAGAAAATTTTCATTTGCTTAGAGCAATTTGAAAACCAGCATGCATGAGCACACACACACTTAACTGGCACACTTGCATACGTACGCGTACGCGTATGCCAGTGTTTGTGTTGATGCATGGTGGTACAGACAAACTGCCGTAAGTATTCGTATAGCATGGTTGGCTCTGTAGGAATACGAGTATGTTTTATGGAAATCGTCATTCACTTAAAAACAAATCTATATGTGAATATGTACGCCGCAAAAGGAAAATAAAGTGTTGCACACAGACTCAGAGAAAATTACATGCACGCGTCTAGAGGAAACGGAAGTCGAACATTTAACCCCAAGATGACAATGTTCAGAAATATTGTTTTGCTTTTCCATTACAAATTTAAGTGTATGTGCGAAGTCATATGCTTAGCACATATTGAAAACAAAACGTGTATTTAAATCACTGTCACTTTACTGCACAGTGTGCTTAAAAACACAATAATAGGATGAGGTAAAACTAAGTAAAATACTCTTAAGCATTAAACACATTTGCCTCAACTGTAAATGCCTCTGCCTGTATAACTTTTTTTGTTAGAGTTGCGAGAGAATATTCCAATGATGACAACCGCACCACCAGCCTTGTGAAGCCATCGGCTACTTGTAAAATATATTTAACTAAATATTATCAATTAATTTATTATTATTAAATATGTAAAAAAATATCATTTGAAATTGCATTTTATTATATTGTTTATTGTTATATTGGCAGCACTATTTCTGTTGGCCGCAGCTACAACGATGGTAGTGAAAATAAACATTTTTATAAACACACATGCATTCTATTCTTGAGAGTTCTTAGCAAATAATGATAACGAAATCTCAGATGGTGATTTACAATAAAGAAAAAAATATGAAATTTTTTATTTCAAGTATTATTTGGAAAAATGAAGCAACATGCATAAATTATGTCACAGTGGCCTAATTCCGCTAACTTCCTACTAAGCAGTCGAATACAGTATGCCCCATTATTACCAAAAGAATTTCTTAATAACATCAGCAGTTCTTTACACTGAAGTTAAAAGAAAAAAAAAAATTAATATTTTGTTTTTTAAATTTTATTTTCATTTGAATTTAGCGAAATTATTTACACTTTCATAACTAAATGCGCTAGAACTTTGTTCGTTGTCTTTGCGACATCTCACCCTTTAATTATACACCATACTGTATACTATTAAATGAAAGTTTGATGTGTTCTTTCAATGTGGAACCAAATCATTAGATATGAAAGCATATTTTTTCTACTTTCATTGTCTTGTATTTTCCATCTGCCTGCCGCTTTTGTCAATTCTAAGATTCGTTACTACAAAGGAATTTATCACAAGTAAAAAAAAGTAAATAAAATAAAGCGCTCTAATACTCGTACATTATTTCTATCGTATAATTTTTTTTTTTTTTTTTTTTTTTTTTTTTTTTTTTGGTTTTTTGAAGTAGAACAAAATGTTATTTAAGGGTTACTTACGAGACATATGAAACATATAAGTATGTGATTATACATTATTGTAGTGCTCGTACATTCGTGAATAAAGGGGTAGCTGCCTTTATAAATATTTTACTCTGTGACATGGTGTTTGGTAATTTCTTTTGAGGACGATAGGACGATATGCAACAATAAAATGCTGGAATATGCTGGAAAACTGTGGGGCGACTTCTGCTAATGGTATTAAGTGTGTATTTGATGACATAATAAGCCGATAAAGGATATTTTTATAAAAGTAATACTAAGTGGTTGATAATAAATTGTATCAATGTGACTGAAAATATCTCACAGTCGTCTCATTTTTTTTTTTTTTTATTTATGTCAGTACACAGAGATTTTGAATGCGCAACCATTTGTATGAAAATAGTGGTGATTATAGATGATTAAAAACAGTCCTGTGTAGTAAATAAATTACTTTTATTTATTTTTGTAGTAATTAATATATTAAATTAAGTATTGAAGACTTACTACGACTATTGACTACTGACTACTGATCATTTTCTTACTTAAAATTATTTCTTAAACTCTATTTTCCAAAAGAAAGGGGGGAATGTTGTAACACCTTTTTTTTTTTTTTGTTAAAATGTCACAATTACCTGATTTACACAATTGCACTTATTGCGACACAATCGAAATAAAATGAATTCCAAGCAATGACCTACTTAACTCAAATCAATTAACACAAGCTTCAAATTACCGAACGTTGGCAATTGAATGAATTGCAATTATTGAAATTAAAGTAAAATACAATCAATGACCTTTTTATGAAAAATGCTATCTAAACAAATAAAACAAATTGCATATTGCTGTATATTTTAATAAGTTGTTACGACACCTGACATGCAGAGAATGTTCAGACTCAGCAAGTTTTATAACAATCAAACCAAGCAATTATTTTCAAATAAATGCATTTGGCGCATATTCGGGAATGATCATTAAAGGATCAACTAGTTCATTTGCCAACATACTCGTAGACTATTCACAGATGTCTACTTTCAGCACGAAAACTTTGCTCTTAATTATTTTTAAAGTTATAATTACGAGTAATTGCCAACTACTTAAGGCACTCTATTTTTAATTGAAAGTTACAGCATTTTAGTAGTGGAAACAAAAAAAATTTTCAAATGAAAATATAATGCAGAAAGTTGGCTTTTTTCAAGATCAAAAATAGATTTTTAATACAAACCGAACTCTATTTCCCCTAGAAGCGTGAGAGCAGTGTCACACTACGAGTATTTATGATCTATAACTTGCTGTGAAAATTTTTTTCAATTCCATTTTACAAGTGATCACTTTAATTATATAGTTAAATACTTTTCATAAGGAAGAAATTCCTTTTGTACTCCAATTTTAGGGCAACGACAGCCAATTTGGCTTCAAAAATTATACAAATCCAAGCACTTGTATCAATAGGCTTTAATTCTTCAGAAACTAAATGACGAAAAGCCTAAAAAAAAATACAGGATTATTTAAAAGACGTAGACAGGATAACATTTTCGAAATCATTAAATAAATTTTTTAATTTATTAAATTTTGTGATTCTTGCTTAGAAATGGCTTTTTTGTAAGTAAAAAATATAGGAATGTGAGACCTACAACTTATACCACAAAGCCTAAAGCCAGACTCGACTGTAATTCTTATATAACGCACGCACACACACTAAATATTTAATTTTGTATTAGACTTATAAATGCAGCTTCATAAAGTCTAACATAATAACGCAATATTGGCCAAAGAGTAAGAAAGCAGTCGCGCATATCCTTGTTGAGAATACTATACAAAAGCAGAATATATTGGATCGAATAAATGGACAGAATAATGCCAGACATTAATTCTGAAACATTTTTCAATTCCGTGTCTTAGCGGAAACTTGGATTTGTTAGCTGACAGCCTATGAGAATCATACAATAATGGCGGTTCCGATAAATTTCTTTGGTTTTTTTTGCTTTCTATAATAAAACATATAACTTTTTGAACCGAAGGTTGCCGGCAGAGCCTAAAAAGATAGTAGGATTGAACACTTCCTGTACTTTCTATTCTCATAATTGAAATAAAGATGGCGATGGAGAAGGTAATCATAATCAATACTTTGTCAAAGTATATTGCATCAGCTGTTTATTGTCAATATATGTTTACTGTCAATATTTATATAATCGTTAACAAGTGTATGAAAAGGGTGGGCTGGCGTTTGTGGTTCCGTTTATTCAGTTCCGGCTTCTTTATATCTACGTAAAATCACAAGGTGTAAAGAAGTAAAGAAGTCTAAACCTACAATTTATAGATCCATTTTAAGCCTAAACTTTTGAAATATTCTGTTCTGTTCAGTTGAAATTTCTATTTTATTGTAGCATTTTGCAATTGTGTCCTTTTTTTGTGTTATTTTAATAGTCTGCAAAAGAGCTTACAGGCTCAAAACATATTATTTAGTACCGTTACATACAGTATAAATATGTGAAATATGCAGAAATATGTAGTATCCACGACCAGTTCTTTAAAAGAATAAAGTGTTTTTAACACATATACTGTAGTCTCAAAACCATATAACTGGGCGTACTGGCTGTAGGATTATGAAAGAAAAACTAAGAAATCCATTTTGTATCTTTTATTCCAGTTGTCAAAATCAAGCACAACACTTAATAGGTGCATTCCAGAGAAAATATCATGATAGCAAAGAAATCTAACGAAATAATATCGCAAAATTGCACCAATATAAAAATGCCGATTAAAGAAATGAAAAAAACAATGTTGAGAAAGACATATCATGTAAAGGTGATGACATGGTATATATCGGTACTACGAAGAGAACTTTAAGCACTACGACCAAAGAATATAAACAAAGAGAGCACCGCATTATCACTACATGCTAAGCTCAACAAACATTTACCTGATTTTGACAATATGAAAATGCTAGATAAAGTAGACAACTGGAAAACGAGATACATAACGGAAAGCTTAAGAATACAATAAAAAATAGAAAATACGATGACAATAAAAAATGTGTTAAGAGCGTACTAAAGTCAAGGAATATACATATACAAAACTATGAAGGCAGTGAACACAGTTTCGAATTCTCAATTAAAATAAGATTTTTATTTATCATTAAGATTTTATAAAAATAAATATTATTTTTGTTTCTTTGCAATTTAATAAATTAGACAAGAAATTAGAAACATCGGTATAAAATATGTAATAAAAAAAATTGTTTTTATTGACATAAAAAAAGTAGGCCTTACCAGCTAAGTTTTGTAAAAAAAGTTTGATGATTCCCAATTGTTGGTTATATAAAAATTGAGGTAGAATAATATAACTAAAACAGAATAAGTAAAAGATTCAAAATATATCTCAAGATATGTTTTTATATTCAATTAGAAACTCAGTAAAAAGAATTAACATTTTTATTCTTGTCTCAAAATATCTTTATTATAAAATATTTAAAATTTATGATTTGGATTACTTAATATTATCTATAAATGGCAATGCGGACTCCAAACTAGTATGTATACTGAAATATTTATTTCCCGGAAGTTGCAACCCCCACGATACAATACCACATAAATACCCTTTACATAATACGGGCCCACCGGAGTCACCGTGATAGGTCCCCATTTTAAATCCCTTTGTACAAAACATTGAAGTTGTAATTGATTGTCCAGTGGCTGGAACGCATTCGGCATAATCCGTTATAGTAAGGTCGCATGTTTGTAGCTGTTCCGATAATTCATCACCGTATTGATATGGGCTACCCCATCCAAAAACTTGAACCGAATCACCTGTTTTCATATTCCCTTTGTAAAAAATTGCTTTCTTAATATTTTTAAAAGGTTTTTTTAGTTTCACCACTGCTATATCCATATGAAGAGTCGTACGACTGAAAATATCTGGTAAATATACCTTCGAAACTTTTGATTTGACACCTTTATCAGAGAGTTTTGTAGCACCGCCCACAACAAGCAATTGATTTACTTCAGCCTTATCTACACAGTGGGCAGCAGTCAAAACTAAATATTTTGATATTAAGGACCCGCCACAATCTAAAACTCCATTTTTATAAATCTGCACCATAAATGGTACTTTATCTATTGTGGTACTTTTACCACCCAAAATTTGACTCAAAGCAAGTGTGTTTTGTTGGAGTACTAAAAAGCGCCACAACAACACTTTTAAAAAATTCTTTGAATTCATTTTTTCCAAATTTACAGATACGAATACTGACTTCGATCGCAGTTGTATAGAACTGATAACTTTCTCAGCCGATCCAGCCTCTTTTTATACTCTTAATATTGAACCTTCTGGAACACTTGCACAGTTACCGTCAATGTATTGTTTACTGTGTTTACTCTACAGCGGTAACTATAAGTTTAGAAAAACATATTTATTTACTTTGGAATTGCGCATTAAAGAGTTTTATTGTTCTTGAACAGAATTTTATTCCGCAATTAAAATTTTTGTAACAGAAACTAAATTTCTGCTGCGTCAAATTTTTTTATAATAAAGATCACGAGAAGACAGAATTTTAGAATTATTACAAATATTTTAACTACGAAATGAAATTCTGATGAAAAACAAACAAATTCAAAAATCGTTAATTTTTTTAATTCATTAAGGCCGTATTTCAAGATAAATAAATATGGTTTTCTAAATTTATTATTAACGCTTTAAAGTAAACACAATACACAATATATATTTAACCAAATTGTACGGATACTTCAAAATTCCCAATATTATTTAAAGTTATTAACCATCGAAATCACCTCTAATAAAGAATATTGGACGGATCCCAAGTGGATTTTCAAGGGGCCGTACCCTTGTTCATCTCTATTACGAACTTATCTCGATTGGCGGTCTCTGAATTAATTCCAACCTCAGAAGGTATCGCTAGCGATGAGACTCGAACCGCCCATTCATTTATAATATCGCCTACTAAATTTCTAACATTATAAAAATTGAAACGATCAGCAAGCCCGGATATAGCACGTTTGGAAGGATTTTTTAATACTTGCGCACATACTTCATATGTTGTTCTATCCTGCAACTTGCCTGGACTCACCAAATTTACCAGTATTATTAAGTAACGTTCCATACAGCATACGAGTACAACGTACACAACAACGTACTACCTACGACCACTTCTTTGAAGGAATAAAATGTTTTTATTACGTATACTGTAGTCTCAAAGCCTGGGCGTATTGACTGTAATATTCTGTAAAAGCAAACCAAGCAATATTGTTGCGATTGGTGCCTAAAAGAGGCGCCGTCAAGCAATCAGTCTTATATTTTACCAATCAGTCCTATATTTTATTTTAAAATATGATTTCTGCATTTAGAAAGCAATAAAAACTTTTTATTTTTTTGCAAAAAAGATAAAAAATAAATCCGCATCTTTCTGGCCATCAATACGAGAATATATTTTTTAATTATTGATACCTCTTTTTAATTATCTTTGAGGATTTCCAATTGTTAGTTATATAAAAATAGATACAGAATAATAGAATTAAAACAGAATAAGTAAAGGATTCAAAATATATAAATTGATAGAAGATCACCAGCGCAAAACTGAGTAAAAACGAATTAAAATTTTTTGCTCTTTTCTCAAAATCTATTTATTATAAAATAATTAAAATTTATGATTTGGATTTCATAATATTATTTATAAATTCCTTTGCGTACTCCACACTAGTATGGAGACTCACAAAGGTGTTCATCGGAGCCTTAAAGCCTGTCGATACAATACCACACAAATAGCCGTTACATAATACTGGACCACCCGAGTCGCCGATATAGGTACCTCTTAGATGTCCCATGGTGCAAAACATTGATTTTGTTATGCCCCATCCTTTGAATTTTGCACATTCGGTATAATCCATGGTAGTAAATGTATCGGTTCGTAGTTTTTTCGATGTATGGATTTCGCCGTCATATATCATACCCCAGCCAAAAATTTCAACCGTAGAACCTTTCTTCACCTTCGTATTGAAAAGAGTTGCTTTTGGAATATTTAGAAACGGCGTTTTCAATTTCATTACAGCTATATCCATATGAAAAGTCTTTCCATTGTAGTCTGTTGGGATGAGTACCTCAGCAACGCTTGATTTGACACCTTCATCACCAAGTTTTGCAGCACCTCCCACAACAAACAACATATCCTTTGGAAGTCCTTCTACGCAATGGGCAGCAGTCAAAACTAAATTGTCTGATATTAAGGACCCGCTACAAATGAAATCTATGTTTACATAAATCTGCACTATAAATGGTACTTTATCTAGCCCGACAATTTCCCCATCCAAAATTTGACCCAAAGCAAGTGTGTTTTGTTGGAGTACTAAAACGCACCACAAAAACCCTTTTAAAAAATTCTTTGAATTCATTTTTTAAAATTTGCAGTGACGAATACCGATTTCGATCGCAGTTGTATAGAACTGATAATTTACTCAGCCGATCCAGCCTCTTTATATACTCTTAATATTGAACCTTCTGGAACACTTGCACAGTTACCGTGAATGTATTGTTTACTGTGTTTACTCTACAGCGGTAACTATAAATTTAGAAAAACATATTTTATTATTTACTTTGGAATTGCGCATTAAAGAGTTTTATTGTTTTTGAACAATTTAAATTTTTGTAACAGAAACTAAATTTCTGCTGCGTCAAATTTTTTTATAATAAAGATCACGAGAAGACAGAATTTTAGAATTGTTACAAATATTTTAACTACGAAATGAAATTCTGATGAAAAACAAACAAACTCAAAAATCGTTAATTTTTTTAATTCATTAAGGCCACATATTTCGAGGGCATATTTCAAGATAAATAAATATGTTTTTCTAAATTTATAGTTACCGCTGTAGAGTAAACACAGTAAACAATACATTCACGGTAACTGTGCAAGTGTTCCAGAAGGTTCAATATTAAGAGTATATAAAGAGGCTGGATCGGCTGAGAAAGTTATCAGTTCTATTCCACAGCGATCGAAATCGGTATTCGTATCTGTAAATTTGGAAAAAATGAATTCAAAGAATTTTTCAAAAGTGTTTTTAAGTTGTTTTTTACTACTCCAGCAAAACTCACTCGCTTTAGCTCAAATTCTGCGCGGTAAAATTACAACAATCGAGAAAGTACCATATATTGTTCAGATTTATGAAAATGGAGAACTCGTTTGTGGCGGGTCCTTAATAACAGATAATTTAGTTGTAACTGCAGCCCATTGCATAGTAAATATTCCATATGATATGTTTCTTGTTGTGGGAGGTGCTACAAAAACTACTGATGTAGGCGTTAAATCCCGCGTTACAAAAGTCTTTTTACCAGAAGAGTTCAATGTTACGACTCGTCATATGGATATAGCAGTAATGAAATTGGAAACGCCTTTTACAAAAATTCCGAAAGCAGATAATTGCATACCGAATATGAATGCAGGTACTTCGGCTCAAATTTTTGGATGGGGTGGGATATTTAAAGGCTATGACCCTATATCGGAACAGCTACGAACCTGTGACGTTACTATAATGGATTATGCCGAATGTCACAAAGTCAGTAAAGGTGGAATTACAGATTCAATGTTTTGTACAAAGGGATACAGAATCGGGGCCTATGGCGGTGACTCCGGTGGTCCAGTATTATGTGGTGGCTGTTTCTGTGGTATTATATCGTGGCGCTTTGTACTTCGGGGAAATATAGATGTTAATGTCCATACTAGTTTGAAATACGCAATGCCATTTATAAATAGTGTTAAGCAATACAAATCATAAATTTTAAAAATCTTCTATGAATTTAATTTAAGATAAAAACATACCCGGATGTATTTTGAATCTTAAAAAATATATGCTCGTATTGATGGCCAGAAAGATTTTGATTTAATTTTTAGCCTTTTTTGCGCAAAACAAATATTTTTTTGCTTTCTAAATGAGGAAATCATATTTTAAAATGAAATACAAGACTGACTGGTCGACGGTGGCACTTTAAGGTTTAACGGCACTAATCGCAACAAAATGGCTTGGATTTGTTTTTCAGAATCCTACAGGCAGTATGACCAGTTGTATGGCTTACTACAGTATGTACATATATGTATGTAATAAGAACATTTTATTCTTTTAAAGAACTGGTCGAAGGTAGTACGTTGTTGTGTACGTTGTACTCCTATGCTGTATGGAACGTTACTACATAAAACTGGTAAATTTGGTGAGTCCAGGCAAGTTGCAGGATAGAACAACATATGAAGTATGTGCGCAAGTATTAAAAAATCCTTCCAAACGTGCTATATCCGGGCTTGCTGATCGTTTCAATTTTTATAATGTTAGAAATTTAGTAGGCGATATTATAAATGAATGGGCGGTTCGAGTCTCATCGCTAGCGATACCTTCTGAGGTTGGAATTAATTCAGAGACCGCCAATCGAGATAAGTTCGTAATAGAGATGGACAAGGGTACGATCCCTTGAAAATCAACTTGGGATCCGTCCAATATTCTTTATTAGAGGTGATTTCGATGGTTAATAACTTTAAATAATATTGGGAACTTTGAAGTATCCGTACAATTCGGTTAAATATATATTGTGTATTGTGTTTACTTTAAAGCGTTAATAATAAATTTAGAAAAACATATTTATTTATCTTGAAATACGGCCTCGAAATACGGCTTTAATGAATTAAAAAAATTAACGATTTTTGAGTTTGTTTGTTTTTCATCAGAATTTCATTTCGTAGTTAAAATATTTGTAACAATTCTAAAATTCTGTCTTCTCGTGATCTTTATTATAAAAAAATTTGACGCAGCAGAAATTTAGTTTCTGTTACAAAAATTTAAATTGTTCAAAAACAATAAAACTCTTTAATGCGCAATTCCAAAGTAAATAATAAAATATGTTTTTCTAAATTTATAGTTACCGCTGTAGAGTAAACACAGTAAACAATACATTCACGGTAACTGTGCAAGTGTTCCAGAAGGTTCAATATTAAGAGTATATAAAGAGGCTGGATCGGCTGAATAAATTATCAGTTCTATTCCACCGCGATCAAAATCGGTATTCGTCACTGCAAATTTTAAAAAATGAATTCAAAGAATTTTTTAAAAGTGTTTTTGTGGTGTTTTTTATTACTCCAACAAAACACACTTGCTTTGAGTCAAATTTTGGGTGGTAAAAGTACCACAATAGATAAAGTACCATTTATGGTGCAGATTTATAAAAATGGAGTTTTAGATTGTGGCGGGTCCTTAATATCAAAATATTTAGTTTTGACTGCTGCCCACTGTGTAGATAAGGCTGAAGTAAATCAATTGCTTGTTGTGGGCGGTGCTACAAAACTCTCTGATAAAGGTGTCAAATCAAAAGTTTCGAAGGTATATATACCAGATATTTTCAGTCGTACGACTGTTCATATGGATATAGCAGTGGTGAAACTAAAAAAAGCTTTTAAAAATATTAAAAAAGCAATTTTTTACAAAGGGAATATGAAAACAGGTGATTCGGTTCAAGTTTTTGGATGGGGTAAGCTATTTAGAGGCCGTGATGAAATATCGGAACAGCTACAAACATGTGATCTTACTATAATGGACCATGCCGAATGCGATGGAGCCCATCAAGGTCCAGTTACAACTTCAATGTTTTGTACAAAGGGATGTAATATGGCGGCCTATGATGGTGACTCCGGTGGGCCCGTATTATGTAATGGGTATTTATGTGGTATTGTATCGTGGCGGTTTGAACTTCCAGGAGATGTATATGTGAGTATCCATACTAGTGTGGAGTACGCAAAGGAATTTATAAATAATATTATGAAATCCAAATCATAAATTTTAATTATTTTATAATAAATAAATTTTGAGAAAAGAATAAAAATTTTAATTCTTTTTTACTGAGTTTTGCGCTGGTGATCTTCTATCAATTTAATTGAATATAAAAACATATCGGGATATATTTTGAATCGTTTTTGAAAATCCCGAAAGATAATTATGAGTCCAGGCAAGTTGTAGGGTAGAAAAACATATGAAGTATGTGCGCAAGCATTAAAAAATCCTTCCGAACTTGATATATCCGGGCTTGCTAATCGTTTCAATTTTTATAGTGTTAGAAATTTAGTGGGCGCTATTGTAAATGAAGATATTGTGTGTTTCGTTCGCTTTAAAGCGATATTTATAAGTTTAGAAAAACATATTTATTTATTTTGGAATTGCGCGTTAATGAGTAAACAATACATTGACGGTAACTGTGCAAGTGTTCCAGAAGGTTCAATATTAAAAGTATATAAAGAGGCTGGATCGGCTGAGTAAATTATCAGTTCTATACAACTGCGATCGAAGTCGGCATTCGTATCTGTAAATTTGGAAAAAATGAATTCAAAGAATTTTTTAAAAGTGTTTTTGTGGTGTTTTTTATTACTCCAACAAAATACACGTGCTTTGGTTCAAATTTTGGGTGGTAAAAGTACCACAATAGATAAAGTACCGTTTATGGTGCAGATTTATGAAAATGGTCAATTCGATTGTGGCGGGTCCTTAATATCAAACGATTTAGTTTTGACTGCGGCCCATTGCGTAATAAATGTTCCATTATATACATTGTTTGTTGTGGCCGGTGCTCAAAAACTCACTGATGAAGGTGTCAAATCAAACGTTGATGATGTATTTTTGCCGAAACAATACATGAAAAGGATTCGTCATATGGATAAAGCTGTAATAAAATTGGAAACACCGTTTCTAAATGTTCCAAAAGCAATTCTTTGCTATACGAAGGTGAAGAAAGGGTATACGGTTGAAATTTTTGGCTGGGGTAGGGTATATAAAGACGCTTTGGATGCATCGAATACACTACGGAATGATACATTTATTGCAATGGATCATGCCACATGTATGAAATACAATGAAAATCGAATAACAAAATCAATGTTTTGTACCAAGGGTTATAACAGAGGTATCCATAATGGCGACTCCAGTGGTCCGGTATTATATAACAAATGTTTATGCGGTGTTATATCGTCGAGTTTTACACTTCCGGGAGATCTGATTGTGAGTGTCCATACTAGTTTGGAGTATGCAAAGTTGTTTGTAAAACAATTTATGGAATCAAATACAAAATTTAAATGTCATAAATGTTAAGTTAATGTAAAAAAAAGCAAAACTTAAATATAAGGAATATAATAAATTCATAATTTTTTAGTTGCCTTAATGCTGGTGATGTTTTATCAATTTAATTGAATATATATAATCGTATATATTTTTGTTACTTTTCTTAGTTTATTTTAATACTATTAGTAGTATTTAGAATGTCGGGAAAATTTTTTAATTGCATTTTTTAACATACACACTAATTATGTAAATATTGGATTATATTTTTTTTCTTTTCGAGCGTACCTCCTTCAGATCAGAAATGCACTTCTGGAAATACATATTCATTTATATTTGTGACTTCTTCTACTAATGCTAGAACTTTGGAAAAACTATAAGGTTTTCCATTTTTTTATACGGTGGACCCAGCATTGTATGGACCATTTATATGGGTTTTTGCAGGTAAGACTAAAACCAGCATCATCTGCAAATAACAGGCAGCGGCCTATTGATACTGAAACTCTACTTCTCGTGCCGCTCATCTTTGAACTGCATGCGCCGACTGCACATATTACCTGAGTGCGAACATTCTTAAAGTCCTTCTTAACCTTCTTAATTTTGCAACTGGCGATTAAGGTGGCTGCTTTTGTTCCATTTTAATTCGAAAATATGTTTCGTCATACAGAACACGAACACAGAACACACACGGGTGAACACAGAAGGTGAGAAACCACTCGGCAGCGAATAAACAAACACGAAAATCAATCTACTTCTCTAAGAATTTGGGGTCGTTCCTCTAATTATAATTCGTAATTAATTACTATTAATTATAAAAAATTATAAAATGGTTGTCTAAGATAGTATTTGAAATAAATATAATTTTTTTGGAAAATTTAAATTGTGCGAAATAAGTTTTCTTGCAGTGCAATGCTTACTAATGATTCTTCTAAAAATCTGCTGAAATATTCAATGTTTTAAACAAAGTTATACTTTAAAAATATATATTATAACGATTTATCGTTTAGTTGTTTATATTCCGTAGAAGCGCCGCACCAAAATATTTCGCAATACTGACATAAAAATAAAATATAGTCAATCTATTCAAATGAATATGTGAACGAAAATAATATGCCTACTTAGTCACCATGAGTACATTTTGGATATATGAGGACTAAAGGAGTGAATAGCTTACAAGAGCGAAATTTGCTTTTCACAAATTGAAAGCAAATGTTGTAAAAGTGAAATAGATGCCAGGATTCGAGAAGTTTCCATTACTTGCCCTAAAGGAAAGGTTTCATTTTGATATCATTAATATAAAATCGGTTCACATCAGATAGCCTCTACGCCTACAGCAGTTCCTATTAAGCGCTTTTAAGCTATAATTGTCACTAATTATATTTATTAAGAGTTTTGGCACTTCTACATTTGCCAACGATAACGCTTTGAGGGAACTTTTATATTCTTTCGGCTTTATTGATATTTTTAACGGAAATGAGATTTTAAAACAGCAATACCATTTCTATTTAAACTTTATTTATTTAAATAAAACCTTCAGTGCGAGTGATTTTATAAAAATAATTAAATTTTAATTGAATCGACCGGCAATACGCACTTTAACTGACCACTACACACACATTACATAATTATAAATTATATGCATGTGTATGCAACGATTTATCTGTATCGATATGTTGCACAAACCAAATATAATGAAAACGCGTTAACCTAATTACTCGTACGTTGGCACGCAGGTCGTTACTGCCCAAAAGCTTATGAAAGTGTTTCGTTGTTTGTAAAGCGCTTAAATAACCACAATTACAACTCAATTGCCAGCGTCGCAGCACAAAAAATAATAACGAGAAAGCTACACACAGCCATTAGTTAAAAAAAGTAAAATAGTCTTTGTTGAGTTACTTGTGCAGTGGGCTTACTGACATCGTAATAGGATTTGAGTATTGAAATATGGAAAGTGGACCACAACACTTTTATTTTGTGGTGCTTTACAAAAATGTAAGTAAGTAAGTCATTGTAAGCAGTTACTTGTTGGTGAACTTGTACAATTTTTTGCCGTTTGCTTGCCAGCGGACAGCCGTAATGCAGATAATTTGCAACAGAAGTTTACTGGTAAGTGGAAAAGTAGGTTAACGAAAACTTGAATTGCTTATCGCGTGTATGAGTTTTGTGTTTGGTTATTATTTACAGAATTAAAATCTGTATTGAGGCAACGAATTTGTGCTTTATATCAATGAAAAGCATTATCGAAATAAAATAATTATTTCATTGCCTAAAGAAACACGCGAGTGTTCCAGTTCATAGGTTGCTTCTTCCGCTAGAGAAGGAATTCAGCCCGGCAATAAACTTTCCCTGTTTGAGTACCCTCAAACATGTGTACGCCGGTGTAAAACTAAGTTAAACACAAATAGGCCAACCTGATAGTCCGAATAAAAATCAGTATAAAGCAACTTTGCTCGCATTCCCAGCAATTGTATTACACTTCTCCAGCAGTCTGTCTCCACTATTTACCAGTATTCTTCGCAATTGTACAGTTTATAAGAGTCTACTGGAATCGACTTACTAGTTATGGAATATTATACTTTTTCTGTTTAAATGTGGATTATTATCTTCCGCATAGCAACTCGTGGTAATGCTAGTTAATGCAACTGGTAAAGAATTTGTTTGTTGCCTGGTCTTTACGTAAATTTATAGTCACGAGAAATTATAGGGTGATCATGGTACGGGGTGCCTGCTCCTTAAATCAAATTGATAGAAAATATTTTAGAATCACACATTTCTTATGAGTTGTGGGAATACGACTAAATTCTAATAATGTAGCAATTTCGTGGTTTTTATTGTATGAAATAATCCGTCATAGATTATATTTGCGGAACCACAAGAAATGGTGTGACAGACTTACAAATTGTTATCCTAAATAATTTTTTAATCTTGAAATGAGTTTAAGGTACAAATTCTTCCTGGTGGCGCACTAGCAGATGCTTTGCAGGACGTGACTGGCATAGAAGAAACTATTTTCCGATTAAGTCAGTCTGACAATAGTCGTACTATTCTTCACAGTTTCCCTTTGTGGCCATATTCACACATTGTTATATAGGCCTGTAAACAACTTTTAACAGGTTTTACCGAAATAAATACAAATCGTTATTGGGAAAACCTTTACATATATTATATATAAATTCAGTAGTCATTCTGAATAGTCTAATTTTAAAGAATAAGAAAGTTAATAGGGCAATATAATATTGTAAGTATTTGTAATATAATATTATAAGCGGCGTGCATGATCATTGCGAAAGAACACCAAACTGCATTATAGTATAGTATACTCTATTTCGGACTTGTGTCAAATTGAAGAGGGAAACGCGAAAGTTTTTCCCAGCGTTTCATAATCATGTTTATTATTAAACTCACAACTGAAGCGCCAAAACTCTCTCTTCTGTAGCGCCAGCTAAGATTTCTAAAATTCTTTAATGTTTTTTGAGTAACTGCAAGCCCCTGTATTTTGTACACCCTTTATAAATCCTAAATATGTGTTCGCAAACTTGACCGGAACAATTAAGTAAAATGGAGCTTATAATGAACTTAAATCGTAACGCTGTTGCGTTCAACTAAATGCGTTTTCAGTTGCAAGCACCAACATTTCTGTGCGCAATAAAAATAGTTTGGTTTAGTAACACATTCTCGGTCTATTGAAAACAATAGAGAGAAAATTAATGGGAAATTAAAAAGTTAAACGGCACACAAAATCTAAATGAGAATTGTAAACGAAGCGAAAGTGGGATTGAATTCAGCAAGTTCACCTCATTATGCATTATGACAGCGCGATTTTCATGCAGCCTTGCGGACAATAAAAACGGGCGGCAGCTTTTGCTAAAAGCAAATGGGAGGTTCTCCTGCCAACCACAAATTTATTTATTTGCATGGCACACTCACATGTGTGGTTTATGCAAATTAACTAAATAATAACGAAAGTATTTTTATTGTTTTTTTGATTGTTTCTACTATTATATAATTGTTTATTTTTTGGTTTGCTTAACGAAGTGAACTCTGATGCACTTTCGCTGATTTTCACCCTAAGCGAGAAAGCAAGCATTCTGAATATTTGATTTCATTAGCCAACAATTGCGCAGGAAGTAAAACAGGACTAATAATAAGGCGCTGAAAACAGTTTCAACTTTCAAAAAGCAAAATTTTCTATACTAGAAATGGACGTAGTTTTAAAATACTACTTTGCCGCTTAAAGTAAATAAAATACAAAGAGGAATAAATTGCCAGTATAGAAGACAATGAGATTTCGAAACACCAACGGATTTCCAGCTTACAAGGAATTTATTAAAAACTTAGAAATGATTCTACTGCGATGTGTTTGAAATAGTAATAACGATATTACAGAACCCTCACAGTTACCATGACTTTTCTTTTGAAATATTTGTATACAGTATTTTTTCATATTTTATACAATTAAAAGTGTAACTTATAACCATTTTGCCAACAAACAGGACAAGGACAACAGAAAGCTGATTAAAAGGTTTTTTATTGAAATGAAAAATTCCCATATTAAATGGCTGATAATATGCAATGCATTTCTTCTTTTATCGCATCTGTTTTTAATTGATATTTCTCAGCTAAAATGTAAATAAAAGAAGGAAAAGAAAAAGAAATGTAAAACAAACCATCTGCTATTCACTTAAAACATCATTTTATATAATTATAAACACTAAATTTTCACCAAATTTTTAATTATAAAAACACGTAACGTCTATCTACAAGGTTCTCTAAAGCCAATAAAATTTCTTATTATTGAAGTTATTGCAAATAATTAAGTTACGATTTTAAGAATTGTATGTTTAAGTCTAATAATTATTTAAAACAAAAAGTTTTCAATTAAAAAAAAAAAAAAACTGGGAGGTATTCAAGAGTGTTAGGTAATTTTAGATACAATAGTGTGACTTAGCCTTGTTCCGATCAGATGCAAAAGTGATCAGCAAGTCTGCGCAATTCTACATCATTTTAAATGCTAAAAAAAATTTATAAATTAATTACAATAAACAAATTGGTTTTACTGTACAGGAGGACTTGTAATGCTGATCGAAAATGTTTAAATCGCGTATTTGGTTTTTAGATTAAACAATAATATGCTCTTTAATATGCAAACAAATTATTTACAAGTAAGAGATTTCAAATAATTCTGTTAACATATAATTCGTTTTTAATACACAAAATTAATAAAATTAACGAAAATATATTTCCAATCATTATTTGGCAAGCACAATTCGCTTTTCCCAATTTCTGACTATCTGCTCCAGAGGCGTCCACAGAAGTTAGTGAATCTATTCAGCATTACGGCAAACCACTACTCCTGCGGCCAACTCAGACTCCTTTAAAAAGTGGCAAAAGTCGCCCTACTGGTCTTGATACAAAATATTTAATTCGTAAAGTCGTTGCATTATTACGAAACGCAAAGTTACGAAAAGCTAAATCTACTTGTGTCAGGCTTTCTGAGAAGCGAATTTTAGTAGGGTGTTCCCTACCGCATTGTTACTCTATAAAACATTTAGCCTATTTATTTATGGGTTAGTTGGTTACGAGACCACTTTAAATATGTTAATATTTCTAAGGTTGCACTTGAATAAAATAATAATTCTTATATTCTTGTATTTTTGAACAAGCATTTGAATTGCGTTTAGATGCACAACCAATATGTGTATGTGGTTGCTTTTGTATTAATAATCACGATTTCTTTATTATAAATAATTCTCACTCTTTTGTATTTTGTTCTAGTTCAGTTCTTAGTTAAATTATAATAATTTTTTTTTGGTAATAAAGGTTGCAATTTTTGTTTGGGCGGAAACTGTCAAGGCCCTAATAGTTTAGAAAAGCAAAGCCGATACCGAAAAAGTGTTTAAATATTATTTCAGTTCAAAAACTATTTCCGCTTCTAGCCGGTTTCTTATAATATTTCGTTAATCTTTTATCACAAGTAATTATTACCAAAATAATAACTTTTTATATAAGAGAGCTTTTAGAGAACGTTTAACTCAGCTTTCATGAAAAAACTAAAGATTTCACCAAGCCCTGATTAAAAATAAATGAGAAGTTTACTAAAATCCAGATTGTAAGAAAAAAGTCAATTTAAGTGAATATATTTTTTAAAAGCACTTCATTTATTACCTGATACTTCTCAGCACAAATGTAAATGAAAACAGGAAAAGATAAATTGATGTAAAAACAATAGCAACCCTAATTGCAGAGCAATATAGTCAATGAAGTATTTTAAAAAACTGTTTTTCAATACATTATTTAATTTTTGCGAATCAAAAAGAATTCCCAACTTTTGTTTGTCAGCTACTAAGCAAGTACGCGTTCCTTTACCTTCTAATTTAAAAAAATTGCATCTAAGAATTTTATGCATATAAATTCATCCTCTCTTTACAGCCCTGCCCAATACATGAGAGTTTTATTCCAATTCGCAGGGGGCATAACATTGCTCATCTCTGATAGAGAGAAATAACTTTCACGCCGTTTGAACTCTTCACAAGAAATGCATACGAAATGCATAATGAAATTATGTAAAACCTTTTCACAAATGGCTCACATCTTACCTTCAGTACAAGAAGAAAATTAACTTTCAAAAATTGTTTTTATAATTTTTCCCTGCCATTTAAGAAACACTTGCCGTGAAAATATCGAAACGAACTAATTAAATTAAATTTAGTCCTTGACGTGCTAAGATTGAAATGTTGATTAACAACAATGTTTTTTCATTATTGTTTTTGTTGTTGCTGTTGTTGTTGATGTCCTTGTTTGTGATTTAAATACAAACAAAAACATAAAATTCCACGAATAATTTTCTATATTGACAATTACTGGAAATTGGCCTGGAAATTTCATTTGAAGTACATTTGCGTGAAAAATTGTGTAATCAATTTATATTCGATAAATTTAAAATTAGATGCTGCTTCTCAGACTTATTCTTAAATGCCGCAAATAGTTAGAAATTATTTTATTCCTGCTTGTGCTGAATACCAATTAAGTTAAAATTAAGGACAACTACTCGTAGTATAGTACATACGAGTACATGTTGTATTGCTTCCATATGCCAAACTTGATAAACCAGCATACTCGTACGTAATTGATGCCTAAAAGAATTTAATATCTGATGAATATTAATTTTGCTAATTTTGAGAGCTTTAATTCTCCAATAAAGCAAACTTTTTATTTATTAGCTTTTAATGCTTATGAAAGGCGGCTAATTCGGAGCTCAATCAATTTATAATTTATTCTATTGATTCTATTCTGCATTTAATTTAATTTCAACTCTCGTAGCAGCTTGTTAGAAATTTTAAAAGCCACATAGGAAATGAAAAAAAAAATACAAGAATAAATATATTTTTAACGAATCGTTAATTTTGAGCGCTAAAAGTGAAATATCCTGTTTACGTAATCTTAATTAAATTTGTTTATAATTTATAATTTATAATTTATAAGTGATTTGTGTATGAATTTTTCAGATCAATAATTTGTTTGTTGGCAAAATACGAGTAATCATGTTTCCATTGAAAAGCTGAAAAGTTTTACAGGTTGGTGGTTAAGTAAACACCACAAAAATAAGCACAAAAAGTTAAAAAAAAGTTACTGAGTCCTACTATTTGAAGCTTTCAAATAGATATTTTTTGAACAAACATTGTAAGTTTGACACTGATCTTTAAATAGTGCTCTCGGAAGCCCAGAGCAACAAGCAGTCAGTCTTTGCTTTTACTTTATAGACAATTTTTTTCGCTCTGCAACAATAACTGCTGTTGATTCCTTTTATTAGACTAGAGTGTATAGATGCGATCATGTTCTACAACTACAAAAAAAAAAAAAAAAAAAAAAAAAAAAAAAAAAAAAAAAAAGTAGCATAACAATACGTAAACAATAACCTCTATTAGTACGTGCGTGTAGCTCAACGCATTTTAAGTCACACATTCCTAATTCGTCACCAGAACGAACTTCCGCTTCCTTAATATTTAAAATACTGTTTTGTGTTGCCCTCCTACAAAAGTCTCCTTATCGTACACTTGATAAATACTCTTGTTAATAGTATGGTAAATTGAGTTTTTCGGTTTTTTTTTTTTTGGTTTTTTGTGAGCTGTAGGTGTTGTTGTTGTAGCGGTAGCGGTCGTGATGTTTGTTTCAGCTATTCTGTTTCCTCTCTCGTTCTCTGCACTCGTATGTAACTTTACTTTGCAAGTGATTGTTTGTTGTAGAAAAGTTGATGACATGTCATCAGTCACATTTTTTGTTGTTGTTTGTTTGTTGTTATATGTTGTTTATTCCATAACAGTTTATATACTTTTTTTACTCTTGCCTGGGTAAGTAAATAAATGAGTGTAAATAATGTTGTTGCGTTTTGGGGTTAGTGCGTGTGTTTTGTTTGTTGATAATTCTTTGTTTTATGTTGCCGCTCTTTTGCATAACATTTTTTCAATGTCAATGTAAAATGTTACAATACACTTTTGCCCAAACTCATTTAGTATGTTTACTTATACACTCACAGTATTTATAATATTATTAACATTTTAAGTAGTTTTTAAATCACTGCAGACAAATGTCAGACAAGATGACAACATTTATAATCGTTCATCATCATTTTGTTTTACTAGCAGGGAGAGCAAACACACTTTTCCACACACTTTTACATACTTTTATCATTTCCTTCTTTACATGCAAATTACATTTTGATACTAAATTACGAGTATATAGATGTTTTTTTCTTGGAATTTTTAATCGCATAGAAAGTGTGCATCTGAAATATCTGCGTATACATTTGCATTACCAGAGAGCTCCAGAAATACTGGTAGGGTTGCATTACCAGAGAGCTCCAGAAATACTGGTAGGGGTATTCAAGTTGAGTGCTTCAAGTGCGCTTAATGCCAGCCAATGATAAAATTATACCAAACCTTTGATGGAGTAACAAAAATTTCGAGAAGGTAAATGCAACAAATTATCCGTAGTAGAGACACCCTGGTGATATAACACTACAAATCCATATATTTGAATCTATTCTCATCTATTCATTTTCAATAGCTCGCCGTTTTAATAGTTATTATGAGTCACACTGTAAATCTAACTCGTATCGTAAAATAAAAATGTATTTTAATTGTAAGCATATTTTGTAATCTTTAGATATGTTTGAAGAGAAATTCCTCCTAAGCAATATTTTCTTTTCTTCCTTATATGTAAATTGTGTAGCATTCGTATAGGATTTCTCACTTTTTATGCGAATTTCTTCACTGAATCTAAGCCATTCTTCTTGAGTGGATCAAACCTATGTCTCTAAGCAGCCAACACATAAACTGAACTATTAAACTGAATTGATGGAATATCTGAAAAGTTATTCTGAAATTTTTTAGATGCCTTCGAAAATATGACTTAATGCTTCTTGGATATGACTACTGTGGCCAAATCATTCTTCCTCAGCAGAGCAAGGGAGCAACGTTTACCGAAATATTGGAATAAGAGGCGAACCTATCGCTGATAATTAAAGGAGCAGATTACAGGCATGGAGCAAATTTTTCAATTAGTCAAAAAAGTTTTAAGCGTTATTTTTAAGCAATCTTTTTTAAGCATTTATGTGATCGCACTTTGTGGTTGATTTTATAGGAATTATGAAAATTCACGCACACTTTTCAGAAGCAAATCCATTTTGATTAGCGATGAATTACGTGTTCCCTTAACAATTGTGAAACTGGTTCAAACCCTAAACTGTTGAGACAAATTAGTCTTATGAAGAAGGGAAGTCTTGCAAACCCAAATTAAACAAGTTTACTGCAGGATTTTTAAAAATTCAAAAGTTAATTCTCTTGTTTGTTGTGTGGATAAGCTGGTCTAGATGCCAAAACTAATAAAATTTAAGATAAAATATTTTGTATGATTTAATAAAAAACTAATTGAAAATTAATTTATGAATATTAGAATTCATGTTTTATGTTTTTTACTTTTAAACTTTTTATGTTAATTTCATTAACTATATAGAATTTTGTGTCATTTCCAAAAGCTAAAAATATATATCAGCTTTAACAGATGAAAAACTCGCAAATGGTACTTTCACGGTATAAATTACAATTTTTCTTTATTTTCTCTATATTTACTATATCTAGGAGTATGTAAATAATATATATATATAAGTGTCTCAAATATTTTCGATTTGGAGGGGACGAATTATTTTCATGCTCCATAAAGAGCACCAACATTTTCAAAATGAAACTGTTTTGATCTCTCTCATTTCCTCAGCAGTAACAGTCTGTATATTGTGCGTAGCACTTATAATAATTACATTTGTATTGCTTAAATTTTTTTTAAATTTCATAAATATTGCTCAAAAAACTATTGCTCAAAAGTTGCCTTTGTCTGTCCATGGTCCATGCCTAAGCGAATATACTTGAAGTAATTAATTTATTATCATTTGAAACTCCAGCATCAATTGATTCAAAGACTTTAACATGACAATATTTTATTGTTGTTTTCATATTGAAAAATTAACTTGCACGAAAAAGTTAATACTTAATAAACATCAACCGAATTCCACTTGTTGTCAACACAATATAAGCGTAACAGCAATAACAGAAACTTAAAATTGTAATAAAAATATGCCAACACTTAATGACAGCTGCAGTAGTATGCACTTGTAGCCAAAAGTACACTGATTCCTGCAGCAACTCAAACACATGCACAGGAATAGAGAGAACGAACGTATTTGGAAAGAAACATTATTGCCTGAGAAGGAAACAGGCAAACCAAGCCAACAAGCCAGCATGAACGGCCAATAAAAATACAAATGACCAACAGTTAAAGGCACAAAGCAACGACATGAAAACATCATAATAAAATTAAAATTGCATATGTATGTACATGTGTGTGTGTTGGTGCCGTTAAGTGGGAAAGAGGAACAAATTAATAAAAATAAAAGGAAAAGCAGCAGTAAAATAGTTTTCCTTATTTTCTTTCAATTTTGCCATGCAAAAGGATTCCTAAAAGAAGAGAATTGTTAAAGTGTTTTAAACCGTCCAGCTCAGTTTTGGTAGCTGGCATGTTAAAGTGTTTTAATAAAATAAAACGTGCTTTTGGAAAATTGTGAAGTATTGTTTTAAGTAGTTGAATGTGACGTAAATGATATGCAGTTTATAAACTTTTTTTTTGCAGACATACTCACACGTTAAAACATGATTTCGCCGCTACCACTTACAAAAAGGAACGACGAATTATTAACACACTCATGCAAATAACTTCTGACACTTTTTGAAATTTTCCGGATGCGTTTGTGTGGTTATAAGATTTAAGGTTGTGCTTGTTTGTGTTAGTGTCTACAGTGTACAAAGCGTCACCATACTGTGGTTAATAAATCAACGTCTTTAATATTAACTCTTCTACGAAGGCACAATTGAAGTGCAAAAGTGATCTTAAATTAACAAAGATTGTGAAAGGCAGGTAACTTGCTGAAAGGATGAAGTTCTCTTACAGAAAATAATAATTTCCAACTCTAGAATTTTCTCTAAGCAAAATTTCATTATGCTTGTATTAAAGGATAGGAGAAAAAGTAATGAAGGAATACAGCAAACAACGTTTTAAAGAAAGCTTTTTATGAGTTAAAAATTATGATTTTCACAAAAAAATTACTTTCGCCTTAATGCCGAAAGTATGAGTTCAAGAAACATTTATTTTGTTAAAGTTAATTTTGTATTTTTAATTCCCTTAATTCCCTGACGCGTAAAACACATTCAAAACAGCAGGCTAACAACGGCAAAATATGGGAAATAAATACATATCGGTATACACGAATACACGACTGACCCCAATTTAAATTTTACCCTGCATTCAATTTTAAACTATTGCAACGCTATTTGACAGCAAAGATCATCCCAAAATGAATATTAAAAATAAATTGACAATACAAAAACTTGATTTTTGCATTTTTATATAATATATAATGTGACTATATTTCTTTTAGTTACTACCTAATTTTGATAGTAAAAGTCTGAGCAGATGGATTATCAAATTTTTCATGTTAAGCAAATATAACCTCAATTCATAGCGCGACAGCAAACAACCCTTGTCAGACGCACAGACACTCAGACAGATAAAGTTCAATCAACTTATCTTCTCATAACGATCCAGAGTGTATACACTTTAAAAGGCAACAACCTACTACTATACTACTATTCTACTATAGTAGAAATCACCATCCTCTTATCAAACTTGCATTTGACCTTCCATGCTTTTTTAAAGAGAAGGGTAAGAAGAGGACTTGTTTCCACAATCGTCTGTATATCTAATTATTTTATTAGCTCTCATTCTACAATTTATTTTCACTTTGTTGTAAGAAAAATATCGATGTTCTCAGATTTTAGGAACAATTCACAACAAGCAGAGAAGGTGTTGTCAAAAACTTTGGAGGTTTTTGATGACTTTGCTCTCTGTTCTCAAATAAATTTAAAAAAATAAATATTTTTTAATACTTATATACATATTTATATTTATATTCACATTTATATTTATATTTATATTTATATTTATATTTATATTTATATTTATATTTATATTTATATTTATATTTATATTTATATTTATATTTATATTTATATTTATATTTATATTTATATTTATATTTATATTTATATTTATATTTATATTTATATTTATATTTATATTTATATTTATATTTATATTTATATTTATATTTATATTTATATTTATATTTATATTTATATTTATATTTATATTTATATTTATATTTATATTTATATTTATATTTATATTTATATTTATATTTATATTTATATTTATATTTATATTTATATTTATATTTATATTTATATTTATATTTATATTTATATTTATATTTATATTTATATTTATATTTATATTTATATTTATATTTATATTTATATTTATATTTATATTTATATTTATATTTATATTTATATTTATATTTATATTTATATTTATATTTATATTTATATTTATATTTATATTTATATTTATATTTATATTTATATTTATATTTATATTTATATTTATATTTATATTTATATTTATATTTATATTTATATTTATATTTATATTTATATTTATATTTATATTTATATTTATATTTATATTTATATTTATATTTATATTTATATTTATATTTATATTTATATTTATATTTATATTTATATTTATATTTATATTTATATTTATATTTATATTTATATTTATATTTATATTTATATTTATATTTATATTTATATTTATATTTATATTTATATTTATATTTATATTTATATTTATATTTATATTTATATTTATATTTATATTTATATTTATATTTATATTTATATTTATATTTATATTTATATTTATATTTATATTTATATTTATATTTATATTTATATTTATATTTATATTTATATTTATATTTATATTTATATTTATATTTATATTTATATTTATATTTATATTTATATTTATATTTATATTTATATTTATATTTATATTTATATTTATATTTATATTTATATTTATATTTATATTTATATTTATATTTATATTTATATTTATATTTATATTTATATTTATATTTATATTTATATTTATATTTATATTTATATTTATATTTATATTTATATTTATATTTATATTTATATTTATATTTATATTTATATTTATATTTATATTTATATTTATATTTATATTTATATTTATATTTATATTTATATTTATATTTATATTTATATTTATATTTATATTTATATTTATATTTATATTTATATTTATATTTATATTTATATTTATATTTATATTTATATTTATATTTATATTTATATTTATATTTATATTTATATTTATATTTATATTTATATTTATATTTATATTTATATTTATATTTATATTTATATTTATATTTATATTTATATTTATATTTATATTTATATTTATATTTATATTTATATTTATATTTATATTTATATTTATATTTATATTTATATTTATATTTATATTTATATTTATATTTATATTTATATTTATATTTATATTTATATTTATATTTATATTTATATTTATATTTATATTTATATTTATATTTATATTTATATTTATATTTATATTTATATTTATATTTATATTTATATTTATATTTATATTTATATTTATATTTATATTTATATTTATATTTATATTTATATTTATATTTATATTTATATTTATATTTATATTTATATTTATATTTATATTTATATTTATATTTATATTTATATTTATATTTATATTTATATTTATATTTATATTTATATTTATATTTATATTTATATTTATATTTATATTTATATTTATATTTATATTTATATTTATATTTATATTTATATTTATATTTATATTTATATTTATATTTATATTTATATTTATATTTATATTTATATTTATATTTATATTTATATTTATATTTATATTTATATTTATATTTATATTTATATTTATATTTATATTTATATTTATATTTATATTTATATTTATATTTATATTTATATTTATATTTATATTTATATTTATATTTATATTTATATTTATATTTATATTTATATTTATATTTATATTTATATTTATATTTATATTTATATTTATATTTATATTTATATTTATATTTATATTTATATTTATATTTATATTTATATTTATATTTATATTTATATTTATATTTATATTTATATTTATATTTATATTTATATTTATATTTATATTTATATTTATATTTATATTTATATTTATATTTATATTTATATTTATATTTATATTTATATTTATATTTATATTTATATTTATATTTATATTTATATTTATATTTATATTTATATTTATATTTATATTTATATTTATATTTATATTTATATTTATATTTATATTTATATTTATATTTATATTTATATTTATATTTATATTTATATTTATATTTATATTTATATTTATATTTATATTTATATTTATATTTATATTTATATTTATATTTATATTTATATTTATATTTATATTTATATTTATATTTATATTTATATTTATATTTATATTTATATTTATATTTATATTTATATTTATATTTATATTTATATTTATATTTATATTTATATTTATATCTATATTTATAAGAAAACTGCTACGCATAATGTAGAAGGATTGCCCTCTACGCATGTAGTGGATGCCCCTTCTCATGTCATGCATTGTGAAGCAGAGAAAGAGATAAATAAGCCAATAAGACAGTTTGATTTCCTTTCAAATTGCCAAACTATTTCAATATAAGAAAAATGTTAAGTTCTGCAGAAATTTAATTTCCGCGAAGTTTATGCGTTTTAATTATAATGACGGCTATTATGCTTTTTAGTTATTTGATTTTATTTGTCTGGAATAACTGCTCCGCTCTCACTAAAATCGCATATTCTAAATTTATATATCCCATTTATTATTCGTTCAAAGTGTTGAAGTAGACGACTTATTATTAGATTGACGTTCTGCCAATCATTTGCGAGTATGTGAGAAGGAATTTCAATCAGAGTGAACGATATAAATAAATAATCTGGTATTAAGTATTATGTTTGACATTTATAAATAAATGAAGACGCCAGAGATATATCATTTTGATTAACAGAGTCTTATATTTGAATCTGCATTAACCTTCTTATTGTTGCTTCTTAAATCAAAGAAAAGAAAACAAAAAGCCAATGACGCATGTACGAGTGTGTAAAAAGCACAGAAATCAATTGCGTTTAATGGAAAAGGAAACGGAAATGAATCTGAAGTTTTTCCTACCATACAGACAAGTAGCATACACACGAGTACTACTTGTCTACACAACGAGATACTAAAGGACGAGTGTGTTAAGATCCATATCATAAGCAAAAGCAGTAGCAAAAGTTTAAGAGAAATCAACAGCAACTAAAAGTTGTTACAACAAACAAAACAAATGATTGACATGTGTTGTTTGTCGTTGCTTTGGGTGGTAAATAAAAATTGTTATAAATGAGTGAGTCATGAGTAAATGAAATAAGATGAGAAAAAAAGGAAATTGTTGCAAGCAGATAAAAGGAAATCTAGATAAAGTAAAGTAACTTAAAACTTCTATTTTTCTTTTAAACATAAACTTGCTCCTGGTTGACGATTAGACTTACGTTGGCTTCGCATTAAATGCGACTGCTCGTCGCCTTTTGAGGCAGCATAAAAAACCCTTGGAAAAATGAAAAAATTTATGATCGGGAAACGCCTACGAGAAACGAAAGCAGCAAAAATGTAGAAGAAAAACAATTTTATGATGGTGTTGTTTGTGAATTTGTTGTTCCTTGACTTTTACATACGCATTAGAAGCTAATAGAGCAAAGCAATGAAAGTAGCTGTCATCATAAGATAAGATACGAACTTAATAGACTTGTTAAACATACGCTCGAGTGACCTTATGTCATCACACACATACATATATAAATACGAGTACTTTTTTATGATGGTTGGGGAAATGCTAAAAGTTTTTTAATAGTTTTTGCGGTAAGAAAGAAAAAAGAGGAAGAAGATACAAAACAAATAATACTATAGAATAAAAAGATGAGAATGGAAAAAAATATATTTGCCCTTTCACTTTCTATGAACTCCGTAAAACCTTAAAAAAAATTATCTGTTAAGTGCATATATTTTCGAGGGCAATACTACTGAGAGCAAGAAGGAACCCTCGTTTACAGTTTTAACTTAATTGAATAAAAAAGAATGCGTTTAAAGTATAAAAATATAAATAAATGAAGACAGCCGGTGCTGTTAAAATTATCACTCAATTGGAAGCTGGCAGTAGTTCTTTTATATTACAATAGGATCATGATGATTTGACTACGTTTGTCTTTCAAAAGGCGACCAATAGTGGCATTTTTAGCCGAAAAAGTGGTCTCAATTGGAAATTCCAGAGTTTAGTTGTTTAATTATGTAGATTGTCTTTAACTAATTTTATTTTATTTAAAACATTATCTAAAATGCTATTAATCTTAATGTTAACTGCGAGTTTTAATGATCATTAATTAAATATGTTTTCTTTTATTAATTATTTTATAAATTTAATATTAGCTGCGTATGCTAATAACTTGTTAATGCAATATTAGTCTGCTCAAAACGAATGCCAAGTCCAACCTCCTACATAATTTAATTTTATATACTTTTGTTGAATTCATATGTCTATTTCCTAACAAGTCTTTAATGAGAAAATTATTTTTAAAAGTGCAAACATACTGGTAAATGATGGGGACTTTCTTCAGACTAGGAAAAAGCGCTCCCTTAACACATAAACGTGTTTAATTTCTCTAACGAACTTTGCACGGTTTCCTTTTAAGTTTTCCTTAAGAACATGAATAAACAAAATATATTTGTTTTCTTATCTCAGCGAATTTAAGTTGTCAAATCTTTATGAGTACAAATGTCGTGTGGCGGAAGTGCCCAACTACACAGCCGGGCATAAGTGGTTACTTCACAGAACACATGCATGTTTATTATGTGCGAAGGCGAAGGGATGAGAATCCGTTACTCACACTTACAAGTACTCGTATTTGTATTATCATTATCATTATTAATATTGTTATGGGTCCTTTATTGGCTGACTTAGTGTACGCTCTTTCCGGCTAGCGACCGCTGCCGCGCTCTAGCCACTACTAGCACATTTTTCTTTTCTATTTCCTTGCTTTGGAGCTACTTATCTGTGAGTAAAAAACATAAAACGTGCTTGCCTTTATGATACCTTCTATGCATTTTTAAGTATTGGCTTCCTTAAATATTTTATTTAATGATACGTTTACTTTTGTTGCTGACATAAATTTCGTACAACAATTAATTTCGGCTGAACTTTTATTGCTTTGAATTGGTCGTTTTATATCCGTTTATTGCCATTTGATGAACAATATCGAATAAAGATATTGGCTTAAGTTCAAAGCGATTAACATATTTAAATATTGATTATTAAAAACTTTATAATAAATTATAAATTTTAAATATCCCTAACATTATTTTTCGAGCTGTAGTGCAATTCATAAGTTTATGCAGAAGATCTGTTTAATAACAAAATGTATTAACAATTACTTTAGCTGTTTGCAGCAACGATTTTGTGATTTATTAACTTCTTATTAACAAAAGTGTTACAATTTTCCATCAAAATGTATGAGAACGATAAATGTTATCAAGACTTGAAAAAATAAAAGAAACTCTTAGAACTAAACTAAGCATTATAATAAGGAAAAAAAGGCCAACATTGAGCTAATGTATTATTTAAATTAAACAGGTTACTATAAATTTCAAAATATATATGAAGTTAAACAACTTTTTAATTACAGTGAACACTCCCAATAGTGCACACCCACTCACGTGGACACCTCCCTTCAATGGACAATTATCAATACACAAAGCTTTAGAATCGAAATTCCCTGCAAGTAAACCTCTAAGGAGTCGACACTCTCACATACGGACATGGACATAATTTTGAGCGTTATTTGGTTCGAAAAACCTCTAATATGTGGACAAAATATAAAACAAATTATAAAAAAGCTTGAAACTAGACAAAAAGTTTTATGTACTATGCATAAGATTCAGATAAAGAAAACTGGAAATAGGTACCTAATAAAGTAACAAATGTTACAGAACCTTTAAAATAGTACCATAATTTAAAACAATTTTTGTAAACAGATTTCAAAGCTTTTAATTATGTAAAATATTTAGAAAGTCATCAACAAGAACGCCTGTTTGTTGAGTCCCAAATGAAATTTCGTCAAAAGACTATTCAAAATTATTTCCAAAGAGTAACTAATGTACAATGAATGTTCTTGTTTTATCACAGTTATTTTTTTTTTTTACTTTCTTTAAAGCATAATTTTTGATCTCAGAATGAATTAAATTAATTTCTTTGTGTTTATTAAAAATAAAAGATTACATACATAAAAAAAAAAAAAAATTTATAACTTAACATTTTTTTTTTCACCTCCAACAAGTGGACACCTCCCTACAATGGACAAAAAAGGCCCGACCGTGGCTGTCCACTATTGGGTGCTTTCACTGTAGTTAGTTTCATTATCGAGTGTTATCTAATGCCGCTGCTAATAAGCAATTCATTAGCACAGTGGCCGATATTGTTAAAATAAACGACAGAAAATTTGTTATCAGTTACTTAACGACAAACAAAAGAACATAAAAATTTTATTTATGTTTATTATAGCAATAGTTTTGTCGCAGAAAAATGTGCAAAAAGTTTTTAAATTTATAAAATTTTAACAAGAAAATAATGATTTTTTTTAAATTATAAAACAATAAAGCTTGCATTTCGATTTAATTCTCCACGTGTATTGACACAAGCAAAAGTGTTAAATACGAAAAACAAATTCGTAATTATTATCTTCATCTATTTATATACAGTGCGAGCTAATCCAGGACTCTCTCTTGTTATTTATCGCAAAGCGGTTAAATTGATGTTTACTTTGACATACTGACGTTAATTTTTTTCTTGGCCGCTGGAAGATTATTTTCTCGGAACTGGTGTGTGACTAACTGATGATGATTGCTGTATATATCGCTCTATAGCGTCATAAAGGCTAAAGTATGTTTGTCTTTAATTTTTAACATTTTGTTGATTTAACATCTGCGTCAGTAGCTGAACTTTATCCTCATAGATTTTTGTTTGCTAATTGATTCTTTAAATTTTCTTCAGGTAAATAAATATGCCCTGGAAATCAGTGTATTTCAAATTGGTTTATTTAATTATGTTAATATTTTCGTAATGTTTATTCATTCATAAACATGGAGAGATACAAACTGGCAAATAATAATTCCAATCTCTTAAGCTCATATTCATTACCGCAACAACACTAATTATAATCTCATCATCCTTAAGAACTTTGCATTTACAAACATGCAATTATGCAGAAACAACAATAAGAATGATTATGCGAAATTAAAAAGAGAGCAAACACTCAGATGCATATTAATTTACTTGAAGCCTTTGAGGCAACAAAGTGTTAACTTTATTATGAAATTTATCAACAATATTCAAATAAGTTGCAGAAAGTGTATATCTGCTGCTTCCCTTCTTGCAACAGATATTAAATACATTGGAAATGAACATTAATGTTTCAGCAACAGTGATGCAATTTTCGTATAGAAGAAGAGCAATGCCAGCAGCTGCTGTGCGAGCAATAATTAACGCATACCTACATTATTAAATACACAGATGAAGTGTGGAAATTCTGCAGATGATGCAACTACTTTTGCATGCACAATTTAAAATAATGAATTGCAGTTAAAGTGCAAAAACTTGTATGGAGCAATTGGCATAATTATTAACAAGTTAACAAGACTGTTTTTATTTTGTCCTGATGCACGAGTAGTGAAAACATTAACAGACTGGGAGGCAATGGAGTTTCTCTATTAGATTTTTTGGTGACGAAATTATGCATAGCAGAAAACACAATGTTTGCGTTGTAGGCGTGAATTTGTTCCAAATATTTTGGTGTTGCAATAATCCATTTGGCTTAGAAAACACAAAGGAGCTCTTAATAAAGCATTTGAAACAGTCCTGATGAGATTGGAGGATTGTAAGTTTGCTTGCTTCTATAAGACCCCGTCATCGACAAAACAGCCAAACTTATATTCACGCAGATATATTGTCTTATTAATTGAAGCATCAATACAGAACTCTCATTCTAAGTCCAAAGGCTGCTAAAGAATTCCACTATGCAGGACTGATTCATCCTCAAACGTGGTGAAAATGAAAAGAAGGTAGAAAACAAAATAAGAATCTTGGCACATCAGAAACTCAAATATCCTTCGTGATCTATGACGCCCTTTTGTTGATACAGAAATTGTAAAATATGCAAGCAATTATTTATCAATAATCGAGTGGCATCCTAATTCTCTTCCTCGCAATATTCTTAAACTATAGTTTAAAGGAAGGCAAATACTGAGACTGTAGCTTTCATTCTTTGTTAGTACTTTCAATAACGAAATGTTATAAAAAAAAATTTTTTTTTGTACCATCACACAAGCATCCAGTTTCAATTGTTTCATTTTGTATTTCAACAAACATTTTAAAGTTTTTATTTAATTGCCACATCAAATAAAAGTAGAGACGCATCAACATTCCTATGAAAATAAAATTAGTATGAATGATATTCATTTCATTATTTTATTCCCTATAAAAGAACAGCTGATTTGCACTTCACCTAAAACACACAGTTGCTAATTTTCTTACTCAATGAAAGCTGCCATTGCAAAAAAGAAATTGAAATAAAATTGTTGCCAATACAAAGTAGAAAATAAATATTCTTTCCTACAACTAAAAGCCAGCTTACTGCCTTCAATAATTTTGTTACTTACTTGCTAAAGTCTTTAGCACTAAGCACAACAATTTAGATTTGTTTAAGTGAAATAACAACTGTCAGCAACATTATTATCATTAACATTAACATTAACACAGCAACGAGTTTCTGGTTTTACACTCCTTCAATCCCAATGCCATCTCATTAAACCAAACAAAACATCCATCTCAATCCGAAGAGCTGATATCACAAAAAGTGTCTGCAAAGTTATTTCTACAGGGACATGAACAATTTGTGTCAACGTCAACATCAACATCGTTGTCGATGATCATCACCATCATTACCAACCACTATTGTCTTGTTCTCTACTTTACATGCTAAATTCTTTATGTAGCTGTGGCAGCACTTGTACTTTTGTCTTGAGCTCTGGTAGGAGTGAGCACGGAAATAACGAAATAAAAACAGAAGCAAATGAAAAGGAAAAGCAAGTAACAATAGTTAGTTGTAGAAACAAACATAATATTTCTATTATTTCCATTATTATTGCACTCCAAAGATTCAAACTTTGTTTTTTGCTGCTTCTATAGTTGAGTTGTCTTTGTTGGAGGTAAAACGTTGTAGTTAATGGTGGCAACAATTGGCTTCATAACTTGTACATAAAATTTTCTTATTGTCTGTTGTATTATTGTTACTACTGTTTTCAACAATAAAAGCAAAATTATTGCAAAACAGCTCCACATGTTGTCTGCTTAACACAATTCACATGAACATCAAACAGGTTCAAAAAATTTTGCTACAAAAGGATTCCTACCATGAATAGTTTAGTTGGCTGGTTGGCTAAAACTTTATGTTCATTGCTGGTAGTTCCTCTAACAATACGTTTTATGAAAATTAAGTGGTACATATTGAAAGTAAACATTGTACATTTAGTCTTATTAAATGTACCAGGAGAACATACTAATTTTATCCCCCAAAATGTTTGCCCAACTGTTTCGGTTTCCTTTTATGTTTCCTAGTAATTTTGATTACAAGTGCTCAAATTCGGCAAACTCTTTGCTGAATTACTTTCTGTATACGAGTATAAATTAACGAATTTCAAAACTAAAATTATTTTATTGATTTCTTCTAACGTAAAAATGATTCTGCTAATCGTTTGGGTCAGGCTGAAACGAGAACTAAATTAATGCAATATTATCACATCAAAATGATTGCTGGGTTGGCACTAAAAACCCTTTAAAGACATCTTTCTCAGCAAAATATTGACCGTTTTTCTAACAGAAAATAGAAAACATACAAAACACGTGGAAAAAACACATACAAAAACACATGTAAATATATGCACACGACTAACAATGCCTTCATTCTTTATAGCCTACTTTTAGGTGGCCGAAGGTCAAATAACTTTCATGAATTATCAAGAGGAATAAAAAATGCAAAATAATTACAAAATAAATTTGAAAATTTATTGATTGCATAATATTAAAACATTTCTAAAATTATTTCAGTTTAACTAGTAGAGCATTTCATATACAAAATTTATACCGTCTATATATTTCTTGAGACAAAATCGACGAAAGTATGCTATACTGGCATGACACTTTAAAAAATTAGCTCTTTCATAGCGCTCCCCCACGTATGATCAACTTTTAAATCAAGTAGCGAATTTAAATCACTCATACGCTACGCATAAAGATTGCTCATGAGTATGGAATTTGCCGTAAAACATTATCGGTGGGAACAGAGTGAGAGTTGAAAGCCGAGCCAAGATTGTCAGTGTCATAAAAGTGATTGCATACAAGTCTATATAAATATACATAATTTTAAAGGCAGCAATACAAATTTTTAATATTTTATGACCAACAATTTGCAAAGAAAAAATTACTTTTGCAAAAAGTTTCTTAAGGATTTCCACACAATTTTAACATCCAATCATAAAGAAAAAATTCTATTTGTGTACTAATGCCAAAAACTGGCAACACTGTCTCACAAAAATATTAATAATTGTGGCAGTGCTGTTGGTAAAATAAGAAGGCTCATGCAAATATACAAAATTTTTAATTTAAACTAATTGCTCTTGAGTGAAGAATCTTTCGTAAAAACTCTTTTAAAAATTTTATAACTTAATTTTTTTATTATTTTCTTTTCATCATTTGAATAATAATATTAGAATTAATCATATCTTAGGTTATTAATATTATCTTCCTTATACTGAAGTTACAATATTTTGCAATAAATAAAAAAGAAATAAATTATTTGAATTAAAGGAGATTCGAGGAGACAAGGACGACGGGTCATAATAATATGAAGAAGGAACCATTCACAAGTTATTGGATGAATACATACAAATTAATATGGAAGAAAATAGTGAAGGTGCACATTCAACAATATTTGGCTTTCAAATCGATAGCTAACAATTATGACAATTTAGTAAGCTTTTGTAAAAACAAAAACAAATTTAATCCTTTTTTAAGCCGAAGAAGCAATTAAAAATTTAAATTGCAGATTCTAATAAAAATCAAGGTTTTCACATGCATTAAAATTGATTCAATTGTTGAATCAATAGATTTGCTTTCTAATCTTAATTATTATCCGCCAACGCCGCTGCCATTTTCACCCAATTCCTTCTGCTTGAAATACACATATATGATTTAAACATGGAATGCGAATAAAATATTTACAGCCTATAGCTGGTATTACATTCGTTATAAAACCTCTCGCTGGCACATTCTTAAGTATTCCATTTTCTGAAGGCAAAATGCCAAACAACTTCATTTCCAACATAAGCATTTTCGTTGTACTTTTGGTGTTGACAAGTTGCCATGAATGAAAATAATACTTGTATTTAGTGTTCGCTTTACATTGTAGCGAAAAGAAAAAAAAAAGAAATAAAAATATTAAAGAAAAGGAGACAAAATGAGAACCGGCAGGAAAAAAAAATTATGTGCAACACAAATAATATGCTCCACTGAGCGTTTCATTTTACTGAAAGCATGCAATTTTTATATAAAAACCATTTTTATAACTCTTAAAACCGCAAACTTTTGAAAGCAAGTGGAAAATTTTTATATGGAAAATTTATAAAAAATCGCTTTAAACTTTTAATAAACTGAAAGTTGTAGAAACGTGGATGAAGCAAAAATATAGAAATTTCTGTTTACACGTTGACTTTTTTAAAACTTGAAAAATATGTAAAGGCTCGAGTGTAAATTTTTATTCAATTTTTAAATTAAATTTTAGGAATTCCACACTGACGAATTTCGTTACTAGTACTCATAATTTTACATAAAATTAATATAATGAAATGCTTTAGAAAAATTATTTTAATATGTACATTAATTAATAAATATATTAAAATGCATTTTTCGTAAAAAACAAATTATAAAAAAATTTCTTTGAATTAATTTCAATTGTATTGATTATAAATTATAATTTATTAGGCGTTGGCTAGGCGAGATGTCTAACCTTTTGTGTACAGGCTTAATTTCAAATCCAAAACATGGTTAAGAATCAAAGCGGAAACCTTTTAACGAATATACAGATTTACACGAAATAGTATAAAAAAGAAAGTGTTAATTTGATGAAAGTTGAAAGGAAGAATGGCTGAAATTTCCACGCACATAAAACTATATAATAATATAATGGCTGAGAACTTTGAAAACATAAACTCTCGGTAAAATCTGGTTTAACTTTTAGTAATTCCCGTATATAATAGATAATCGAAAAAGTATTTTCGTAAAAGTCTTTTTCCACAGATGTAATTGCAGTCGTATATCTCCAGTGCTACCAACCACAGTATTTCATACCATGTAGCGTTGCAGAGGTGAGATTTATAATTTCATTTAACCAAAAAAAAAAAAAAAAAAAAAAAAAAAAAAAAAAAAAAAAAAAAATTTGGGGAAGTTGAAAAAAGTTACATCTGTTCATTTTTGAACAGAGTGTGGAAAAAATGAAAAAACTCGCTATATTTTGAAATTATTGTATATAAAAAGAGGAAGAATGCCAAGCAAGCCACCAATGAAATTATTGAAGTTTACAGAGATGATGATGTATCAGTTTGTGTAGCACAATAATGGTTCGTTCACTTCCATTTTAGAAATTTCGATGTGAAAGATGCACCTTTCCATGAAATTATGGAAAAGATTGGCAGGATTGTCATATAAGCTGCCCTGACATCGCTAATAAACTTTCACATTCATCATCAAACGCTTTTGAACCATTTAAAAAGGACTGGTTACAAAAAGAACTTCGATATTTGGGTACCATATGAAATGTCTGTGAAAAATTAAATGGTTCAAATTAACATCAACATAGTAATGGTGGTCAAAGGGTGGTGAAACTCAAAAAATGGTAACAAAGCCAAAGGATTGACGCCTCGAAAGGTTGTGCTGAGTCTTTGTTGGGATTGGAAAGAAATCATCAACTATGAGCTGCTTCAGCTAGATCGAACGATTGATTCTACATTTCACTATCAACAACTATTGAGATTGAAGTAAGCATTCGAAACAAAGCTGGATCTCACACATAATTGATGAGTGGGGAAACCACCATATAGCCCTGACTTTGCACCATCGGTGTAATATTTGTTTCAGTGAATGCAGAACTCCCTTAATAGAGTAAAGTTGCCTTCAAGAGAAGTCTAGGAAAATTATTTGTCGGCGTTTTTCGCCGAGAAACCAGAAAAGTTTTACACTGATGGAATAATGTCTCTAGTGGAAAAACGCCAAAGTGGCCCACCAAAATGGTACATATTTGGTTCATTAAATTTGATTATAAATATGAAAAAAAGAGTTGAAGTTTAATTAGAAATACAACCAAACATCTTCTTCCTGAACGTTTCGAAAATACTATTTTTCAAGCCAGTTGTGTGGATGTAGTGATGGGGGGGGGCAGTGCCTTGCCTCTGCAAGTGACGCTTCTGTCCAAAACTTAACTGGAGTATAAACATTTTAACATCAAGCAATGGGAATTGCTAACAGATGAACATCTGAGAACACAATCCCTCTTTCAAATGACATTCTGCGGCTGGTTTAATACCAGAGACAACATATGTTTTCTATCACTATCTCCTCCTCCTAATCGTATAATAATGTATTGCAAGGACAGGGGCGATCGCTAATGGCTAGGCTTAGTAGAAGAAACTTATTTGCTGAAAAAATTTTATTGAATTGTTTCACTTTCCCCCAATCGAAATGTTCTATAAGACAATTTTATATATACTTTAATACTTCTGATCATAAATAATGAATAATTATTTTAATATCCTTTTTGAAGGCGTATTCGACGTGCTGATACTGGTAGCACAGATGATCATTTTAGTTTTTGCAGTAGGAAACAGTTTTTTTCTAATATTTTCTTTAAATCATTTTTTTTTTTTTTTTTTTTTTTTGTTTAGTTCCATATCGGACCCCAACAAGTACTTAAAACAACTTTTTTTTCTTAATCCTTAATAAATTTGCACTCGCTTCTGTATCACTATTCACTTCGATGCGCAGCCTCGAATATTTTATAAATTTAAAATGCTCCTCTTAAATTGATTTCATTTATAAAAAAGAGTAATAAAAAATATTTGTGCAATTTATTTAAGTTATACAAAATATGAAAAAAAAACAAGACAACTGGCAACAACATTTGGCAATCCGCATTCAATTGAGCATATTGCCAATGTTAGATTTCACACTAGTTTTTCTTAATAGACATGAAAAAAGTTGTGAGCATATTTTTTTTTTTTTTTTTTTTTGTGGATTTTTTCACTAAACTACAAGCATAGAGGAAAAATATTTGTCTATTTATTATAAACTTTACCGACAACAAAAAGAACAAACTCATAGGAAAGGAAAAATCACCTACTCGTCGTTTATGTTCATATAGATTTAAAGATTTATGGTCTGCCGTTAGAGATTTATATGTTTTAAAACTTCTCGTAAATATACTTTTTCGACGTGAAAGTGTAACAGAAGGGAAACTCAAGGCTGATACAGTGATGGCGAAAACATTTACTACAAACACAAACACGGCTCTATGCAGTTTTTCACAAAATTGGCCAATTCAATGAATTATGTGGGAAAGAAAAATTATTATGTGAGGACGTGGTTTATAAACTTTTGCCCAGTACTGTGTATAAATTTTAGTTTTAATTTATACACCCGTTACGTTGTTGTAAAGGCTTTTATTGTTATAAAATGCAGTTGCCATTTCATTGGGCTTTTGCCTGGAATTTGCTCTATTACCTTTAAAAGTGGCCAGCAGCTTTTTTTTCATGTTCTAGTTTATACAATTCCTAATTTTCGTAACCTTTTAAAATTTGATTATAAACGCACTCACTCACGCGCGCGCACACACACACACACACAGTCACATGTACGTGCAAGTGCAGACATTTCCAAACAAAGGCATATCCAGTTTTAACTCCATTTAAAAGTATCACTATATAAGCCCCGCCTACTTTTTACTTTTTTTTACATTACAACACATTGAAACTCTCTTCTTCTTCTTCTACATTTCAACTTGTTTTCATTATTAATTATTGATTTGTTTGTGGTTACTTTTAAGTAGTTTATATGTGGGCAAAAGAGCAATTTGTAAGTGAAAATAACGTGAGGAAAAGTAAAAGATTCTACGCAAAACTTATAAGCAAATTGTCGATTGATTAATTAGTTTATTTGTAGCAAATGTTCTACTCCATTTTTTTTCCTCCCAGCCACTTACGAAAAAAAAGTGTAGAAGCTTTTTTTGCAAAATGAGGTCTAGTTTTACTAAATACTTAAAAGGCCAATCTCGTTACCACAACCACATACACTATAACTGATTTGGCGTACAACATATATATGAACAGAAAAGATAAAACCCAGTAGGTTTATTGTAGTCTAAATTAACCACTTGCTCCAAAACAAACGCTTGATATAATGGCTTCAAGTACCAGCTCTGACAGGGGCAAAAATTAAGAAAGTTTTCACTTGAGTTTCATGATCTCTTGTAACCGATATTATTTATAAGTAAATAAATATTTTTTTTTAATTTTATTAAAAGATTTTAATTTTTGTAATTGGAAAGTTAATTTTATGAAATCTTGCCACAAATTGATATGATGGGCAAAAAGAATGCCACTTATTTTAGCAGCCCAAATGCACCATTAACTAACTTGAAAAAAAGAATTACTACAACATCCATTTCTTGCTTTAAAGTTCCTGATACACTATCCTACATAGTCGTACGATTCATTCACAAAAAAATCCTGACAGTGACACCCTTCGTAATTTAAAAAATTACATCAAAATGGCTTTTCTACATACGAAAATGAAGCAAAGAAATTTTTATTTGAAAATGGAAGTACATGCAACTCTGATAGCACTTTTGCTTACCAATTTTTTCACCAGAGGTGCCATATTTGGTAAATCAAACACCTGTCTAGGATAATGAAATGAGACCTATAAGGGTTTTTGAAGCGATTTCTTATTATCGAATCCTCAGCAAAGAAATGCATCATTTATTACAATAAAAATATTTTTGTCAAGCTTGTTCGCGAATTCAACAACAGACTTCGCAAATCATTCGCTTTGACATCCGCTGGCTTTTATAAGTTATTATTGCTGGTTTTTCTTACTCAAACTATTATAAATATTTAGTGAGTGTATTAAACTATAAACACATTTGACTTTAAACACAAAATAAAGTGGCTTAAAATCTTTTGAGACTTTCTTGACACTTACAATCTTTCGATTCTGCAAAAGTATTTAGTTTGCACAGGGGCAAAACACAAACTTCACTTTTCTATAAAATCTGTTTGCATCTGTGTGTTCGAGTTGTAACAGTCTAGTCAAAAAGAAAATGACGAAAAGAAAAAATAATAATAAAGACCCCGCATAGTACTGAAATGGCTGCTTGCCAGAGGAAAGGACCACAAAACTGAAAAAATCTACCTTAACTGATGGCGGTTTTACAATGCGGTGTGAAGTGTGCTGTCATAAGAGTAAGAACCACAGTGTCACGAACGGTTCATGCATTTATAGATACAAATAAATTCCTGTAGTTATGTGAAGGTACTTACACATGCACACATTCATTCATTCATAACGTCAACAAATGACACTGAGAGCTGGAGAATAAAATGTCCGATTTCCTACCAACACTTTCAAACAAATTTTGTAAGTAGAATTCATATGCACAACCACATACATATAAATGTATGTACACTCAAAATATTCCTACAGTGATTGATAAACACTCAATAACTTAAGTGTACTTACTTATATGGATACTTTGTGTAATATCAACTAACAACTATGTATTTTCATATCAACCTGTTTACAAAGAATGCGTGTCCGTTAATACAAAAGTTACTGCCTGGACATCCGATAAAAGCTGATTTAATAAGTGTTTATAAAGTATTGCTTGTGACAAAATTTTCAGTACAAAGTATTCGTTATATATTTAAAAAGTATATAAAATTAATCGAAAAGTTATTCTTAGCGGAAATGGTAATGGCCAGTTCTGCTTTGGCACAGCTCTTAAAGTTCTAATAGATCTGGAGAGACACAGTCAGTTTAGAAGAGAAAATAATAATAAACGACCAACAAATTAACCAAATTAACTTATTTATTTATTTACCTAATATTTTAATTATATGAACATAAGAAAAATGAATTCACTTATTTAAGCACCTGTAATAATATTTAAAATACCGCTTAGTTATAATTAGGAATTTTTTTTATAATGAGTGTTTTATAATGTGCGGAATAAAATAAATAAATAAACAAAATTGAGTTTCTGTTTGTAAGGAAACGATATATAATGTTTATTATTCAGTTATAAATTCTTTACTGAATTTAAATTCCTTAAAAGTTAGTTTCACAAAAATTCCTAATTATAATTTAGCGGTATTTAAAATATTATTACAGGTGCTTAAATAAGCGAATTCATTTTCCTTACATGAATATATAATATATGATTATATGAATATAATTATAATATGGCTAACATTGACTGCTGAGGACAACGGCTATAGAAAAAAAATGAACTTATTTAGACAAGAGTGCCTCCGTTCACCAACCGCTGCAAGGACCTGCCCGACGACTTCTCACCATGATTTGCTTATTATGGAATGCTAATGGACAAATAATGAGCTCCAAAATACTGGACGCTCTACCCAATTGGGTTTCCGTTGTATTAAAATATCTCAGAAATTCTATATGACTCTGAGGAGGCATCGCCATACATCTCAACCTGAAACTTAACCCATACCTCTCCTGCAATTATGTTGTTGTAGGTTTTTTTTTTTATTTTAAAAAATTTTTATTGCTCCATAAATTTTAAATTTCTATAAAAAATTTATTTGTGTTTTTTTTTTTAAAAAAAATTTAATATAAAGAAACTTAAAATTTTGTAAAATTTTGTAAAATTTTGTAAAATTTTTCATTTCCCGAAAAAGTTACAAAAATGTGGCTTCTCGATATTCGAATGAAGAAAAAATATTTAAATATTCAACGAACAATTTGTGTTCCTACAATGTTGAGTAAATTGCTCTCAGTGTAGAAGAGTGTGTGCATGTGCCCTTTGTTTGGACTTGCAGTTGGAAATCTGAGTTTTTATTGTTGTTTACAGAATACACTTTATATGAATTTACTTACATGTAGATGCTCAAGGGTTTGAATGTATATGTGCTAACAAAGCAATTAGCACTTTTTGGCTGCCATAATGTCAGCCAAAAAAGGAAAACAGACGTACACAAAGAGGCAGAAACCAAAAAAAAAAAAAAAAAAAAAAAAAAAAAAAAAAACCGTAAACGTACAAGTTGAGTGAATATGAAAAGCCAGAAGTGTGTTATATCCTGAATGAGACATTTGTGGCATAAAGAATTTACCAGATGAAATGTATAATGATGCAACAATGTGACTACAACTACTTAAGAGATCTTTCAAAAGCAAAGCAGGAAAAAAAGTAAGTAAACATTAAGTAAGCAGAGAGGGCACTGTGACAGGACCCTACTCAACGCAATTGAGTATTTTTATACAAAGTAAGATTTTAACTCGATTTTAAAGTCGATTTAGAAAATTTACGCCTTTCAAAAAGGAATAGATAACAAAATTGACGTTGATGAAGAAAAAGGATGTTAAAAAAGCAAATTGGATGCTTGGAGGTTATTTCGCAACTCAATAAATTTTTGCACGTTTTAAATGTTTGACTTAATTTAAATATAAAGTATAAAAATTGTACAATAATTAATAACTTTTAATTAATTTATAATTTTATTTTATAAAAAATTTGGCGGAATATGAATTCTTTTAAATAAAAAGGCTATAAATGGGAACTTAACACAATGTGGGCGAGATGTATGTAATTAACAGAGGAATGTTGGGAAAGAACCACCATTTACTGTGACTTGAGTTCAACGCCTGAAGCTGATCATTCTATCTAGTAATGTGTCCAATTATTTTTTATATATATATTTTTTTTTTTTGTATTTTTGATATATAAAAAATAAATTTCTGAAAATGGTAGAGGAATGCTTTTATTGTATTGGAAACAAAAATATGTTCGATTTATTGTTTTTTGCGCGGATTAAGAAAATTTTGCACAAAAATTGGTACTAAGCAGGATATAAATTTTTTTTTTGAAAACAATATTTTTCAGGCAATTAATATAATTGCTGTTAACGGGCATGTTTCACTATCCCACATACTCTACCATGACGTAGAAAAGAAGGTTAAATAAAAAGGAGGAAAAATTAAAAAGGACAAGTCAGGTGAATGTGAATGAAAAGAAATTTGATATAAAATTATCACCTACATGAATATACATTTCATTAGTAAATCAAATAAAATTTAAGCATTATTTAATTAAAAAAGAATTATTAAGATATACTAAAATCATTTTTGTTTTACATAAATTTAATTTGCTTACTTACCGTTAGTTTGAATGAGGAACTTTCAATTTTATAAATCACTTATAAAGAAAAAAAATAATTGATAAAAATTTTCTTGCCTAAAAATTAATTGATTTTTATTCAGAAAGATTTTTATGTGTAAAGGTCCTGATACACTATCCTACAAAAAATTCGAATTTTCATGCGATCAAAGTTGCATGTACTTCAATCAGCAAAGAAAAAATTGCTTTGATTTGTATTGGTATGATAGTGTAGCACCTGCAAAGCCATTTTGATGCAATTTTTTAAATTACGAAGGAATTGTGCACAAATCATACGTCTGCGTAGCATAGTATATCAGGGCCTTAAATAATATATTTTATAAAGCTTTATAACAACTACTAAGCCTGTCTATCTGTCTTAATTATTTTCATTAAGAAACATACTCGTTCGTATTGAACGCTTATTATGTGCCATCGTTTTATTGTGCTTCATTAAACCCTTAAGAACTTTTTCAAATATTTTAGTTTAAAGCAGCCATAAAACTGCAATCACTGTTTACTTATCAATATTATTTTGTTAAACAAAAACTTATTGCCAGCAAACCTGTGCTGTTATTCTATTATATTGGTAAACTTCAAATATAAATTCATAAAAATTTAATTACCGCTGAGGAAAGCAATTATGAAAACGGTTGCATAACTCGTTAATTAGTCTGCTAATTGTTTCATAAACAACAAAAATATTTGGCATGAGTGCATGTTCTTCGTCATATAACAAAAAAAGGCATTAACAGTAAATTGCATCTCAACTCCAAGAAAATAAAAATTGCACTGCAACTACAATACAATTTAATGCTACAAAAAGCAATGAGAAAAAATAAAAAAATAAAAAAAATAAATAAATAAATATAGACTGCAAGCAGTCAGTGCCTGAACTATAAAAAACACAGAAACGCAAATACACGGCATGCAATGATTGTGGCCGCTTTACTGGGAAAACTACACACACACACGCACACACACAAAAAAGGGCACGTGCTTTCAAATGAGTAGGAACATTTCAGTTTAATAACAGAGATGAAAAAATTCCTCGAATTTTTCTATGTCATTTACACTTAACATTTTCAAGCCACACACAAACACACACACACACACACACACACACTCGTAACCACATACACACACGCAGATACATCATTTAAACGTGCAGCAGATTGCAAGCTGCCAAAAAAGGGAAATAACGAAAGGACTTATAAAATCCCAGGATAATCACTATACCAGGCCGTAGTTTATCTTTAAGCAACACCCAGTTTGATGTTTCTTTTCATTTTGATGATTGGATATTTTCTTTTAGGCTGCCATTTGCAGCACGAAAACAAAAGCGAACAAAAGAACATTACGAAATATGAACAATTCCTGGCGGCATGAAACCAGACTTGTCTGTAAAATTACAGTGAAAAAATATTTCAAATTTAGTCATTCTATTTGATGAAATATTTAAAGGACGGCACTAAGTAGTGACTGAAATCAATTTAAATTGCAAATTTCGTATCGGCGCATGATTCCCTGCACTTTAATTCCATAAAGTATAACGCCAAATAAGCGAAATTACGAAAATTGATAAAATTTTCAGTATAAGATGGGGATGCAGTAAACTAGGCTTTGGTACTGATCAGGATCAGGATATTTTCTACTGCCAAACCGAAATCTTCACATTTTAGAAGTATGTGTAAATTATGTGGATATATATATTTAAGTTTGGATTGCAGCGCAGTGTTCCAATTTTGATATGTTTCGTAAATATTTCTATTAAGTTTCTAATCTCTTCACAAACAAAATTATTGCGATTTCTACAAAAAAAAAAATGATAAGTTGCACGGAAATCGAATTGAACAGATGTGATCGGCTAGTCCGAAATATGATTGCAAAAATTTGTGAACAAAAATGAACTGAAAAGCCATTAGCAGACTTCCAGGAGCGGATGGACAATATTGTCGTGTGTAGATTTTAGTTAATATAAAGAATCGCAGAGTACTCAAGACGCTTACAAATAAATAAAGCTTTCCTTTTTCAACACGTTTTTTATTATTTTGACGTTCAATTACTGTCTTTTATTTCTTATGCTTAATAAATCAGTTAAGCTTTAAGCTCTAGTTTTCTAAACTTTTATATTAATATATACGTGGCTTACACTTCATTTCTATAAGTCAGTCCATGTTTAAACTATTCGCAATTTACACAAGTTGATATATGGTAACACTGGCATAAGTGTCAAATAACAGCCAGTTTGCTTTTCAGCGGACTATCCGTTTGAGAATATTCAAACCAAACTTGCGCTGACCATCTTCGAAAACTGTGACGTACAACTTTTATTTATTAGCACCAACTTGACATCTGTCATATGGTTCGTAAACGTAGCTTAAACGACCAATTTTGTGCGTTTAAATATGGTTTAAACTTTCATTGCTATATACATTGTGCTCTCAAAGGCTGTTGCACTAATTTTTTAGGCATTTAAAAAAAAATATTGTGAAAGATTTTGCGAAAGTGATGCACAATGGGATGGGAATCTTCTTGCATTTAACTTTTGCACTGCAGCTTTCGAATGCAGTACGATTCGTTAAAATATTTATTATTACTTTACATTAAGCAAGTATTGGTCATACACTTAGATCGTAAGAAATCTTTTTTTCTCAAATCATTTCCCAATAAGCTGTACGTTGCCAGAATCAGCATGAAAGTTATTTTACTTTACTTTCAATACTTCTAACTGAGAAAATTCATTTTTTTTCTTAAGTAGGTCATAAAATCATAAAGCAACAAACTTGGGAGTTCAGTTCAGGACTATGGTCTTCTGATTCAGACTTAAGATTTCCTGGCTAGTTTACGCAGGTATCACTGTAGATATAATAATACAGTGCTGGAAAACATTTTAACATTTTATTCTATTCGCTTCAGCGAGTATTTAGTGAATTATAAATTTTATTTTCCAAAGTACTCAAATGCCACTTTATTGCAATCGTCCATTTTAAAGGGGGTTCGCTTGCATTAGTGTTGCCGCCATAATCGCAACAAATCAACATGAGGACTTGCCTTTTTCGGAGAATTGCTTAAAATATGATTGCAGGCTTTTAGACTCTATATTTTATTTCATTATTTAAAAAAAGTTTATAATTTTTTTCCGAAGCCTGAGCGAGTGTGTGCCTCAATTTGGCCATTTGTATTCAAGCAAACAGGCATCCGTAATATTTGTAATATATTCGAACATGTAGTAGCTCAATGTAACATGTATTTATTTAACTCTAACAAGTGTTTTTACTCATGTTTATTTTATTTTTAGTTGTTACTTGTATTGCTTGTTGTTGTTTTTGTGTTTTAAAATTTAAGGCGCCTGTTTGATGTCTACATTGTAGGGAATATTTGCGCCCCATTTCAGCATGCAATGCGGCAAAATTAAAAATATATGTTTAAAAAAATTAAAATATATATACATATATATAAAATAAAGTGTTGCATACTGCAAGGGGCAAAAGTAAAGAAATTTTTATGTTTCTAAACAAATGGCAACTAACAGAGGCATGCCATCGTTACAATAGACCCTTTCCCATATAGACTAATTTAGTTAGTTACTTCGTTAACTAAGAAACATAAAAAATTTAATTAATTGAGCTTCATTGTACATTTCTGCCCCTCACTGTAGTAATGTAAATAAGTAAATATGTGAGCCTATATTTAGACAAAAAAAAAAATGTAAAACAATTATAGTTTCTGTTTATTGTATTCTATTTGGCGTTGTTTATTAAACCCAGTAGCTACCGCTCTCCATATACTTATTTGAGTTTAATGCACATTATACTATATTTGTGTGCGTGTACGAGTACAATTCAATTGTGGCATTTGTTCACATATCAATTTATGGCACATAACTAGTTTTAAAATGCCTTTTGAATAAAATACATCTCATTCATATACTATATAAATGAAAAAGAGACATAAACATGCAAAGAACTAAAATAACGAATTTCGCTTTTATTATGCAAAATACACCAGATTTTAGTACATCATTAGCTGTCCGAGGATTGCTAAGCTATTTTGAAATTCTTGAATGGTGCCAGCGCTACAAATTTAGGTATATTGCTTTTTTCCTTTTTATCTACAAATTTGCTTAAATGTATAATTGTATTAAGAAAGAATATGCCTAGAAGTTGTGCAATTATTAACACACAGTGATGGGCATTGAACTTAGAGGAGACACCCTATAACAATAAAGTTGAAAAGTAATAAAGACAATTCTCTCAATAAACCCCATAAATGAAATAAAGTAATTGTAAAACTCTTGTGTTTCCTCTTAAGAATTTGAAAATTATGAGAATACAAAGTAAAATTGTATCTGCGTATCGTTGGCTGAACTAGTAAGTTCATCAATTTTTTATCACTTGTCTCAATTATTTTTTATTTTTTTTTTTTTTTTTGGTTTTTTTTTATGGTTAACGAAGGTGTAGTCGTTACCGGCTACTTAATTGTTGGCCAGCAAATAATTAATATTCATGGTGATATGAATGCAAGGACATACTCAGTCGACGGAAAACTTATTAACAGCTCCTACTTTGGCACCACATGTGCTGCATATTCTAGCTCACCAATACATCTCAGTATGTAAAAAATATGTTAGAAGTCATGAGTTGAATGAGAGAGAGAGAAATAGTTTTACAGCACACTGAGAGAAAAAGTATTCATTAAATGGAAATTTTCATTTCTTTCCTTTGCCGTAATAAATTCAAATGTATTTTAAATTAAATTCGAAAGGAGAGAGCAGCTGCCGTTGAAAATGACGAGCACTACTGAGCCATGCTGAGCTATTTTAGTTCCCAATAAATAGTGTGCTTAACAACCGATGTATTGCAAAAAAAAAAAAAATGTCGCCTATAATAGCCAATATTCAAGCCACAATTTATAACATATTACCAGATTTGTTGGAATCATCGAAATTAAGAAATTTTCATCATAGTAAAGAAATATAAACCAAATCGATTACGAACATGAATTACAAATTATTTCTTTTTCTTGACAGTTTCCATTTTCTGTAGACGTTTGCTTGCTGTTAAGCTAATGCGATCGGAGGGTGTCTCTGGAAGCTGCTTTCTCCTGAATTTAAAGTCATTACAGTACATCTATAATATATAATATCATTGTTAGTTTTCCAATAGATATAGAATAACAATGAAGAACTGCCATTTAGGAATAGTTATTTTATTTCTGAATAACTAGAAAAATGAAATAATGTTTAAACTATAAATACAGAAGAAACTTTAGGAATACTATTTTACTTGCTTTTGAATTTTTTTTCTTATTTTATAGTTGTTTCATAATATCTAAAGCTTTCGGAAAGTCGAATGAGCGCCATAACAGAAGCATTTCGAACTAAAAACAAAGTAAAATTTTTTTTTTTAATTTCACTACAATATTTTTTTGAGTTTATTATTAAGAAATTGCCATTCTTCTATAATGTTTTTATCTGAGCAACAATAAAAACTTGAAGAAACAATTTTTAATTATAATTCAAATATATATATAATACAGTGGAAAAATTTTTTTTACTCATTTTGAGTCAAATTTTATTAATTTTGATAGAACACCAAGCTACGGAACTTGTTCTCATTTTCAATTATAGTAAACTGGTGCGTGTTAAAACATTTTAGCCACTAATCATTTCGCTACTATTCGCCGATTGCGGGCCTGGACGTGAATTGACTGCATAAAATTCCATAGAAACACTGACAAACACATTTAAGAGTTTAACACAAATTAATTTAATTTACAAACATTACAAGCATTACAACTGCAATTGGCAGTACAACTACTGCAGTTACAATTATGAGCATGTCACGGATGCAATAAAAAAATTCTTGGAAAAATTTATTGAATGTTTAAATAATGCACACATGCATACATCTGAAATTAGTTGGAAATGGTTTAAACCAACACACACACACACACACACGCACCCAACTTTAATTTGCAGGATGTTGTTGCTTTCCTACAACTCTGTAAAAGAGCAATGCATTTGCCGCTCGACGAAAGCAATGAAGAAGCAATTTTTCCCCCAAAAGAAGATTTCAACAAATCAAATAATTAGTTTATTTCAATGCAATCACACGCATACTCGTATGTATCTTCAATTTGTGATACGTTGCACTTTGCGCTTTGAAGTTAATTATATATTTGAAAGTTTTTGGCCTTTAAAGGGCTAATTGTGTGATTCAAAAATTATTTCTGAGAATTTTATATTTTATATATATTCGTTGTTGAATTGCATACAATTGCATACAGTTCCGTTTAAATTCTTTTTGTTTATTTTTGCAATTATTTTTCTGTTTTTAAAATATGTGGTCAGCCTTTGGCACGTCATTGCGGCATGAGTGAGGAAATATTTTGAATTTCATTGAGATTGTAAGACACCCTACTGTACAAATTGAGTATATATTGGTAGCACAGATTGAAAGCTCTGAAAACAGGGATAATCATATAGTAACAGGATATTAAATAAGGCTTTAGTCATGATTGTGGACTTGAGGGTGATTGATTCCAGCCAAAGGGGAGTTAACAAATAGAAGTATTTTGTTTTTGTAAAATTCGCACTACTGAGAAAGTGTGTCTTGACCAGGCTATCCATTATTTGGTTCCGTACTGTTTCATCTAGTTAGTTCGGTCAGAGAGTTGAAGAAATGAATCGCACAATTTTTCCACACATATTTTAATTATTAACATGTTCTTATTCTGCTTTGTTCAAAAAAGGGAATTTTGACAAAAAGTTTTCGTTCACAATTATTATATTTTTATTTCAATTTAGTTTATGAAAGAAAATTTGAAGCAGTTTCCTTTACAGAAAAATCTATTATATGAATAGAAAATGTTTAGTAGCTCATAAAATCAGAACGTCTGGGCCGATTTTGGTATAATTTTTTGTCACTACTTAATGTTTTAGAGAAGAAGTGTTTTACGGAGGAACATTTTTGGAAAATCCGTACAAATCGGAAAGTTGGAAAAATCGACAAATAATTTTTTTGTACAAAATTGGTTGGCTTTCAAAATGAAAAAATAGAAAGTTCTTTGTGTAAAACCTGGAAAATTGCGGAAAATGCGTTATGCTTAAAATTGAAGCGAGACAAAGATCGCCGGGTCCGCTAGTTAATTTTAAAAATATATGCAATAGAATAATAATGATAATTAATAATATTTTTCGCAATCACAAAAATTAAGTCTTGTATTCTTAGGAAAGATTTTTAATTACAGAAGATTTAATAAAGAGATTTAGAATGAAACCTTTTTTTTTGCAAGGAATGTGGCAGTGAATATGAATATTGTATGACTGGAGTTCATTTCCGGAATGTGATCACTTTTTAATAACTCACTTTATTTTAAATCTGCTTTTGCTAAAGAAAATCTTTTAAAATTTTCAAAAAAAAAAATACATGCTTAAATAAATTATTACAAATTTGCATAAGGAAATTTTGCTCAGCAATTCTTCAAATAATAATTTTATTTAGTAAATTTTAAAACAATTTTCCTGATGTTTAATCAAGCATTTATCGCTCATCTTTTTTATTTGCTATTCGCCAACCTATTAGAAACTCGCAAGCAATACCAATAACGATACAACTGTATAATCCTGGTAAGGATAAGACCATGAAACATATTGCCTTGCACTCGCTTTAAACTGTAAATAAGAAACTTGCAATGCGATCAGAAACCACTTTGAGGTCATAATTTAATTTTAAATTTCCTTTTATTTTCTGGTTTTTTTTTTCGTCTTTTCATACAAATCATTTTGATTGTCAGCAATTCCTCAGCCATCGCACACGTAACTATTTCTAAAGGCTTTTAGCCATTTGATTGTTTTTTGTTTTTTTTTTTTTGTTTCTGCTTTTCAGCTTTTAAATGATTTTATTTTATGGCGTGACCATAATTGGTAAAATGTATATTGACAAACAATAAATGAACATTTCATATGTTATTTACTTTTCTCTTGATATTTATACCTTTTTCATTTTATATGTCATTATTGGATCGGGCAAAAACACCAAGAAAATTTTTACACACACAGAGGCAGACAATCCTTGAGTGTACATACAAAACAAACATGAAATTATATTTAATGTCAAATAAAAAATAAAAAAAATAAAAAAAAATAAAAAAGAATGGCTGTTCACAAGTGTGTGTGAGTGTGAATGAACATTTTGTAAAAGGGTTCCGTCTCCACATCAAAAACAGCAGACCTTACGATGACAAGTTAAACAAAGAATATCAATTTCATGACTTGTTATACACTCGTACTTCAATTGTAATGGCCATTTAATAGGTGACACAAAATGCCAAAAACCATCACAGTCATCACAATCAAGTGGAGGACATTGTCCATCATTAATATTGCAAAGTCTCCGATAGTAAACAACGTAAATAAAATAAGTAAACTTTATTAGTTTGCCTTTACCTTTGTCTGCTTCTCTTTTCCCCTTCGAGGTAAATAAAAAACTTTTGCTTCAGAGGTAGACAAATATTAGTTAAGGAGCAGCACTGCATGAAGCATTTAATAAATTTAGTAACTTTTAAAAGTACAATTTTTAAACGTATCACTTTATAAGTTAAGTGTCTTCTAATAGGCTACACTGGCGGATTTTGTGGAAAGGCTTAGTGGTATAGAAGTGGAAGTAGTTGAGCTTACTGAACTGTATGTTACTTTTCAGCATTTTGGTAAATTCTTTTTACTTTAGAGATGGAACACTGCGAAGGTTGCTATATTTGTGAGCTTAGCTGTACATCGTTATGGCTGGCAAATTTTTGACGATAAATAGTAAGCGATCACTTAAGAAGACAATTTTTAACCAACTCCAAAATTTTTAGTACAGCTTCCAAACATTGAACATTCCATATCCAATTTAAAATACAGCTAGAACTTCTTGACACAACAACCAAGAGTGGCCATTTCATTTATGGAATTCTTATTTATATTGAAAAAATTTATAAAAACTTATTACAGCCATTTTTTTGTTTAAACTCTACACAAGTGACAATCATTCATATTTGATTCGAGTATTATTTATTTGTATTTTCTTTCTTAGGAACATTTTTATGCTCTGCTTACCTGCCACAAATTTAGTCCTTTACAACTCCGTGTTGTAATAAGGAACCACCACACTCTGCTTATGTAACCTTATAAAGGAATCGTGTGTAAATAATATTTGAAAATATTTATTGACAGTTTTATATTTTGCTGCTATCAAGTATTGATTTCAAAATTCGATTGTTTATAAATTATATATTTTACTTCAAAAATTCCTGTTCAAGTTGCATACACTCTACTGTCCTAAGCACCGGCAAGACACTTTTTCAAACATTATCCTTATACTGATTCGGAGTTTCAAAATGAACAACTCACTGTCCACAGTTGTTGCGGATACAAACGATTATATGTTTTAAATATGTTTTGACGTAAGACCTTAAGTAGTGGCATATTTAACTCAAGCCAAACATTCTTTGAGAAAACAACACAAACTTCAGTTAATATTCAAATTTTAAAAAAAATTTAAATTCATTTTTAACTAAAAAAGATTTCACTCAAACCATTTTAGCCATTCTTGGACGGAAATTTACTTGTGCCACACTCTCACTATAAACAAATTTGTAGTCAAGGCTCCTTATAATACGGCGATATAAGTATCATTTTCGAAATGATTATTATCCGAGCAAAATTAAAGTCGAGACAAAAATAATGTGGGGATAAAAGTGATGTGCAGATAAAAATGATATGCCGACAAATATAAGTGAACACTAAAATAGCATTCTGTGAAAAAAGGGTAATTCTAAGAGGTTTAACAATATATAGATGGACAGACAGACAGGCGGATAAGTATTTCATTCTGACAAAAATGTTATTCCAAGAAAACTATGCTGGCAAAAACCTTTCTATGATTTTTACAATTATTGGACCCATCTTTGTCTGTTCAAAGGCAATAGAATCAATGAAATCAACGTGTTTGTAAGCGATGGCAAGTGAACCGATAAATTTAAGATTTATGGGTGAAATGCGACTGGATCTCTGACATATGATGACAAATTTATTGAAGACATAGATTTCGAAGTAAAGAAGTAAAGGTTTTCCCCAAACTTACTTTTAATGTAGAGTTCACAACACATGTTTCAGTTCTCGATGGTAATTCACAGGTAGTTGTAAGCGCCAAGTAAGTACTTTATTCAGCATACACAAAAAAAAAAAAAAAATAATAAAATTAAAGAAAAAAGTTATTATCTTCTTATTTACCTCAAAATCGTCTATAATTCATACTAAATGCATGGCATACATACGGCACGCCAGGCATTGGTACAGTCACTGAAAATTTAGTTCTGAACTAATATTTGATTATTAGAAGCAGATCGGAAGCTAACGAAATACATATAAAACCCCCTATCCTTACAAACTTAAACTTATTTGGATGTCTATAATTCATACTAAATGCATGGCATACATACGGCACGCCAGGCATTGGTACAGTCACTGAAAATTTAGTTCTCAACTAATATTTGATTATTAGAAGCAGATCGGAAGCTAACGAAATACATATAAAACCCCCTATCCTTACAAACTTAAACTTATTTGGATGTCACAAAGCATAAAGAATATTTATCTAATAAAGAGACTCCCATTCCCAGTAAGATAAGACGAAAAATTCACTGGTGAGGGATCTGGTTCGAACACATTACATTATTAACTGCAAAAGCTTGTGCAGACCTGAATTAGACAAATAGTAGAATATCTTATTTCGAATAAATCATGTATATGGATCTCATATGAGTAATACTGATGCCGCCGTTGAGAAAATATACGCTGCAGTTGTAAGTGAGGTGTTGACAACGTTGACTTAGTGTTTACCGTAAGTGGAGCGAAAAATGAAATCGCTGCAGCCAAATCTTCCAAACTAGGTAAGCCAACTCGGATAGCATGTAGTGGTTTGCAAGAGAACATAATCCTGATAGCACGATCGCTTTTAACAATGACGTCGAAATAACATCGTATGTTTTGCTGCCCTTACTGGAGCAGAAATCCAGCGCACCAGATGAGCTCTTGCCAATAAATAATTACGTAACAGTAATTAACAGCGTAACAGTTTTGGTTGTTTGCTTTCTGGAGTTTGCCGAATTGGCCGAACAGATTAGATAATTGATAGTTATAGGAGTGCACGCCAAAGACACTGGAACAGCTTTACCAGAAGTTGCATATCAATACAATAGATTCGAAAACCTTCATCATGGCTGCCCTAAAAATTCCCACACCTTCAGGTTATGAAAAAAATCGTTTAAGAAATTTTATAGCATATCATGAGACTATAATTATTGCACCAGCCACTTTTTCAAGAAATTAAAATTAGAATTTACTTTGGACTCAGAAAGTTGGATACCGTCGAGCAAAATAGAGGTTATCTTTACATTTGAAACATTGAGAATTTCTTTTACACGGTATGATGGTTATGATACCAAAAAAAGAGACTTCAAATAAAGTCGATTCACAGTTGAGTGACTTTTGGGATATATAGTACACAGATAACTTTTGGTCTATACCGAATATGAGTCCCTAACGAGTATGAGGATAACATCAAAAGGAGTGGAAGCAAGTTTTTATATGGTTTTTGTTCTACCAGATTTAGGAAAACCTCCTGTATGTAAAACCTGTCCAACCAGCCCCAGCAATTTATTTGTGAATTGAAGTTTTTTACTTCGCCCAATTTGGGATATATATTTATATCGAAAATTGATCACTTGATTTACCGGCAGTGTGTTCGCTTTGAATTTCTCATGCAAGAAAAAAAATTACATTTTCTTAACGACTTTAAATTTTCGCTCATATCGAAATCGCTCTTAATTAAAGGATACATATTTTCCAAAGATTTTAAACCTTAAAAAAAAGACAATGACAGATATAGAAATCTTTGGCAAGTAGCCAAAAACGGATTTGTTGGAACATAATAAATATTTGGAACCGAACAAAAATTGTTTTTTTTTTTTTTTTTTTGGTTTATTTTTGTTACAAACACATTATTGTCAGCTAATTTTGTTTGTTATATTCTATAAAATTTATTATATGCCAACAGTAGAGCTACTTAACTTTTAGCCTTTGGGGTCATTTAATTTCCAACATTTGTTTATAGCGAACATTTTTCCAAACCATTAATCAGTATTAGTTTCTCTTTCCCTCAACGTATCTATCAGATATTTTTAATTTATCCAAGAATACTGGCAGCAAATAATAATAATACGAAATTCATAATAAAAATTCAAAAAGCGAATACCATTTGGAAATAAACTTTATTATTATCAACGTTCTTTTTCAAGCGGAATTAAATTTAAATTTAGTCCTGCTCAAAATATTTCCGAAGAAAGTTATTGGAGTAAAACGAATTCGCATAACTCGCCACGATTGTGTAGTTCAAATTAAATAGAAGAATAAAATTTATTGCATTCTCCATAAGTTTTATTGTTTGTTTGTAATTTATAAAAGAGAAAATGTTTGGTAGTTTGGTGAAGGGAATAGAACGTGGAAAAAGGATACGATCTACTTACATATGCTTACATTGCATCCTTTTTCCACAAAAAATAATATTGAAGAACTTTTGATTTATTTTGATGTCTGAAAAGTTGTAAATGCTTTCAATTTGAGTTACATTTCTATTAACATTTCTACTTCCATTATACTTCGTATATATATATACATACATATATATATATATATATATATATGTGTATGTATATATATATATGAACATACCAATTGGTTTAAAGAAATTATTATTATTGAGTTCTTTTATGTGCATTTTGTTTATTTAGATACCGGCAAATTTATAGCCTCGTTACGTAATAATTTTTAACGTTTGCCAATGCCTAAAAGCTTTTAAAATTAATTATTTCAAGTTGAGACCTTTTTTAATTTTCGATAATGTGCGAAAGGATGCGTAATATTTTGTGTCAAAATATAAACGTTAGCCGTCATTGTTTTAAATTAAAAACTACATTCGATTACCATTAATAATTCGTCTTCTTCCCGTCACATTTTTAGCTTTGTCAATGCATGTATATACATATCGCCGCTCTCACGTAGAAAGGTTACAACTCGAATTTTTTTTGTAATAAAAAGTTTTAGTGATTGCAACATAGAAACTAAATATGCATTGGAATCACTAACAGAATCGATGGAGGAAAAAAAAATGCAACGCTGTAATAAGATAAGGAAATAGAACGTGACAAAAGGATGCGATCTAGGAGAGACGATTGCTGCTCCAACATATTTAGGATAGTGTACTTATGGAACAGTCAGTGATATTTTCAACAAAAATCCATATTGCTATTTATACAATTCTCGTGTTACAGTGTTTGCCACTAAACTCATCCGGAACGACTTATCCGATAATAATGAATTTTTTATTTATTTATTTATTTATTTTTTTGTATATTCCGTGGGCCTGATAATTGCTTCTTTATCATTCTTATATGTGGTTGTATGCAGTAGTGGTACTTCCTTCTTAAGCAATCAGCCCGATTTTTATTCAATGTGATGATAAACTAAATCTAGAAACTTACAATATAGAAATACTCTAAAAATTTGAGCAATAATATTTTTCCCTAACACAGTGGAGCACATTCCCATGATATATTGAAGATAAATAAATCCAGATATTTAAAGAAACATTTGTGTGAGCAGTTAATTTATCATCAATTTGTGGTGCTACAAGTATTTGAAATTAAGTGATCTCGTATAATTCAATGGGTCCCAACACGTGTATATGTGGGTATATCATATTCAATCGATATAATTTGGTATTGCTGCTGCTTAAGAACTATAGTCTTTTGTTTTGAAAATTCATTTAGATCAGCAGCTGGTCAGTTCTGCATAAATTACAATTGTAAGGGTTTTAAGCTAATATTGAAGAACCATAGTAAGTACCGACTTATATAGTTCTACACCAACAAACTTTAAAGCTTATCAAAATAATAATGACAAAAAAAAATCTTTTATTTTGTAAAATAAAGAAAATTGTCTCTTAATGTTAATTTACTTTAAATTTGAACAATCAATTTGAAATGTATTTTATTTGATTTAAGTTTTTTTGGTTTTACCATAGACAAAAATGACGAATAAAATGTCAAAATAAATATAAATATAAAATTAAATATTTAATAAAACTTGTTATTATTCGTTTTATTGAAAAAAGGAGCTCTAACAATTGTTGACAAGCATAATAAGCTATTGGATTAAGAGCTCAAGCATTTCCTTGTAGTGTAGATTGCTTTGCCCTAAAAGGTACATTTGCAAGGAAGCCACTACTCTCTCGCAATTGAATATTTTCTCTATCATTCAATCGTTTTTTTTTTTTTTGAAATTGTTGTTAATATTTTTACTTTTTTATGAAAAATTTTATATTAATGAACAAATATTTAAAGGGCGAAAACAAAAAAAAAAAAAAAAAAAAAAAGGAAACTGCAGAAATTAATGCACGCTAGAGAACGTACTTTACGCACGAGTTAATTTAATTTTTACGCAATTCACATGAACATGTAACAGTGTAGATACACACTATCATTCATTAGGAAATTTTATTATGCGGTATATGTACGTTAACAGAATTGTCGAAAAGAAAAATAAGAGAAGGCGCATCCTGTAATTTTTGTTGGATTTAAGTATATTTTTTCCCGCGCTTAAAGATGAAGAACCACAAATCTCGAGAGATGACTGAAACAGGCAAAAAAAAATTCGGAAAAAAAAATAATGTGAAAAATTAAATAATGTAAAAGAAATATGATGAGTAACGAACAAAGTAGATGAAATCTTAGCCAGACAAGCGTTACAATTGCGCTGTTACCTTCAACAAAGTTGGAGAAATTTGTTAAAGTGTGCCGTAATTTGAGTTACAGGGGTTTACAACATTACGTATTTCAATGTTCACAGTATCCGCTTTAATCTCTTCGAAGGGTTGGGCCCACAATCACGCACTCGCTGGTATACCAACTGGCACGTGTTTCTTTTCTTGTAGAATTCATAATTTAGTTGTCACTTATACTTGTATTTTTTTTTTTTTTTTTTTTTGATGTCTTGGGATGAATTGCAACAACAACATGCTGCATTGCACGTCACGAAAAAGGGAGACGTAGCAAACAAAAACAACTAATGTGCTTTTCTATTATAAAAAATGCATTAAAAATTTATAATAAACAGCCGAGAAATACCACAAGTAACTGATAGGCAAACGCTCATTCTCTATTCTATTGCAACTAAAAATGTAGTTCATTCTAAAATGCTAAATTAAATTAGATGAAATAGAATTACATGGTACGGCACCTGTCTAAGCTTAAGTACGTTTTCAATGTAGAATTTGTGATTTAACTTCCATTGGTGCAAACTGTCTTGTTATTGCCAGGCCCTTATCATAAATTATTTATGAGTAAAAATGTTTCTTCTCTTTCTCCCTCCTCCTCAACTGTAAAAATTTACTAGAAAATAGTCTTCTCTTCGTGTAACTGAATAATACGCCATCCTGTAAAACATCTGATGAATTGTGTGTAATTTTTAATATCGATATAACTAACTGGTTGGCAGGTGAAATGTTGCAGGTATTTAAATAAATGATTAAATCAAAGCTCTAACCAAATATTTATTTGTTGAAGCAACTCTACCCAAAAGCAGTGTTGAATCGCAAGGGGAAACAAAATATATGTATGTACATGAAAACAGATGATTTTCTACATTCTACTTAGAACTAGAATTCATTTAAAATCTGCTCGAATTTCGATATTCTTGTTTTTTATAAAAAAAAAGCATAATTAAAAGTAATTTTTTTTTTTTTTAAATTAAACAAATCTCACCAAATACTTCAAATTTTTTTAAATTCAACAGAATTTTTTGAAAACTTCCACAATGTTGGCAATTCACTTTTCAATTTCACTACGTGAAACGTATTTATGTATGTATGTATGTGTAGCGAGTCATGAATGTGCATGTCAACAAACGAATCGATTAACATAATCGATAAGCCAATCGGTTACATAATTTTAGGATAATATGTAATGGCGTTTTTTTTTTTCTACAAAAAAAGGCAACACTACTCGCAATTTTGGGCAATTTTGTGTTCTTTTCTCTAAAAAAAAGTTGCCCTCTCAAATGTTGCGTGTTCTTTTGTAAAAATGTTGCTCTTTCACAGGGCAAAAGGCATTGCACTTGACTTTTATTCTTACACAGCGTTACTAGACAATGTTTAAAAAAAGTCTTTTGAGTTGAAAGAGTCAGAAAATTAGATTTTAATAATTATTTTTATATTTTGTATCGTATAAAATAAACAAAAGACAAAAATACGGCTGCTTAATTATATGCGATATTAAAATAAAATATTTTTGTTTTCTCAAGCAGATAAATTAGCAATCTGGCAACTGAACATTTTTGTTTACACATTTCATAAAATATACATAAATGTTTTTCAATCAGCTGTTAAAAAAAGGCAATGCACTTTTTTCTATTTTGTGTTCTCTTCTCGCTAAAAAAAATGGCATTTTCACAGGGTGGGCAAAACATTTTAAAAAGGCTCCCTTACATAGGGCAACATTTTTATTGTAGAAAACGCCATAGATTCCAATGTAATCATTCAATTAATAGTTAACCACTGTTAAGTAAATGTTATAAATCAACAATAATTTAAAGTCCATTAGAAAGTAAAATATTTGAAAAAAAAGTGTGGACAAGAATTAATTTAATTGTTATAAAAGAGAAGCATTGCAGAATTTTAGGCACAAAATCCAGATTTGCTTTAACAATTAAATATACATAAAAGTGGTGCCAAGTATTTTACTTTACTATTGGCTTGTTATTCAAATTTGACACAATGATTAGTTAACAGATAAAAACAAAAGAGTATAAAGAAATAATCCAGAGAGTTAAAAATTGATTACCTTATAAAAGCTCTATCCCATCGACATCTGATATACTTCCATACATACACATTTACATGAAGGCAATGGAAATATTTTAGCATATGTAGTACATACATACATACGAAAGTGTATGCATTTACTTTACTAAACAAACTTGTAACCCACACACACATTTATTTACACGAACGCAATGGAAATATTTAAACATATACATACACACATACATACATACATACATATGCGATTGTATGTATGCATTTATTACAAGATATATTTTAATAACTCGGACGCGAATTAATTTTATTTTTCCACTTTTTTTTACTCTTTCACTTCACTACATTTTCATAAAAAAAAATTATTGAATTAATAAAAAATGTAGGCGATGCTGAGGCCAGCGATTTTACACATAATTGCAATATTATAATTCTACATAATTGTACTAATAAGTAAATAAATAAATTAATAAATTAATAAAATTATAATATTAAAACGCGACGTCACGTTCCACGAAATAATTTAATAAAGAAAACCAGCAATGGAAAATTAAGGCATGTTATGATCACAAAAGAAAAAGTACTTTATGGCAATATTATGCGACTATATATTTTATTCGTATTTTAGTAGTCAAATCAAAATGAAAATAATAATTGGCAGGACTAATGCTATTGGAACCGATAGTAGATGCTACTGTCTGGAATATATATATATATATATATATATATTTTTTTTTTTATATCTTTTGTTACATTCTTTGACCATCGCTATAAGAGGCAACGCTGCTTTTGAGATGCATTTTCAATAAACTGTTCTGAAATATGTTGTTTAGTGATTTTAGATATATACATACACAAGTATCATATGTTTCAAAGTCTACAGGATGAGATATTTTAACAAAAATACTTTTACTTTAAGTTTTTAATTTCTTTTTTATTTTATTTTTTTAAATTATGCATTTAGAAAAATGTGGCCTCATGGAAAATATTATTAATTTAAATAAATATTTTTAAAATTAAAATTCATTAATTCTGCACATTTTTAATTAGGTTTATCTCCCTTGTAAAGGGAAATGTTAAATTTTTTTACAAAAAATATCAAAACGTTTGTGTTTATAATTTTCTTTAAAATTATTTAAATATAATTTAGCTTGAATTTTTACCATCTGGAATATTATTGTAGCTGTTGACAAGTTATTTTTTATATAATTTTATATTAAAAAAAAAATCATAACAAAACTTACTACTAAAAATCTTATGTCGAATCGTAAAGTATTTAATGTGCCGAATGTAATACTAAATTTTACAACCGTGGAAATAATCTGGCATTCTACAAGTACAAAACGAAAACAGAAAACACGATAGGCAGAAATAGCTTTCGTGTTCTCCATAGATATGGAATTTTAAATGGCTTTTTTTAATTCTCCGAAAATAAATTAACTTTCGCCAGAAATGAAACCGGGTATTAACTTGAAATTATAAAAAGAGAAAATTATAAAAACTGTGCAAGCTGTGAAATTATAAAAACTTTCAAAAACATGCAAATTTCAAAGAATATGCGAAGAATAGAAAACATGATGCAATTTGGAGAAGTGATTGTATTTTAAGAAGTGATTGTCATTTATGTGCCTCCAAGGAAAAGATCTAGAAGGTCATGTGATTTTGTGTTTTATAATCATTTTTATTGAAATATGAATTAACTCTTTTTTCGACCGTCTTAAAATTACCTTTAAATAGAAATGAAATCCTTCAATTTAACATGGTGTTGTAACGCAGTCAAACACTTGCTTTCTTATATTCAAATAAAATTTCATAATCCTGTGCCTTTGAAGCTGACTTTTTTTCCTACTTTGCGTTTTCGAAAATGTACACATTTTAATTTATATAGCAAACTACTTATGACTATTGCATTCGTTCGGAAAGGATGTGTCCGTGAAACTTCAAGCAACAGTGATTTTTCATTTGGTTAAAAGGAATACAGCGCAATAATAAAATATAATTTGTGAACTTTTGAGAATTTTAATAATGTATTAAATATGGGAAGTATATTTTACATCAGCGAAGGATGTTGCTTGATGGGAATTTGTATGTTAAACGTGAGTATTTTTTTATAAAATTTATAAATTTCCATGCGATATTATACAAGTTTTTAGTTATACTTTTATATTATTAATCATTTTGTAAATGCTTACATTAAGTACAGATTATGCATATATAAAACTGGAAATACTTTTCGGTTTTTCTCTATTAAAGTATTGCTATATGAATTGCATATATACTTTCTAGACAAAGTATTTTTGAAAGTATGACTTCGAAATTTGAAATGAACAACGAATTAAAAAAAAATATAATTTTTTAATTAATTTTGAAATATATTGAATTGATTTCAGATAAGCAAATAAATTTAGTTTTAAAATTTGAGAACAAAATCTACAGAATGGTAGTTGGAGGATAGGTGTCCTTTAGTATTTGTCTTTATAATTATAGCGATTACATTAGTAGCGTAGCTAACTTAATTTACTTTATGTGCGGCCGGCCCTCATGGTCTCCATTCAGCATGGAAAATTGGTTTTAAGATAAAGGAATAGGGGATTGGTATTTGTGGATAATCGAAGTGCAATTTCAATAGTGAAAGACTCGAAGTGCATTTGCCGTAGAGTATCCTTAAAGAGTGGTTATTCCCTGATTCCATTAAAGAGGGGAAACTTTAATACTATCAATGTGAAAATTTGCAAACAAAGATATTTCGATAAAATTTGGAAGACTTTATTTAAAATAAAATTTACACAATTAAAACGGTTACTCATTTGAAACATACAACTTAAAAGCTACACAGTGCACTGCCTGACAGCAAATATGAGCACTATCCTTTTTTACTCCAGTGGTTTATAGCGGCGAAGTGTAAGTATGTACGAGTATGTACTTTGTACGTATGTGTCATATAAGCGGAATAGAACTCATTTAAAAATTTTATGTAAATAGCAAACGTAAGATATCGCCAGTTCCCAAAAAGATAATAATAAATCTCATAAATTACTTTGTGCTCGACTTATATGAAATTTTCTAGAGCAAAGAAATTTGAGCATAATTTTAAATTAAAGACATCCTGTGGTGTTGAATTACGATTTTCAATCGTCTAGAGAATTTAAACAATATTAGCTCAAGGCTCTTACTGTTATTTTCAGAAAACTAACAAAATTCTAACAGATGTATCAAAATTTTTATAATTTTCCTACACACTTGTTCAAATGTAAAATTTTACAAATTGTTACTTGAGGCTGTATTTTGTAATTTAAGAAGGAAAAAAGTGATGTACATGGGCGAGAATGTATGCATATATAATGTATATATATGTATGTATGTATGTATGTGGGGATGTGCGTGGCTAAAAAGAAGTTCAGCAATTATTTCCTTAGACTGTGTTGAATCAAAAACAGTGACTTCCATTTGCAAGCAACCCCCTTGTAAGTGATTTGTACTCAATTAAATTGAAACACTTTAAAATTTCAAAAGCAATTTATGCATGACGGACTTTGCACCAGGGAGTCAAAATTATTGTGGCAAATCAATGCTGGCCCATGGCAGCCTTTTCTTTATTGACACACTTTTTTGTCAAAGTAACAGAACGAACAAAGTATTGCTTGTATGTCATTGAAGTTCAAGGAAATTCAACTAGCGCATGCACTAAAAGTCTTGTATATACATATATTCGATGACTTATTTTATAGTCACCTGGTCACTATGCTGCTAAAGCCTATTCCATTATATTGACTATAATGTAAATTGAAGATATTCCTATATTTTAGAAAAACAAACTTTAGAACTGGTAAGGCAGCAACATTTGAATCTATACATGGAGTTTTCTTATTATGACTTTTATATTTGGCATGTGTGGCTGCATGTATGTCTGTATGGATGTGTGTTAAAAACTGAAAAGCGTAAATATCGCTACTTTTAGTAGAAAACCAGGAAAGCAAAAACTGAATCTGAAAAATTTATCTCTTATTTGAATGCATAACGAAATCCCATGAAAATGCATGGATGGTGACATAAAATTTTTTTTCGCAAAGTTTTCTTCTTCAAGGACTAAGGATCAACAAATACTCAAAGAAATACATATTTTAATAATTCCAGCTCTAGTTTGTTGAATTAAATTTTCTTATTGAATTGTCTATTTGAAGAGAAATTACGAAGAATGCTAGCAATGGAACCAAGTGATATCAATCGAAGAAATTTTTTTTTGCTCGAAATTTTGAATCGACATTTATAGAGGTCTCTTGAAACGAAACAATAACCTGCCAGATAATTTAGGAACACCGATCTTGTGGATTTTTAAAAGATTTCAAAATATGGCTGATAGAAACACCTTTTCGAAATTTATTACAGACGATATGCCGCGTACTAGACTGACGGTAAGGCCTTATGCTGAGCCTTATGCTGAGACCAAATAAGTAATTAATATAGATAACCAGTTTCTGTAATAAACGGTAATCTGAAGAGATTAAGCAATCATAACTGACCCTTTTAGGCAAGGGCACCTTCCGTCGGTGCTACATTGAAAATTTGTTCGGCTAAGCAGTTGCCATGAGTGATAATGGAATTTCTGTCGCCAGAAATTGGTTATATGGACTTGGAAGATGTGAAGTTCCAACAGGATTGTGCCATTTACAACACAGCCAAAGAAACAATATCTCGTTTGCACGGGAAATTCAATGACAGTGTTTCTCAATGTCGACTAGAGGTGACAACCATTCAGCCGATATTTTGTTTCATACATCAATTATTCATAAATCCTTCTATCATAATAAAATATATCGAAATCATTTTCGGAAAAATATATTTTTGTACCTTGAAAATCATGCGTTTTGGTTGGGATACCTTGTAACTGTTAATGTTTTAAGGATGCCTGGCTTTCACCATAAATTTCACCAACAAGAATTTATAAATTTTTCGAAATTCTTAAACTAAAACATTATAGAAAGCTGATACACTAATAATGAACTTGCGATAATATGTATATCCTGTAACAGGAAAAGCGTAAAAATATAAATTTTGCACAAACGAGATTTTTAGTATAATTTTTGGGGGAATACCCGAGTTATTTTCCTTATAGCTTTTTCTCAAGAGTTTTTTTTTAAATAAAAAAAATTTATTAATAAACATTAAATAGGATTTGCGACACTGGTTTAAGACGATGTAGAAGCGGAAATCTAACTTATATGTGCATTATTTTGAGCAAACTGCTCTTTTATTATATTTCAAAAACATTGCAGTCAGTCACTTAGCTTTCACGTTAATATTTGCTGTATTTTTGTATGTGTGATTAACTTCTCACTTGCTTAAGTCGCTTTTTGAAATTAAAGATCTTAAAACGTTTTTCTTAACAATATTTATGATTTATTATTTTCCCATCTTGGGGAAACTAGACAAATTTTAAAAACTATATTAAGATCATAATTATTGCATTAGTCTATTCCATCATATATTACAGGCTCTAAAATCTTTCTACTAGATTTCATAACAATCTATCATTGAAAATGACTTTTACAGATTTCTTAAAGGATTTCTATGGTTTGAGTCCTTTTATTCTTAACCTAATTAGAAATAATATTTTTTTTTTATACCACGCCTGTCCCATAAATTGTAACATTTGTGAAGGGGTTTCTAACAAAACAGAGGCTTTTGAAAGGCTTTTGTTTGTCCTTAATGATATATATATATATATATATATATAACGTTATATGTATTTATGTACGTATATATGGATATTTGTATAAGATCAAAAAATATAATCCTCATTTTAGGTAATTTTCCATTATAATTTTTTAGAATTATAAAATTCTGAAGTTGTTCTTGAATTAGAACTGATAAGTTAAGTTGTATAGCAACAATTGCAAGATTGTTTGTTGCATTTCTAAACTTTATTTATTAATGATTTCATTAAAAAACAAGATCCAACAAATAATTAAAAATTATTTTTATTGAAAAAAAATATATAGTATATGTATCTCCTGTCAACTAAAGTAGCCAAACAAACAAATTTGAAAGTCATGCAAGTCATGCCGCTACTTCATAAACTATTTCAATGTGTTTGATCCTGCTTTGAAGAAAATTATAAAATTTTTATTATAGAAAAGAAATGTGTTTTCAGCCAATAATATTTTAAAAATTCGATTTTCAAACAAATTCAATTTTTTTAAATAAAGCCCACTACAGTAGTTGTAAGTGAAAAAATTTTACTCCTATAATTCCTCTTTAGGCTTACATGCATTAGAATAAAATTAGTAACCGGTATTAGGACACAATAAAATGTGAATAAAAAATAGCAGATATATTTGTAAAGAAAAAGTTAATACTCGTACTTAGTAGTAGAAGTAGTAAAGCTTAATTAGATAAAATATAAAGCGGTTAATCAATAATAAAATAAATTTTGAAAGTGATGTTGTTTCGGTTCAAACTCTTTGTATTTATTTTGAACTAAACATATTAAATAAATAAATTATTTTCACATGTTAAATCTTTCGCAGAGCCTAAAATTGGAGACAGGTGGCGGAAACTTTCAATTAGTCAGTATTTAATAATCTAAAGGTGATTTGCAGTTGATACAATCGCCAGCCAGCAGACCATGCTTGTGAAATTCACTTTTGGGTTTTGGAATCATTTTGAGATCTTCCTATTGCAAAAAAGTTCTGAATATTGGTTAAATATATAGATAACAAATATAGTTTTATAGTTTAACATATAATCAACTCTAACATTTACATTACTATTAGATGTTTAGAGATTCTGAAAAATAAAGTATTATTAAATATTTAAGCATGTTAATTCATGAAATGTCGCTCTTGGTGGCAATTACAGAAATGCAATGTCAAAAGTTTTATGGAAAATCTGCCAGCCATGTACATCATTGACTTTTAAACTCCGCCTAATTTGTATTGTATAAATTGAGCAGAAGTTTATTTAAATTATGACACATACATGCGCAAATACACGATCGTATAGTACGCCTGAATACTTATTTCTATACATAAATTGAACACAACGTTTGCTTCACATGTGTGGGAGCATGTATGCGTATGTATGTCTGGTAGTATTTATTTAACCGCCAGTCAGCGAAATTGTTTGATTTGTTAATATTACACATTTTACTTATTGCTAAACTTAATTTAAATTCAATTCAAATATATTGTTAAGATCACATAAAATAATTTACCTGACAACAAGAGGAGTGTGGCGATGCCCAACATTTTAGTTCCATATTCATGGAAACTATATGATATTTAACATGTAAAATAGAGTGTATAAAATACTGTCAATCGCAGCGTTGACATTTATATTTAAATGTGTTTACACACTCACAGAGTTTTATTGTTTTTGAACAATAAATTTTGGAATGCGCAATTCCAAAGTAAATAAATATGTTTTTCTAAATTTATAGTTACCGCTGTAGAATAAACACAGTAAACAATACGTTCACGGTAACTATGCAAGTGTTCCAGAAGGTTCAATATTAAAAGTATATAAAGAGGCTGGATCGGCTGAGTGAATTATCAGTTCTATTCAACCGCCCTCGAAATCGGTATTCGTATCTGTAAATTTGGAAAAAATGAATTCAAAGAATTTTTTAAAAGTGTTTTTGTGGTGTTTTTTATTACTCCAACAAAATACACGCGCTTTGGTTCAAATTTTGGGTGGTAGAATTACCACAATAGATAAAGTACCGTTTATGGTGCAGATTTATAAAAATGGAATTGTAGATTGTGGCGGGTCCTTAATATCAAAATATTTAGTTGTGACTGCTGCCCACTGTGTAGAAAAGGCTGAAAAAGATCAATTGCTTGTTGTGGGCGGAGCTACAAAACTCTCTGACAAAGGTGTCAAATCAAAAGTTGAGAATATATTTCTGCCAGATATGTACAATAGTACAATTTATCATATGGATATAGCAGTGGTGAAACTAAAAAACCCTTTTAAAAATATTCAAAAAGCAAATTTTTACACAGGGAATATGAAAACAGGTGATTCGGTTCAAGTTTTTGGATGGGGTATTCCATATGAAGACGTTGATGAATTATCGGAACAGCTAAAAACATGTGACCTTACTATAATGGATTGTGCCGAATGCGTTCCAGACATTGCAGATCCACTGACAAGTTCAATGTTTTGTACAAAGGGATACAAAATAGGCACCTCTCACGGTGATTCCGGTGGGCCCGTATTATGTAATGGGTATTTATGTGGTATTGCCTCATGGCGGGTTAATCTTCCGAGAAATATATATCTGAGCGTCCATACTAGTTTGAAGTCCGCAATGCCATTTATAGATAAAATTATGCAATCCAAATAAATCATAAATTTTAATTATTTTATAATAAATAAATTTTGAGAAAAGATTAAAAATTTTAATTCGTTTTTACTGAGTTTTTAATTGAATATAAAAACATACCGGTATATATTTTGAATCTTTTACTTTTTCTGTTTTTTATTCTATTATTCTGTATCTATTTTTATATAACTAACAATTGCAAATCATCAAAGATATATAAAAAGAAGTTATCAATAATTAAAAAATATATTCCCATATTGATGGCCAGAAAGGTTTTGATTTTCACCTTTTTTTACAAAAAAAAGAAGACATTTTTTTTTTTGCTTTCGAAATGCAGAAATCAAATTTTACACCCAGTTTAAAATTTTTTGATAACAGCCAAAAAAAATTATTGGGACGTGTTTCAAAATCAAATGAATCCGTTTTGTACTGCCAGTGAAATTAAGGACGAACCAAAGAAGAACCGTCTTTGCTGATGTGCTATGATACAATATCTTCTAAGTAATCATATCCAAGAAGCACTAAGTCATATTTTCGAAGGCATCTAAAAAATTTCAGAATAACTTTTCAGATATTCCATCAATTCAGTTTAATAGTTCAGTTTATATATTGGCTGCTTAGAGACATAGGTTTGATCCACTGAAGAAGAATGGCTTAGATGCAGTGAAGAAATTCGCATAAAAAGTGAGAAATCCTATATACGAATGCTACACAATTTACATACAAGGAAGAAAAGAAAATATTGCTTAGGAGGAATTTCTCTTCAAACATATCTAAAGATTACAAAATATGCTTACAATTAAAATCCATTTTTATTTTATATTTTTATTTTACGATACGAGTTAGATTTACAGTGTGACTCATAATAACTATTAAAACGGCGAGTTATTGAAAATGAATAGATGAGAATAGATTCAAATATATGGATTTGTAGTGTTATATCACCAGGGTGTCTCTACTACGGATAATTTGTTCATTTACCTTCTCGAAATTTTTGTTACTCCATCAAAGGTTTGGTATAATTTTATCATTGGCTGGCATTAAGCGCACTTGAAGCACTCAACTTGAATACCCCTACCAGTATTTCTGGAGCTCTCTTGTAATGCAAATGTATACGCAGATATTTCAGATGCACACTTTCTATGCGATTAAAAATTCCAAGAAAAAAACATCTATATACTCGTAATTTAGTATCAAAATGTAATTTGCATGTAAAGAAGGAAATGATAAAAGTATGTAAAAGTGTGTGGAAAAGTGTGTTTGCTCTCCCTGCTAGTAAAACAAAATGATGATGAACGATTATAAATGTTGTCATGTTGTCTGACATTTGTCTGCAGTGATTTAAAAACTACTTAAAATGTTAATAATATTATAAATACTGTGAGTGTATAAGTAAACATACTAAATGAATTTTGGCAAAAGTGTATTGTAACATTTTACATTGACATTGAAAAAATGTTATGCAAAAGAGCGGCAACATAAAACAAAGAATTATCAACAAACAAAACACACGCACTAACCCCAAAACGCAACAACATTATTTACACTCATTTATTTACTTACACAGGCAAGAGTAAAAAAAGTATATAAACTGTTATGGAATAAACAACATATAACAACAAACAAACAACAACAAAAAATGTGACTGATGACATGTCATCAACTTTTCTACAACAAACAATCACTTGCAAAGTAAAGTTACACACGAGTGCAGAAAACGAGAGAGGAAACAGAATAGCTGAAACAAACATCACCACCGCTACCGCTACAACAACAAAACCTACAGCTCACAAAAAACCAAAAAAAAAAAAAACCGAAAAACTCAATTTAACATACTATTAACAAGAGTATTTATCAAGTGTACGACAAGGAGACTTTTGTAGGAGGGCAACACAAAACAGTATTTTAAATATTAAGGAAGCGGAAGTTCGTTCTGGTGACGAATTAGGAATGTGTGGCTTAAAATGCGTTGAGCTACACGCACGTACTAATAGAGGTTATTGTTTACGTATTGTTATGCTACTTTTTAATTTTTTTTTTGTTTTTTTTTTTGTAGTTGTAGAACATGATCGCATCTATACAGTCTAGTCTAATAAAAGGAATCAACAGCAGTTATTGTTGCAGAGCGAAAAAAATTGTCTATAAAGTAAAGGCAAAGACTGACTGCTTGTTGCTCTGGGCTTCCGAGAGCACTATTTAATGATCAGTGTCAAACTTACAATGTTTGTTCAAAAAATATCTATTTGAAAGCTTGAAATAGTAGGACTCAGTAACTTTTTTTTAACTTTTTGTGCTTATTTTTGTGGTGTTTACCTGTAAAACTTTTCAGCTTTTCAATGGAAACATGATTACTCGTATTTTGCCAACAAACAAATTATTGATCTGAAAAATTCATACACAAATCACTTATAAATTATAAATTATAAACAAATTTAATTAAGATTACGTAAACAGGATATTTCACTTTTAGCGCTCAAAATTAACGATTCGTTAAAAATATATTTATTCTTGTATTTTTTTTTTTTTCATTTCCTATGTGGCTTTTAAAATTTCTAACAAGCTGCTACGAGAGTTGAAATTAAATTAAATGCAGAATAGAATCAATAGAATAAATTATAAATTGATTGAGCTCCGAATTAGCCGCCTTTCATAAGCATTAAAAGCTAATAAATAAAAAGTTTGCTTTATTGGAGAATTAAAGCTCTCAAAATTAGCAAAATTAATATTCATCAGATATTAAATTCTTTTAGGCATCAATTACGTACGAGTATGCTGGTTTATCAAGTTTGGCATATGGAAGCAATACAACATGTACTCGTACGTACTGTACTACGAGTAGTTGTCCTTAATTTTAACTTAATTGGTATTCAGCACAAGCAGGAATAAAATAATTTCTAACTATTTGTGTATTAAAAACGATTTATATGTTGAAATCTCTTACTTGTAAATAATTTGTTTGCATATTAATTATTATTGTTTAATCTAAAAACCAAATACGCGATTTAAACATTTTCGATCAGCATTACAAGTCCTCCTGTACAGTAAAACCAATTTGTTTATTGTAATTAATTTATAAATTTTTTTTAGCATTTAAAATGATGTAGAATTGCGCAGACTTGCTGATCACTTTTGCATCTGATCCGAACAACGCTAAGTCACACTATTGCATTTTATAATTTTTTATAATTAATAGTAATTAATTACGAATTATAATTAGTGGAACGACCCCAAATTCTAAGAGAAGTAGATTGATTTTCTTGTTTGTTTATTCGCTGCCGAGTGGTTTCTCAACTTCTGTGTTCAACAGTGTGTGTTCTGTGTTCGTGTTCTGTGTGGCGAAACATATTTCCCCTTACGGGGAGAAAGTATAATTTAATAACAATTTTAACAATTCTAAAATTCTGTATTTTCGTGATCTTTATTATAAAAAGATTTGACGCAGCAGAAATTTAGTTTCTGTTATAAATATTTTAACTGCGGAATAAAATTCTGATGAAAAACAATAAAACTCATTAAGGCGCAATTCCAAAATAAATAAATATGTTTCTCTAAACTTATAACTATCGCTTTAAAGTAACCGCAATACACTATATCTTCATTTACAATAGCGCCCACTAAATTTGTAACATTATAAAAATTGAAACGATAGGCAAGCCCGGATATAGCAAGTTTGGAAGGAGTTTTTAATGCTTGCGCACATACTTCAAATGTTGCTCTATCCTCCAACTTGCCTGGACTCACCAAATTTACCAGTTTTATGTAGTAACGTTCCATACGGCATACGAGTACAACGTAAACAACAACGTACTACCTTCGACCAGTTCCTTAAACTAATAAAACGTTTATACTACATATACTATAGTCTCAAAGCCATACAACTGGGCGTACTGCCTGTAGGATTCTGAAAAACAAATCCAAGCCATATTGTTGCGATTAGTGCCGTTAAACCTTAAAGTGCCACCGTCGACCAGCCAGTCTTTCATTTTAAAATATGATTTCCTCATTTAGAAAGCAAAAAAAAAAAATCTTTTTGCACATCTTTCTGGCCATCTTTACGAGTATATATTTTTTAAGATTCAAAATACATCCGGGTATGTTTTTATATTAAATTAAATTCATAGAAGATTTTTAAAATTTATGATTTGGATTGCCTAACTCTATTTATAAATGGCATTGCGTATTTCAAACTAGTATGGACATTAACATCTATATCTCCCGGAAGTTCAAAGCCCCACGATATAATACCACAGAAACAGCCACCACATAATACCGGACCACCGGAGTCACCGCCATAGGCCCCGATTCTGAATCCCTTTGTACAAAACATTGAATCTGTAATTCCATCTTCATGGGAGTCATCACAAACGGCATAATCCATTATAGTGACTTCACAGGTTCGTAGGTGTTCCGATGTAGCAGCATAGCCTTTAAATATATTACCCCATCCAAAAATTTGAGCCGTAGTACCTGCATTCATATTCGGTATGCAATTATCTGCTTTCGGAATTTTTGTAAAAGGCGTTTCCAATTTTATTACTGCTATATCCATATGACGAGTCGTAGCATTGTACTCTTTTGGTAAAAAGACTTTTGTAACGCGGGATTTAACGCCTACATCAGTCGTTTTTGTAGCACCTCCCACAACAAGAAATATATCATATGGAATATTTGCTACGCAATGGCCAGCCGTGACAACTAAATTGTCTGATATTAAGGACCCGCCACAATCTAAAACTCCATTTTTAAAAATCTGTACCATAAATGGTACTTTATCGATTGTTGTAATTTTACCACGCAGAATTTGAGCTAAAGCGAGTGAGTTTTGCTGGAGTAGTAAAAAACAACTTAAAAACACTTTTGAAAAATTCTTTGAATTCATTTTTTCCAAATTAACAGATACGAATACCGATTTCGATCGCGGTGGAATAGAACTGATAATTTATTCAGCCGATCCAGCCACTTTATATACTCTTAATATTGAACCTTCTGGAATACTTGCACAGTTACCGTGAATGTATTGTTTACTGTGTTTACTCTACAGCGGTAACTATAAATTTAGAAAAACATATTTTATTATTTACTTTGGAATTGCGCATTAGAGAGTTTTATTGTTTTTGAAAAATTTTAATTTTTGTAACAGAAACTAAATTTCTGCTGCGTCAAATTTTTTTATAATAAAGATCACGAGAAGACAGAATTTTGGAATTGTTACAAATATTTTAACTGCGGAATAAAATTGTATGCTTGCGCACATACTTCATATGATTTTCTACCCTACAACTTGCCTCGACTTACCACTCTTACCAGGATCTTATAAGATATTTTATCTAAGCCCATCAGCAAAAGCGTTTCTTCTTTGATTCATCCTTAATTCCACTGCCAATACAAAACGGATCCATTTGATTCTGAATCACGGCCCAATTGTTTTGCCTATTTGCCTATATTATTTGAACTTTTCCTACTATTGCCGACACCGTTTCTTTACTCCTCGTCGCCACTTTGAGATCCGTGGCCGATATTCTAAGTAGAATAACAAGTTTATTCTTGTGTTTCTCGTTGATAAGTTACCGCATTTACATACATTTTAATAAATTACATTTACCTATACACACTCCCATATATATATATGACAGTTAAATATGTGACAGTTTGCTTCAATTACATGAATTGAATGAATTTTAACAAGACTAGTAGGCCAATTATTATTTAGTAACGTTACGTATAGTACACGAGTATATACGTAAACAACTACGTACTACCTACAACCAGTTGCTTAGTTTTTTAAACCGCCCACAACAACCAATATATCTAATGGAACTTCTTTAACGCAGTGGGCAGCAGTTAAAACTAAATAGACTGAAGTTAAGTACCCGCCACAAACGAATTGTGAGTTTTTATAAATCTGCACCATAAAGGGTACTTTATCTATCGTGGTACTTTTACCATTCAAAATTTGAACCAAAGCGAGTGTGTTTTGTTGGAGTAATAAAAAACACCACAAAAACACTTTTAAACATTTTTTAAAATTCATTTTTTCCAAATTTGTAAAATGTTTTTCAACCTTCATTACTGCCACTTCCACATGAAGAGTCGTTTGATTGTAGTCTATTGGGAAGAATACCTCAGTAACGTTTAAATTGACACTTTCATCAGTAAGTTTTGTAGCACCCCCTACATCAACTAATTTATGTAATGGGGTGTTTTTTCCTACACAAAAGGGTAGCAGTCACAATCGAATTCTCCATTTGTATGAATCTATACCATAAATGGTACTTTATCGATCGCGATAGTTTCACTAACAAAACTTTAAAGCAAAAGCGAGTGAGTTTAGGTGGAGTTATAAAAAATGCAAATTGCTTAAGTCCTTTTTTTTCAGTCAATCCAATTATATAACACTTGACATTCTGAACATTGTGTATACTCTGCTTGAAAAAAATATGTATTGTGTTTACTTTAATTATTCTTGGCTAGATAATAAACACAATTATAATCAAGTATTTTAATAATTAAAATTATTTTCTTTTCATCTTTTTAGTAATATTTGTAAATTATCAGAAAATGTGTGGAGAAAATTTTTGGAAACCTAAACTTTTTCTTTACAAGGATCAGGTAAGTTTCATTTTATTACACAACGTTTAAGAAATTTTATGGCACTGCCCACAGCAGACAGGCCTTCTTTTCGCTTTACATCTTCTATTCAAAAATGATTTGTTGCGATGAAACGTTTAGCTATTTCACAAAATTCTATACCATTTTCAGCTCTTAACATTTTATTTCTCTTTTGTTTTGTTTCTAATTTTTTGTATCGTGTTATCCACAATACCTTTCAACTTGCTATCGAATTGCTTTGACAGAAAGTTGATTGTTTTATAAGTTTGTTTGCAGATCTTTTTTTTTTCTTTCTTTCAATTATTAAAGGAGAGAAAGAAGCCCAACTAAGAATTGATTTCAATTTTACAAACCAAATACCTAGTCAAATGTTTTATTTTTTGTTTTTGGTTTTGTTGCAGAATTTAATTTTTTAATTTGCTGAAAAATTCATACCAATTATTATTGGGGAAAAAAAACTGAAGCATTTTTTTTATTAATAAATTAATATATATAAACTACAATTTTATTAATTTATTTTAGAATTTCATTATCCACGGAAGCAATGTTTCTATTCAGTCTTGTCAAAAGTCAACTTTTTGGTTTTAAAATGCAATAAAAGTAAATGAATTTATCCAAATTATTTACATATGTATGTATGTACTCGCATGTGTGTGTAATTATCTGTCAAAATGTAAACTTTCTTAAGTTCTTATAATAAAAACAGAATAGAGTTTAAATAATTTTATATTTATGTATGTACACGCGTCTGGCAAGAATTATTAAAGAAATTTTATTGTAAACATAAAGTTGCTAAAGCAAACACAAGCAATATTAATACTCACTCACAAAGTTGAAAATACTCGAAAGGTCTTTTTTATATATGTATATGTACAAACAACAACATTTTATGTTTTATCTACTACTCAAGTTCTCTGAATTTCTTGAGAAATGTCAGTCATTGCCATTATTAAATGTTGACATAAGAATTTAAGCTTGTACACAGAGCTTTATGACACGTGTAATACGATACAAAGTGTGTAATTAAACAAAAACAAAACCAACACGAAAATGCTCATAATACAAATGCTATCTATGTATGTAGGGATGTAAGTATGTATGTATGTATGTATGTGTGACAGTGTGGGTGTATTATAAAATTACAGAAATGACATAGAAATATACTCTGAAAGAATTGTAGACTTTTTTGTTCCTTTGATTTTCAAGTTAATGAAATTTTCGTAACTTACGTCTGCCCACACCCCGCCCCCAAAATAGCACAAAAAAGAAAGTTTTACAATCTCAGTCAAAGTGTATCGCACAGCACTTGAATTTAATTTACTCTGAAGTTCATGTGTCTACTTCTAGGCGCTAAGATTTTCATACAAATTCTCGCAAATAAGGCAACAGGAAGTGCACACACCCGCACACACACACAAACACACAGCCATACATCAAATCAAATAAAGTGGGGTAGCATTCAAATGACAGTTTTATTTTTAATATTATACAAGAAACATCTTAACAGTAGGAGCCAAAACAATTAAATATAAACTAGAATTATGTTATTGTAGGAATGTGACAATTTTCATGAAATCAAATTTTGCGAACGAATTCCATTAAAAGTTTTACATCGTTTTGCAAAACTCTCACTTAGTTTAGACTTAGGCACCCATTAATAAGGCTTATATCTCACGGCCGAATGTAGAATTTCTCCACTGTAGTGAAAATAACATACTCGTACACTGGAAAGAATATTCGTAATTTGCAAAACGCAATGATTTTTCTCAACATGTTGATTTTTCTTTCAAAGTCGATAAAGTATATTCGCCGGATTTATGCAACTTTTTTTAAAAAAAGTTTCGATAAAGCCGAATTCGCCCCTTTCCCTCTAAATTAAAAACTTATTTTTAACGAGAAGTTTTAGTTCCACAAAAGGACACATGGCAAAAAATATTTTTTGCCTGCTTTTGCAAATCCTTTTCATTTATTTTTCTCCCTTCACTATTCGCGAATGAGTGTCATCATAAGTGATACGTAGTAAATAATTTATTTATTTACAGTGACGCATAATTAGGAATCGAAAAGTTCAAAACAATATTATAACTGTATTTTCCTCAATCCAATTGCTTTAAAAAAAATATATATCACGGATAGTACATGAATAAACTAGTTTAAGGTTTCAATTCCTGCATAAAATATTCATCACATTTAAAAATTTTTTATGTGTATAACGAGAAATGTTACAAAAATTAGTTATTTTGTATTAAATTATAGTTTGGCTGACTTTCCGTTAAAAGCAACAACCAACGATATCCTTTATGCAAATCGAGTTTGTACTGTATTTGTAAGACTCTCCAATGTTCAAAGAAATTTACTAGCAGTAGATTTCTATTATCAACATCTTCAATCCCAAATCAAATTGAGGCAATTCATTGTTATTAACAAACCTTGTAAAGACAATTTGACAAAAATTTATTTCTACATTGTTTACATAAAAGTCAAAACGCCGGAGTGTATTCTATAAAGAAAACAATAGTTTGGAACTGTTTCATACCGCACATACGTGTTAATATTATGAAGCATAAATGTCATTTGCATTAATTAAATCAAGTTATAATAAGAAATTCAAAAAAAAAAAAATATATATATATATATAAATTCAAAGTTAAATTCAAAAATTTGATTGATTAAAAAAAAAGGTATTAAAAAGTTTAGCATCTTTCTTATTGCAATTAGAGTCCTTCTTAGACATTCTCATACAATGTCGCATACAGTAACGCTTACAATCTGATTTACAAAATAAACATTATAAAATGAATGCATATACGAGGTTGGTTCTAAGATTATCATGTTATACAAATTTTCTTGTAGATTTCTCAATTTACCTTAAGATCAAAATTTTAGATCAAATCTAACAAACTACTACCAAACAAACCGTCAATTTTCAAAAACTTTCATTTCCCCCGGTTATTTTAGCAGGACCGCCTAATTTATTCAGAAACTATTTGTTTGCTTTGAATAATTTCAAAAAACCCGATTCGTATTATCCAACAAATACTAATTATATTAGTGTCCTTAATAAATGCAACTTTTATCCTTGTACACAGTGATCATGAAAAAAATATTTTACACCATAATACGACTACTTTACCCCTTTTGCCTAAACATCTAAATTTCCTGCGTTTGTTAATCGCAATAAAATAAAAAAAAAACCTGCAGACTATTTAAATGAACTAATTATACAGACTCTGAACTTTTGCAACTTCCTGTTCTCACTATAATTATAATTTTCGATCACATAGGATCGCCATAAAAATATACGACAAAAAAAAAATTACGTTCGTTACGTTTTTCTTTTTCATTTTATTAAAAACTAGAAATACAACTGAGAGAATTCGAGAACAGCTGATTGCTGTCGGCATCGCACATCATTCAAAATTTTACCGCAAGATGAATTCCATAACGTTTTATTATCTTAAAAAAAAAAAATTTTGCGAATCGCGCTAACGGCCCTCGTCCTTTGTTGTTAATTCCACTACTTACTGTGATTTCCCTTTTTAAATGATTTTCAGAATTTAACAAAAGGAGTCATTAAGACAAATCCCTGTTGATGTGATAACCCTTGTTGCTACTCCCACAAACTTATACAGGCACAATCTCCTATATCTGCTTACAAGCTTACAGCAGCAACAGGCATTTGTTTAAACTACATACTTACATACTTCTCTCCACAAATTTCCTTTGTTGTCGGTAATATGGGGTGGTTTGAGGTAGAGTTGTGTGTTGGTATTTTTTATTGCATTTGTAGTTTGGAACAATAATGACAACGAGACAAAACACATACTTATCATCATTATAAAAAGATAGTGTTACTACAACAATATTGTACTTATTTGTCATTTGTAACATTTAAACGTGCTCTCTCGTTCAAAAGAAAATTTTAAAGTTCTCACCCATAAACCATCTCACTGTATCTCATTATCATCTTCACCATCATCATCATCATCATCATTATCACCATATAGTACTGTTGTGAATGTAAAAAGAAATTATGAAACTCTGTGTTGTCTTTAATATATTTAAAAATTCTTTTATTTTTGAAAATAATCTTTAGCTCGCATTTGCATTTTGTGTTTTCACTTGGTTGGAATTTGTAGCTGCTGTTATATACTTTGCGTGATTGTTCTATATTTGATTACTTTATAAGGATTGTAGCCTTTACTTTACTTACGCTACGTTTCGTTTTTCGGAATAGTAATCTGAAATATAAAATCACAATTCAGTTTGCTCACTCATATTTAACCCCTTAACGTGTAGAAACGTTAAACACGGGCATGCAAAACTGGCCAATATGTTCAGACCCATATATAGAGTAAGTGCGGGTAATGTGGTATAGGCTGGTAATGTGTTATAGTAACTTTTCTGTTAAACTGACAACAACAGAGTAACGGAAGCAAGCTTAATAGTTTGCAGATCTCAGAGAATTATGAGAGCAATGATGTCTTCTATTTTTGCAAGTCATTCTAGCAGTTAATTGAAAAAATTCGCGTTGGGGTGTGGTTGACTTTTTTTTTGTGGTGCTAGAATATAAGTTTTTGGTTCAAAGGTGTATTCTTAAATTTTTAATTTATGGATTAAAGCAATTGGTGAGTACTAAAAAAGGGTAAAATAATTGTAATTGAGCTTTATACGTGGTAATTTTTTTTAAATATATAAATATCTACATTAAACACAAGTGCAGCTATTGTGGTATAGTTTGAATCAGCTAATTTGGTATAGTGTACCACATTACCTTCCAAAAAAACAGAATGCCTAAAAAAGGAGAAATAAGGAAATGGGTAGCAGAGGATATGAGAAAAGCTATACAGGTTGTGCGAGAGGGTGAAATGGGTATTCTTTTGGGCTCAAAAACATTTGGCGTGCCCCACACAACTTTGCAACGAAATGCAAGAAGCGGAAAGGTCATTGAAGATATTTTGGGAAGTAAGCTTGGTCGACCTCCAACATTAAGTGTGGATATGGAAAACGAATTGGTTAAATATATATTAGAAATGGAGTCACGATATTGGGGATTAACGCGAGCGGATATTCGATCTTTGTGTTTTCAAATTGCGACAATAAATAAAATTCCAAACAAGTTTTCTGTGGTGAAAGAATGCGCTGGAAGATATTGCTTAAACGGATTTATTAGCCGTCACCGAAACGTATTAAGCTTCAGAAAACCAACTGGAACCAGTGCGGACCGTGCTCGTGGTTTCTCTAGAGAGAAAAAAGAATTGAGTGCTTTTCATATAAAAGTTTTCTCAAATCCATTTGAGAAAAATACTTCTTCCTTTTAACTCGAAAAACCACGTTCAATATGAGCGATTTTCAATCGTTCCTAAAATAAAAATTTAATGAAAAATAAAATTATATTTCTGTCCTGTAGTGCATGATACAACAAATAATAGCAAAGCAATATATGCATACATCTCGGAATAAATGTGTTATGCGACTCGGGCTTGCAAGTACATAATTGAGAGTGAACGGCGCTTTTAGAGTTTCCTGATTGGTTGGTTGTATTGTAACAGATGTTGTACCGCTGGCATACATATGTGTATATGTAAATGCATGTTTACTTCGATCTAAAAGAGACAAAACTAACTTTAAACGTGAGGTCGAGTATTCCATGTTACTATATTCTCCAACCTCAGTGGTAAATGAAATGAATTGGTTGTTGGTTTTGCTTATAACGTAAAACAGGTTTATGAATGGAATACCATTAAGAAAAATGTAAAAATTTTCCTTAGTTGGTACGTTTTAAAAACTTGTTCCTTTAGTTACGTACAAGCTGTGATACTTCCATACTTGTCTACTTGTAATTATTATTGCCTCTTTCGTTAAATTACGTGAGTTGAAGGCGCAATATTATAACTGGTGCCTGCCCAAAAACAATCACAATAAGTATAGTTTTCTCTACTGCACGTAGGTCGCTTGCAACTTGGTTCCTGGCTAGAAATGGTCGTTGCTTTAGTTGATTTATTTATTATTACAGTAAACTCTTTTTAATATGCACAGAAAGTTTATAACAATTTCAAAATTATCACGAAGGTATAGCTTTTCTATAATATTAAAGATTTTATTGGTGTTACTACAGTTAGCTTTATTGTACTTAATTTTTTTCGCTTAATTGTCCCTTTTTATACATGAAAACTTTTATTTGAAATGGAAAATGAGAAGTAGCCACAGCTGGCTTACCTCATGTGAACAGGCTCTTACGAAAAGAAAAAAAATTATTTAAATTATTAAATTATTTGATTATTAGATCTAATTCCTAATTTAATGTGAGCTAACATTGGTATGTGTTTACAATGATTACATGCATTTTCATTTGTTTAAAAATGGTGCGGTTGTTGCCCTCAATAAAAGACAAAAAAAAATTCTCTGTAGGCAGTGCTTTATTCTATATTTCAATTTTAATTGCTTATCTGGTTAACCCATGAACTGCGAGTTTAGAAGAATTTGTTTGGCAGAGTTATTTGTTAATAAAATTCTAATCCATTAACATCAGAAGTGACAGTAATCAATATAAATATATTTTTAAAATTTGTTAACGTTGTTTTAGGATTTTTAAATATTTGATTTTAATGTTTTGTAATGCAAAATAATTAAAAGAAATAAAGATGGCAATATATTGCCGTCCCACTCAGGCGCCATCCCATAGTACTTATTTTCATTACACATTTTATCATTGCGATTATTTTCCTCTAGCCAATTTTCTTGCATTTTGAATAGTTTACCGTTCAGACCATCAAATCGCATTTCATCAAAAAACTTACTGTTTAGTCCATTTTTATTCCATACTCTTTAATGTAGTCGTTCGATGGGCAACTTGTAGTGAAAATGCGTATGAGCACAAACTATACATAGGGGTGAGGCAAGCAAAGCTATATGTATTTACATATATATAGATGTTTTCAAACCCACCGCTCGCGCTATACCGGTGGGCAGCCCGTCATAATAGAATTTATTTAGTTGCAATTTGTAGGCATTTTGATTTTGTTTAAAATAAAAAAAATTGTGTGATTCTTGGGCTTTTTTAATTACAGTATGTAAAAGAAATATTATGCAATTAAAAAGAGAGTTGTGATAAATAAAAATAAAAGTTGCGATAAATATTTTTCTGATTTAAAATCAATATTTTCAAAACAATATGAATCAAACTTATTAAACAATATTTTCAAACTTTATGAATCTTCTGTGAAAGTATATTTTTGTAGGATTTTCTTTGAGTTTCGCTACTGCTTTAAATTTTTGATCTTGACATTTCTACTGTGCACTTACTTTCTGCCGTCACTGTACTTCAGAATCCTCCAGTGAACATGTTGTTTGGCTTAATAATTTAATAAATAATTATTTTGTTTTATTTCATATAATTATTATTGTGCTCATTACTTTGAAATTTTTCGTGAAATTTTTTACGTGAAATTTTTCATTCGGGCGAATGTGCATTTTCGTACTATTATTCTTAGTTGGCCTTTAATCAGTTTAATTCATTATTTAAGCTTTTCTTGGAGAACGTCATCTTTTGCCGACAAATTAGTTTCCATTTCCAGATATTTATTGCCATCGTCATCGAATATTTTAAGGTTCTTAACGTAATGCCAAACACCCATATTACAGAAGGTGCCCATGCCAACAAATGAAGCGGCAATAGTGTTGAGTTCCAATCTGTAAATAATTTTTAAAATTCGTATGTACGCATGCGTGGTTTTTTTTTCCTTAATACCTTAAATTCCATGAATCATATGACCAGCAGTTGCCTTTATTTGTACATGTTTTGCCCCATACCAAGCAGTTTCGATCAAATATGTAACCATAAAATACGGGAGCGGGCACAAAACATAACAAAGATATCAACATCATGCCAAAACCCATTATAGCTGACTTTTCTTCTGGTGTCACAGTTCGCATAGTTATCAGTAGATTTGAAGCTCTACCTGAAGCAGCAAATAATTTTATAACACACATTACCGCAATGAATGCATGAAACTGACTTCTGCAATTCACAGGGCATGCACCATCAACTGCCTGACCACCAGTACCCAATGATATCTAAAATTTAAAAATATACTCCTACGAATTGCAACTACAAATCGAAATTTACAAAAAATTTATGCACAAAAGGCTTTATTTTTAAAAGCAATTCTATAGGACACAATCTCCAAAATTTTTTCAGTTATATAACGATTATAATTTTCAATATAACGAACAAGCAAAATTTGCTTGTGACTGTAACTTTGTTGCCAATCTATAAAGCTTAAGGTCAACCTCTTAGGATGGAGGCAAGAACTACAGTAAGCAGCATTCATTGCTGGCTTGTGTGAACTGAAAGTCATGACTCTCGCACGATCTGCCAATTATGGCATGTTGCCTGCAAAATAGTATAGTGTAGCCTAAAAATGCACTTGTGTAACGGATTTTTTTGAAATTTGCACGATTTGCAGAAGCTAATGAAAATGTTCAGAAAACGATTATTTTCACGTCATCAGAGTTGCATTTACTTCACTCAATGAAGATAAAATTTGTTTCCATCATATTTGTGTGATAGTCTCGCAGCAGCAAAATGATTTTCATGCGATTTTTTAAAATGTGATGGAATTATATCAGGTTCTTGTGCGAATGAATCGTGCAATTGTATGCGAATCAAGGCTTTTAGTAATATCATTTATAAAAAACATGGTGACGCAAAAGTCAAGACGTTTTTTTTTACATTTAGTTTTTCTTTTTTTTTTCTTCGTAATCAAAAAGCAAAAATTAACGCAATCGTAAAGTAAAGTGGTGACGACTTAAGATTGACATACTACATCATTTTTATAGGCTAAGTAAAGTACGACAATTCGTGAATATATTCTTGGTTTCTTACTTAAGTAAAGGCACGTTCACACTTGGCAAATATTTTATGTGAAATTGTTTTATGCAAATGCTTATTGAAACGTGATGACTCTTAAGACACCTAAATTACTTGCTTGGTGTGACTTTATTAGCTCAAAGTCGATTTTTTTTTTTGCAGCGTCATTTTTGCTAAAAGATAATGTTTGGTTTACAGGGGATTGGTAATAAGTAACCTTTAGAGACTCACGTTGCTTCTAACTAACAAAATCTTTAAAGCCGGCATGTAATAGTTCTCGTTAAATCTGTAAACAATTGCTTAATTTTATGCTCCTGATTAGCAAATTTCCAAAAATTTATATATCATTTTTTAATACATCTGAATACAAACTGCGTGAAATAGAAATTTCCTTCAAATATCTGGAGATTTCATCAATTCTCAATTAAATAGAATTGGAGAAGTTTATGTGGTTTACTATAAATTAATATAAGGCATACTTACAATATTTGTATTATTCAAATTGGAGCTTTTGCCATTTACGGTGAAATTACTGTTGTCTATGCAGGAGCAATCATAATAATACTGAAAGGATTCAAAAAAAATATTACTGTTATTTGTTTGACATTTTTATGGAGTAACCTTGTGGCCATTAGTTCCATCCTTTAGCTCCTTCTTACAGCCCGCATGACAGGGTGATATATAAGTCATTTGATCTTCGCCGCATACAGGCATGTAGCGCACATAATCACAGTGACAAATACCATTGCAGGTCAAGGACGTATTAATGTTGCTGAAAACAAGTAAACATAATCAGGCAAGGGGAAATTAAACAGTTGTAAACCGAAATTTTTTTAAATAATTTAAATTTTACCCATCAAATGAATTACTCATGAGGGAATTTTTATCGTTGGCGGGGCAGCCAATAAAAATATAACCCAACAAACCGCACATCGTCACAATATCAACTAAAATATTCCAGACGGCTAGATTACGAGCACTTGGCTTGAATTTAGAAATGATAAAGCCGGACAAGAGCACACCAATAGCGGAAAATATTAAAGCCACGGTACCAGTCACCATGCTGTGAGTTGAAGTTGTTATTCAATTAATGTCATCTTTTCAAATTTAGAAAACTTTTGTTTTATTAATGTTACCTGGAAGTAGCGGCCGATAGACGGTATTGTATTTCAATATATTTCGCTGTAAAGATCCAATAGGGCAAATAACCAAAAAAGAATAAAATATTTCCGGAAAGATTGAATACAATTATTCTATTCTTTAGAAAGCTTTTGAATGTTTCCAGCATATTCCTCAAGGACGTTTGTGTTTCAAAGCGTTCCAATGATTTGCCATCATTAGCTTCCTTAGACTTGGTATCCTGAAGTATACGTCTGGCTGCTGCCAAAGGCAATTCCTTGGGAAACATAAACAAGGATATAACAGTGAGGAAAATAAGCGCAGCGTTTATAAGCCAGCCCAACCACCAGGCACCTAACCATCGGGAGTCTCTTATTGTTATAATTGGTGTTAGGTGGGGCGCGATATATATACGTAAGCAAATCGAAGCCAAAGTGTAGCCCAACGAAGGGCCCAAAAGGCTACAGAAGTAAGATAAACCTACAGTACAATCAAAGCAAATATATTTTATAGTTTTGTTCTTTTATATGCAAGTCACCTACTTAGCATGGCAGGTGCTTTAGATTTTTCTGTATTATCGTCCATATAGGATATTCCCAACGTATGATATAGTGAGCCACCAATGCCTGCCACAAATTGTGCCAAAAATAATAATATCTGTGGCAATAAAATGCCATCATACACTTCACATTTAACACCAGTGCCATCATTTCTGCATAATCTCTTTTGTTGTTGTTCTTGCAAGTCTTCCAGCGATATATTCGCATCAGATGTTGCACCAAATTCTTCAGTTAATTGTAATGCATCTCCACCAGCTCCATAAATAAAATGTGGCGTTGCCGTTAGCAAGCAAAATACGATTAATGTCAATAATCCTAAAGTATAGAGATTTAAAAATTTTACCAACCACATTTTTATTTGATCTATATCATTATCATTTCTAAAATTATATTTTTATAAATTTATATTAATATAGGAGTAAATTGGAATTTCTCTTACAATAATTTCATATAAATCAATTATATTGGACTAATTGTAATTACAATTTTATTCATTGCATTTACACTATGTATTTATTCGACTAAAATGTTAACGAATACTTTTCATAAAGAAAGAACTCTTACTTGAATTATTTCATTGAAATAATTTATAAATATTTTTTATTCGAAATTTTTTTTTAAAAATATTTTTCAGAGAGCTGCATTTATTCGAATATCATCTTTAAATTACTCAACACTATAAAAAATTTCGGAAAATTTTTATTTCGGGCAAGAGGAATATTTCCCATTTTTATTCTAAATAATATTCTGTAAAGGAATTTCATTTAAATGAATTTTACTCGAGTAATTTTTTAAGAGTTTTCTTTTATTGTAATACCCTAAGCTTTAACGAGCTTATACAGTCACCTCCAGTTTGTGCATTATTTATTTATGTAATTATGGGTATTGTTGGTTTGACCATTCGGGCTAATTATTTATAAATTATTTTTTTAGAGTAATTTTTTTCAACTTCAAATTAATTTTTATCTAGATAAAGTTAAAGAGAAATCATTAGTTACCTCGAGCCGGTGGCATCTTGAGTGAAGAGTTTACGAAATAATTTAAGAGATCGAACTCTGAAGATTTATTTTTAAAAGATACGAAATCTAAAACTAGCATCACATGCTTAACATGTACTTAGTATATATAATTTAAAGCAGATATTGGTTGATCCCTATCCGAACTATATGCACACAATAGCTAATTCCTAGTTAAGACTTTTTATTATTTCAGCATAAGCCATGAAAATCACAAAACAAATTTGAAAATTTTGTATATTTTTCTTTTAATAATGCAGGAACTTGAGGAATTCTTTCTTCGATATAGAAACTTTGGATTCCTTTATTTTCCATTCAAATTCGAATAAATTTCAAGCGATAGCATGAACTTAAAATATCGAAGATATTGGCGAAGATTGAAAGTTTCAATTAAAGAAATCGTCTAAAGAAAAATATGTTTTAGTTAAAAACTCTCTCTATAAATAAAAATTCAATTATATAAATTAATTCATGGTAAATTTAGTTTGTATATGTATGTGATAACTGCTTGTCCTATATTTCCTAGATAAACAATAGTTCACTTCAATTGCATTGGAAATTGTTTTTTGTAATATTTTGTGCTAAAATAATAGCACAAAATTTAATTTTTCGTTTTGAATATTTTCCCATCAGGCTGATAACAAAAAATAACTTCAATTATAATAACTAACTATTGGCAGCAAATTAATTGGGGAAGCTTACCAAAGCCCATCCATCTCGGTCTATGCTTCTTACCACCGTAATAGCCCAAAAATGCTGAGCACAATACCTGGCTAATATCATTTCCCATCATTACAATGCCAGTGTTGCGGGTGGGAATTTTAAAGCGTTTCTCCAAAGTTGATATGGTGCCATGAAAATACGAATGTGTGGCAGCAAAAACACAGCCGGCCAAACCGTAAACCATTACGTAAGCCGTTTGATTAGCAAATCTGTTGTTAAAAAACAGAGCGGAACAAATATTACATCACAAGATATATTGTATCAGTATTTAATTGTGATTCTATTACTTTTGCAGTAGTGAACCTCTTAGGCAACCAAAACCACACGTTATATCTTCCGTCAAAGGCATACCATTTAAAATTCTTTCCAATTCTTCATTGTCCTTTGATTTTTGTGTTGCCAATAATTCTTCTCTTGTTTCTGCCTGGTTTTGAAAATCTTTGTCTCTGTCCGGCATAATTTATGTAACTTTCATGTAACTTTTTATTAAGCTCAGAAGATGATGAGTTGTGTGTACTTTAATAACTAACTATTTGATTCAGCGTGTGGTTTTAATCTTAACGTTCAAGTGTAGAATGAAATATAATCGTTTTTAATTGTTTTTTTTTTTTTGTTATAAATAATGTCTATTTAGACCTGGTTAGTAATTTATTACTCTCCCCGCTGCATCTTATCAGTAAATTAGTATTCGTTTTATTTGCTTTTCTTATTGCAAACGTTCGTATGCACCCTACTTCATAACTGATATAATAACTAAATTGTCAGCGGATATGTGGCATCTCTTGTGGTGTTTTCTTTTCTACAAAAAAAGGCAACACTACCCGTATGGAGGGCAATTTTGTGTTCTTTTCTGAAAAATGTGCTGCCCTGTGAAAGGGCAGCACATGTTCTTTTCTAAAAAATGTTGCCCAGGGCAAAAGTGCAATGCAGGGCAGAAATTGCCCTGTAAAACACATGGTTTTTATTCTTGCACAGCGTTACCAGAAAATGTTCAAAAAAACTCTTTTGAGTTGAAAGAGTCAGAAAATTAGATTTTAATAATTTTTTTTATATTTTGTATCGTATAAGACCACTATGCGGCAACTTATTTGTATGAGATATTAAAAAAAAAAATTTGTTTTCTCAAGCAGATGAATTAGCAATCTGGCATCTAAACATTTTTGTTTACACATATCATAAAATATACAGAAAATGTTTGTTTATCAGCTGTTAAAAAAAGGCAATGCACTTTTTTTAATTTCTGTTCTTTTCTCGTTATATAAAAAATTGCCTTTTCACAGGGTGGGCCAAATATTCTAAAAAGGCACCTTTTCACAGGGCAACATTTTTAGTGCAGAAAAAAAAAACGCCATTGGTTTCAAAATTTTATTAAAAACTTTGCAGACACTATTCAAAAAAAAAAAAAAAATTTAAATTTCCATCAAAGTAAATGAGAGCTGCAAGCATACGCCAAAGCATACACACAAGTAAAAAACTGTAAAGAAATTTAAACATTTATAGCAAAACGAACTTTATTTTTCTGTGGCGGCATTCAAGAATTTTATAAACAAACACTTTAAAAGAATTAATTAAATTAAATTAATTAAAGGAAATAGTAAAATACTTTTGCAAATTTTTTACAAATTTATCAAGCAACACTTTCGTTTACGAATATTTTTTTAAGTCTCAACTAATAAAATTGTTTTATTAAATTATGCAATTTGTAAATGTTCCAGAAATCGGTGGTTTAGCAATTTTTAAGTATCGTTAAAATTAACGATATACAAATATATGCTTATAGCATTTCAACACGCTCAACACGTTTTCACATTTTATCTGCTAATAAGTCAGTGTGTGTTATTAGGCGTGTGTCTGTGTTAGTTTGCCTCATTCAGATGGTTATTGTTTGTTACAGGTTTTAAAAAAAAGTAAAGGCATTACTTAAGGCAAAATAAATGTGTTACGAATCAGCTGTTTATTTTCTCTTCAATTCAAAATCTGTGTCTTGGCCGAATTTTTATCTATTCGTTCTGTTCTGTGCCAAACCAATCAGTTCAAAATCGAATTCAATGTTAACGACGTATCGATCAAACGACTTTAACGAAAAGTTATGGTTCACAATTTTTTCCTCCGAGAACAAATAAGTGAAAAAATATTAACTGCAGAACCAAATAGTAATAAGTAAAGTAAAAAAACCTGATCAGCTGTTTAAAAATTCTATATAATTAAACTTCTAAGCAGAATTTCGAAAATATATAAAAATATAATATATTTTTCTTTTATTAATTTGGTGAAGCGTATTTGAAATTTCATACAGCTGTATATAGCAATAGTAAATTTTACATTATCAAATGTTATTATATTTCCACTTATCGATTATCTTAAATTACTTTACTGCTGATTTGCACTTAATCTTATCATTGCAGTTGTCGCTAAACTCTAAAATTTATTGTATTTTAAGCACAATTTTCTCTCACATATTATTATTTTGCACTGCAATTCTTTGCTGAACACCTGTAACTAAAGCACGATTTTGTTACTTAAATATTTCGCAAATTATTTATATTTTTACTATACGCGTTCCACGATTCTAAATTAATTGAGAACATAGTTTTAATTTATATTATTTTTTCCATTTGTTTTCTTTCACATCTGGCGTTTGGATTTAAGCTGAAAAAAGCAGTCTAAGAAGTGTGAAAACAACATATATTTGTATATCGTTAATTTTTATTTAAAACTTAAACATGCTAAACCATCGATTTCTGGAACGTTTAGAAGTTGTATAATTTAATAAAAAAAATTTATTAATTCAGACTTAAAAAATTTTTCGGAAACGAAAGTGTTGCTCGAAAAAAATTTGCAAATATATTTTACTGTTGCCTTTAATTAAATTTAATTTAATTAATATTTATTTCTATTGAATTGGGCTACAAAAACAGGCAATCGAGATAAGGACAACACGAAAGGACATGCTCGTTAAACTTCACATAAGATATAAATAAAAACAAAATTCTTTATAGAAATTAATTGTTTTAATATAAATCTTTTTTTTTTTTTTTTGAAATTACTGTACGCAAATAGAACTATTTTTATTTTAGTAAATCTTATCTGGATTTCAGTACTCCTAATATTTATATATGCATTGTAGTGAATACTTAAAAAATATTTTAAAGGACTTGATTCATGCTTGAGCTTTATGTTTCTCTTACTAATTACTTGTGTATTGTCTGTTTAAGCCTGCTGAATATAACTGAGTTTAATTTGATGTGTTAAAGGAAGAGATCAGTTTTCGAGAAAAAAAAAGAACAAATTTCAAAATCAATGGAGAATTTGATAAGTCACACTGTAAAGCAACTAATTAATAATAAATAAATATAGCGGTAGTTGCTCTATTTTGCCGTTACTTTTTAACAAATACAGTGAAAAGGTTGAATGAATTTTATCCTTAAAGATAAAACAAACTACGCAACTTTTTGTCAGATCCTGTTCTCATTTGATTGAAAATTATATATTTTTATTAGCAAAATAAGCTTGCATTTAAGCTTTTTACTAAATAAATAATAAATTAAATAATACTCGTAAGTCTATTCCTCTATGACTGATTTTAGTGGCCTTTATTACGCAGGAAAACAGCTATCGCCAAAGCAGGATTCGAACCCGTAACCAACTGTTTTCTGGCCCCAGATTTAGTTAAAAATCTGGTATAAAATTTTCCTTAAAAGAAAATACCTGAAAATTAACTCTACAAATTTTCGGCCAATTCCCTCTTCCATTTTGCTGAAGCTTAAAAATTTTTTTAATAAATTCTGTTTATGAATTTATGGAAAATTTTTAATGGATACTCGTGTTTCTAATAAAGCAGATTTTGTTAACAATTAATAATACGAATAGTTCTTAGGCGAACTAGAAATATTATTATATATATTAAAATTTTTTGTACTTGTTGAGAAACTTTTTCAGCTGCAAAATATTCAAATTATTTTTATTAATAAAAACATATTTCAATTAAATTAATATTTTTTTGATATTAAATTTTTAAACATAAAGTATAAAATATACTATACTAAACAAATTGAGAAATTATTTTTGAATATTTTCAGCCTATAAAAAGGTGTGGAGCTCCGAGGAGAAAATAAAAAGAATAATTGACTCAATTGACAGTTTATTTCTATTTTGAAACATTTTTATTTTGTATTTAAATTATGGCCACTTCACAAATGTTACGCTTAAAATTATGGAAAACATTATTTAATAAGCAACAATAGTCGTTTTAATTGCATTAACATTGTTTAATTAAATATAAAAAATGATTAGAAAATACTTTGGAAACAAATAAACAGACACACGCACACTCATGCTCAGGCTGTGAACACACACAATCGCAAAACGAATTCATGCCTGGCGAAACTGACAGCTAAGCTGGGTGGCTTTTCATCTCCTTTGCTTTATCACAGTCATGTTTCGAAATAATTTGTTTTGCTTTCACTTTAGCAAAACCGAAATGATTTAGTTTCTGGGACCGAAATAGTTTATGTAGCCGTGAATTCACCTCGAATGAATTAGTTTTGCACAAAAAAAAGTTTAAAAAACACTCACATAAATACAGAAGATAAACGAAAAATAGCTTAATTTGGGGGAAAAAGTGAATAGTGAATAGAATAAGATTTGCTTAGGGAATAGAAAATACAAAAAAGAATACAAAAATTGCGTTCGATAATTTCAATTAATCAAATTTCAGTTTTCATTTCTTCTTCCTCATGCTGAATAATTTCCAATTCCACATCCTTTGCTTCTTCATCGAAAATTTTCAAATCCTTAGCGTAATACCAAACGCTACAGTCGAAGAGGGCACCAATAGTAACGAAAACGGCAGCGGTCATATTCAAGGTGTATCTTGACGAAAATTCATATCAATTTAGTTTTTGGACTCACTTCATATATAGTTTGTTGTAATACCTTAAAGATTCTGGATCGTACAGCCAGCAATTGCCTTTGTTGGAGCAAGTTTTGCCCCATACCAAGCAGAGCCTATCTAATACCCAACCAAAAAATATAGGACTGGGTATAAAGGCCAACATAGACATCATCATCATGCCATAACCCATAGCAGCAGTCTTATCTTTTTCTGGTACAGAACGCACCGATACAAGAAAGTTGGAAGCTCTTCCCGTGGCACCAACGAATTTCAAGCAGCACATTACCCCCAGAAATGTCACAAATTGTGTAAAGCAATTAACAGGACAGGCACCAGACAAAGCTTGCCCTCCACTACCAAAAAGTACCTGAAAATTGTAAAACAAGCAAACAATTATAAGAGATTTATCAGTAAATGGACAATGCAAAAGTTACAGAATTGAACTCGTGCATGTCGGAGTTAAGTAATGTTACGATATTATGCCTTTTTTATATGAAGCAATTCTTGCAAAATATAAGAAAAAATAATACTATAAGGATACGAATTATCGAGATTTATTTTCATCAACTGCTTTGAAATTATTTTCCGAATTTTTTTTCGAATTTGCTTTAAAGGAATATCCGTCAGAGTGACTGTCAACTGTGTGCGACCTTTCAGAGGAAAAACTATTTTTTTCTTTCTTGATCTCTTTGGTCAAAAAACTAAAACCTGCTGTGTCACGATATTTTTTTTTTTTTTTTTTGGTTTTGAACCTGAATTGCGTATTTTTATTTACTTTGCGCGATTTCTTTTCCCGCTTTCGGTTTTAAACCTGAGTTGTGGATTTTGACTTACATCTGGATAATTAGAAAGGGAAGTGATCATAGCTGGATAACTATGATCGGATTGGTTGGATTCTTTTGCAGTTAGATCTATGGATGTTAAACGCTCGAAAGCGGGACTTCCCCTTAAGTTCGAATTGACACCTGGTATACATGAACAATTGTAGAAGTACTGAAATTAAACAATGTTAAAACAAATTAAATAAAAGTAATAAAAAAAAACGAGAGAAGTTAAAGATCATAAATTTTTTTGATAAATTAAGAAATTTAATTTGCTTAAAAATATTTCAAAATATAAACAATTTAACTAAACAAAAAATTAATAAAAAAAATGATTAAAAAATTTGATTAAAACAATAATTTTAGTTTAAAAGTTTTTTAAATGCAATAAATAATTTTATTTAATAACTGCAATAGATGTAATATATATAATGTTTTTATATATATATATATTAAACATTTGTATTTTAAAATCGGTGTTACAATATTTATAACAAACATATATATATATATATATATATTAAACATTTGTTAATTATTAAATATATAATATAATTAAAATTTTATTAAATATTTTAAATAATTAAATTATTTATATATATCTAAATATCAATCTATTAAATTATTTATAAATAATAATATGACCCCAGGATATATATATATATATATATATATATATATATATATTATATATATATATATATATAGATATAATATATATATATATATATGTTTGTTATAAATATTGTAACACCGATTTTCAAATATTTATCTGTCTGTTCTAACTTATTTAGCCTGATGTTCGACAAAATGCAGTTTGAAATCTATTTTGTCTAATTTGACTAGTAAACTTGAACTTTGCATCTACTTCGCAGTAAATAGATAATAAAATCGCAAAATTCATTTGTAAACAAGTATGATTCAGATCCACTAAAGCCTCCGGCTAGCCATAGCAACAGCGATGGGAATGCCGTTTAATCGTATCTCTAGATTAAATGAATGGTGGCACTTCGTTGCCCTCTGTTTTTTTTTTTTTTTTTTGTAAATCTACAATGGGTCTTTGCAATGGGCTGTTAAAGAACTTGAAACTAATTGATAGACTTTTTTGATTTCATTACTGCCGGAGTTAGGAATCGAACCTGTAATGGTAGTAGCGAAGCTCAACGTCGATACGTATTGTTGCATTTTTCTCGAACAGCTGATGATAACGACGGTAATTAAAAATTAATATTTTAGTTAATGCCAGCATAAATTCAAATTAAATGTTTTTTCATTTAAAACCGATTGAATGTGAATACTACCATAACTTTGTTTAGTTGTACTGGATCATATTTATACAGTATATCTTATTCATTTTGCTGTTTTCTCTAATCTATTATACATTCACTTTGGCGAGAATATCCTTTTATTCTTTATATAAAATTTCCTGGGATCATTCCCTGTCTTAACCGACTGTCAGTTTTACTTATTTCGAATGCTAAGAATAGTCGCATACGCCTATTAAATGATTAATATCTACTCTTAGTTTACCTTTCTCCCCGAGCTGGTAACATGCTGTTTCTTGCATCCTGCATGACATGGCGATATGTAAGTCATATTGTTTTCACCACAGACGGGTGAATACCGAACATAGTCGCAACCACAGGCAGAGTTACAGGTAGGAGAATTGCTTAAAGTTCTAAGAAAAGAAATGTTTTATGTATTCTAATGAAAGCTGAAATAAAACAGAACGTACCTGTCATGTATATTAACCACCACAGATTGTTCATTACCCGGGCAACCAATAAAAGCATACGTCATAATGCCAGCTACAGTTAAAAAGCCCACCACTACGTTCCATGCCGCCATATAGCGTGCTCTGGGCTTATATTTCGAAATAATGAAGCCAGAAGATAAAACTCCAACAGCTGAGAAAGCTAGTGCCACTGTGCCGGTCACCATGCTACATGAGATTTCAAGAAAAAATAATAAACTTTAAAAGAATGGTTGCCATTGCTCACCTTGATGTAGAGGCGGATTGCCGGTATTGTATTTCTATATACTTTGGTGTAAATATCCAGTAGGGTGTATAACCAAACAAGTAAAATACGGATGAAAAATTATTATACATATAAATCTTGTTTGTACTTAAACGTTTAAAAGTGGTAATCATGTCTTTGAAGGAGGCTTTATGTTCTGCGGAAGATTTCCCTTCTAGCCGATCATTTAGTAAGTTCTTTTCGGTATTCTCACCATCCTTGACACAAATTTGCTGCTTTCTTCGTTGCTCTTCCACCATTCGGCGAGCCGCTGCTCTTGGCAGCTCACGTGGGAACATGGTTAGACAGGAGCCACTCACTAAAATCATAGTACCAATAATTAACCAACCCATCCACCATGCTCCCAACCAACGAGGATCGTTAGTTTTTATCACAGGATGGAACTGAGGGGCTATATAGATTCTTAAACATAAAGAGGCCAGAGCGTAACCAATGGCAGGACCCAGCATACGCAAAAAATATGACAAACCTGGAAGTGTTTCAATTGTTAGTTTATTCTTTGAACCTTGAAATTTTTATTGTTTTTTATAATAATAACAATAAAAATATATTTATTATGTGTGCATATATTTTCATCTGACTACAATCTGCCTTAATTGTCCTCAATAAAGTTGAAAATGCATGCAAGTTTTATCAGTCTTCTTTACGACTACCTACTGAAGCTGTCGACTGCCTGAAGCTGTCGGCAGGCAATAAAATTATAGAAATACGACTTACTTAATAAGACGGGTGTCTTTGATTTTTTTATGTTATCATCCATATATGCTACACCAAGGGTATAATATAAGGAGCCGCCAATGCCTGAGATAAATTGAGCTAAAAAGAGTACCACTTGAGGTGCGAAATTGCCTTCACCCTCCTCACACTCCACATTATCGCCATTTAAACGACACAAAGTTTTTGAACGTTGATTTTCTAAAACCTCCATAGTGGCATTCTCATCAGGCAAAGCACCAAACTCTGCGGTCAAGGCTAAAGCGTCCTCTCCCGGCCCATACAAAAAATGGGGGACGGCTGTTAACATACAAAATGCCACTATCGTTAGCAGACCTTTTTTGAAAGAAAACTCAAAGTTGAAAATAAGATTTTCTATGTCACTTATTCCGTATTTGAAATAGAACTTACCAAATCCTATCCACCTTGGCCGATGTCCCCTACCACCGTAATAACTCAGCACAGCTGATACCATCATTTGACTGATATCATTGCCCACAGATATTATGCCTGTATTTTTCGAGGGTATTTTAAATCTCTTCTCAATAGTTGTTATCGTTCCATTGAAGTAAGCATATGTCATTGAGAATATACAGCCCACTAGACCGTATAACACAACGTAGGATGTTTGATTTGCAAATCTAAAAATAAAGAGTGTACATAATTATATAAATTAATTTTATATTCTTTATAATATAAATACGTATTATCAATTATAAAAAAATGTGATAAGATTATAATGCGCTCGTGAATGTGTGAGGTATATTTATTAAACGCTCTGGTTAATAACCTGTTCAAACAATTGCTGGCATTGCTTTCTTTTTCATATGGAAAGGTAATGTTGGGTATTTGAATGAGACAGAGACTTCTTAGTAAGTTCGCCAACTACAAATTGTCAAGGTTGTGGGTTCGGTTCCCAGCTCCGGCAGTAATAAAAAATTTCAAAAAATTTATTATGATTTTTTCGCAACTCCCCTAACATCTCTCAGGTGTTAATTGTTATTGGAATGTTTAGGTGACGAAAACATATTCTGTGGTTACCTAATATTTACCAGCAAACAATTTACCTCCTTCATGTTTCTTCTGTTTGGAATTTTATCAGCGAATTAAAAGCAGTTCATAAAATGATAACGATTAACCTCTTTACAATGCCTAGTTCGTATCCAAAATTACTTTTATCTTCCCTACCACTACCCTTTTCCCCTAAGTGTGATGGCTTTAGAAAAAATTACTTTTTGGAACACTACAAATTTGTTCTGCAAAAGTTGTATAAGAAAATAATAAAATTTTATTTTGGGTTTAACATCGTCTTTCTACAGATTTCCAAGTGTTTTAGTTCCGAACTTATTTCGATGGTAATAAAGCTAAAGTTAACGTGATTCTTATAGGAAATGTAAATGGTAATGCCTACCAAACTGGAACGATGACAACTATTGAGAGGAGATTTAAAATACCCTCGAAAAATACAGGCATAATACATATATGTGGGCAATGCTATGAGTCAAAAGATGGTATCAGCGGTTCAAGGTTATTACGGCGGTAGGGCTCATCCCACCTTAAATTTCAATCTGCTCTTGCAATTTATATTTGTTAGTTTTAACTATTCAATAAGGAAATGTGTAATAATTTGCCACAAATAAAACACATGGAATAATAACATACGCTTATTTTTAACCCATTAAGTATGTAGCGCCCTTTTTTGTCTTCCAATTGTGAAAAGAACTCGAAAGTGATTTTAAGGTAACATAATTTTATAACACAGCATGAAAAAAGAAAAAAAAATGTGCAAATCCGAATATGAAAATAAATACTCAAAGCTTTATAAATTGGCTTTAATTCACTGATAAAGTGAAAACATCGATAACAAATGGTTGTCGATGTAGTATAAAAATAGAGGACACGTAATAAAGGACACATGTTTTATTACCTTAGTAATATAAAAAATAAATAGAAAAGTTAGTATATTGTTAGTATATAGTTAGCTTTTGATCAAACCGGTTGTGGCAAAATTACTTTTCTGCCGTAATTCTTTTAAGTGCTTTACCGCCCGAAATTTTGGTAACATTTACAATTCACCCAAAATCGTAGGATAAATCAATATATGTAATTGAAAACTTTTCCATAAAACATAATTTATATTTCCGTTAAGGTCCTTTTTTTACCCAATTTCTCACCGCTAAATAAATTTTCGTATTGTTCTTTCCCTATCAGCACGTAACTGTTAATTTTCAATCTCTTGTCATTCCAAATTATAGTTTTCCAGAGATTTAACAAAGTATATATATATAAGCTTAGAAGTATATGATATAAGCTTAGCTCTTCCTTTTAAATCGCTCAGTATTATTTCAAATGTTTGGTAATTCAGCAAAAAAAAAAAACATTTTACACTGTAGTATATTTTATGGGTTATTAGTCTGATATATTGATAATGATTGTGGTTTTGAAGTAATATAAAAATATTATGCAATAATATTGCGAGTACAATGGCCATTCGTATGAGCGAAATTTTAAATAAAAGCTTAATATAGTTTATTTTATATGGGAATTGTCAAAAATATATAAAATATAGTTTTCAATATTTTAATATAATAGAAAGCTTTCATGAACAATGCATTCCTTTACTTTTCTTTGTTTTACAAAAATTAACGGTTGCATTTTCGCTTTACAATACAGTGTTGTAATGTATTCTATAGTGTATGATATTTTTTACCCACCTTTGAAAGAATGCACCCTTAAATTTCCAAAAGCCGCATGTCACGTCGTCTGATAGGGGCATCTCGCTCAGAAATTTGTTTATATCTTCCGTCATCTTGCGATCCTGCTCCCCCTTAACACTTTTTTGCTGCTTTAATCCACCATTTTTGGGAGTGCTGCCGTTACTGTTATTGTTTAATAACTTGCTTTCCGCATTTGTATCCCCGCCATTTTCACCGCGTTCACTGGTAGCAGTTTGTTTTGATTTTTTATAATTCTCATCCATTGCATGGTCTGTCTTGTTTTCAGTTTCAGCCATTGTAATTTGGTTATATTTAATTTTTATATCTCGTTCTCAATTTTTTTTTTAATTTTTTTTTTTTTGGTTTTTTTTTTTTTTTTGGAATTAGAAGTATAAATTAATTTTTCTTATTTCTTCAGGCACACTTTGCAGAACGTTACTTATCTTATTTTGTATTATTCTTTGGAACTGAAATTTACCGAACCGCTTACCACCACTGTCGCCAGAGAAGTGTTAATTTTTGTCCAATTTAAATGTGATTAATATTGAGAGTTGGTGGGGTATTATTTAAATGTTAATATTTCTTTATTATTTTGCAATCTCTCCACAAATATTACAATTTCAATCATATAATAATAATAATAATAAGATATTCTTCTTCTTGCTACTCTTGCACACTTGTCATTTTAATGTTTAAAATAATCTGTGTTCCGGCGTTTGCTATTATCACTGCGCTTGACAGATTTGTTGTTCTTTATAAAATTAATATAATAAATGGAATGAAAAGATAAATGCAGCGAATGTAGCATCAGCCGTGTAAATAAATTTGTCTAGATTTCCCAGCTTATCATTTTATCTGCGTTTTTTATTTTACAACTGTCATTTTTTACTATCGCTTACACTGTTGTAAATGATGATCTGTCTAATTTCACACATATTCACATCTGTTCAATAAAACAAAAAGCACTCGCTATAAAATAAGCGTCTACAAATGCATGCCACACTTGCTGTTTACATTTCATGTACGAGTACGCAGGCAAACAAAACTCCACACGATACTATATACTATATAGTATTACCCAATTGTCGACATGAGCTTCTCTTTATATTCTTTAATATTCCTGTTAATATCGGAATAAAAAATGTTTTAACTCTCTTCTTATCTTGATATTTTATTGATAACTTTAATCGTGTAATCACATTTAAACAATTTCCTTTTTGAACGAGCTTTTAAATTTGAAAAATTTATTTCTTAATTGTTGGAAATTGATCGGCGAATGTGTAAAAGGAATAACCGTACATGGCGCGTTGAACCTGCTAATGATCAGTTGGGAATAACCAAACTCATCATTAGGACCATAACCTAGGACCACAATTAAACAGCTGTTAGTAGCAGGAAACGTTTTACGATTCATTCATTCTTGCGATATATATACACATGAAAATCTGATGTAATTGTGATGCACTAGAAAAGCCTTGCAGGTTTCCCTCTATTATACAATTTTTTTTTTGTTTTTTTTTTTTTTTTTTTAATTTCTTAATCTTGCAAGAAATTAATTATTTTATGAAATTTTACGAAATTTTGTTTTTATTATAAAACTATGGCACAACCCAGCGTACTCCAACCCATTTGGCAACCTTACGTATAACGATTAAGGCAGTCATGTAATTCACACATTATGGGGAAATTATGTTGAGAATCACTCGCTTCAAATTTATACCTGAAATTATTACCAAATAACTTAGGCTTAGTGCAATTTTCAGAATTATTTTAAAAGTCTGTCCTTAACAATTCATTTGTCATCCCACATCAGATTTAAAATGTCCATAAAAAGCAGAGGTCAAATTTCTGCTAACCGTTGACACCTTTTTAGTTTATTTAAAATTAAATTTTTTTATCTCTTCTGTTAGCGGCTCTAAATGTTGCTTTAGAATAGCAATTACGAAAACAAAACAATATCAGATAAGATTATAGTTATTAATAATACACAAAAGTATAAAAATAGTGTTACAAAAACGAAAATGGAAATAACAATATGACAAGTGCGAAGATGCTTCGCTTATTATTTATCTAAATTTTTAAGTTTTTTATTTTATAACTTTTTTACACTGCATCAGTCTAAATGTTTCTGAGGGGGGAAAATATTTGACAACAGTTCTCACTATTAATTTTCGAACACTGTCGGTATAATTTTTCTTATATACAGTGAAAAAATATTTGAGACATATTCCTCTCGTGTCTCGGCGCTTGTCTTTTATAATTGGGATTTTCTCCAATGATGAAGTGGTATACAGAGTGTAGACCGGGACTACTTGTAGACTACTTTGTTTGTTTTTGATTACAGATATCAATATCAGATAAACCCCCGCTTCTGTTAGCCTCACAAATACGAGCTCTTTTAAGGAAATTTTTCCACGTGCTTTTTCATTAAACTAATCATGAATTTGTGGTTTGAGTTGTTCAAGCGTTTTTAGTTGGTCTGCATCCTACAAAAAGTTGTCCAGAGTAGTCAACTCAGAAGACGGTGGAGAGCAATCAACATCCCCATTTCTTGAAATAACTTATTGTGGAAAGAGGTCTGGCAGTAATTCCATTGTAATAGTGCTGTAGGCGATATGGCAGTGTCTTATTGAAACTACGTAGTAATCAAGTCCAAAGCATGTAGTTATGGTATTAAAAAGTTTTCAGTCAGTGTTAATAGATGTAAAGCTGAGTGAAGAAAAATTTGAGGGTTTCCCCTTGCCCAAAAGCGCCTATAGCTTTTATTCAGTTATCCATTGAAATGAAAATGTGCCACGTCATTTTTTTTTCATGAAAGTCGGGCTTGTCATGAGCGAGCGGTTTTCACCGAATATTTTCCTATAAAAAATTTGTCACATCTCTACTTCACGACTGTCAAATATGAACTGTCAAGACTATTGTTTATCAAAATGGCGACGAAAAAAATTACTATACTTTCCCGGCTTACAGTCTGTATAAAAATGAAAGAAATAAAAGTGACATCCAAACTTGAAAATAAAAGGTTTACACTCCGCCCTAAATAAGGCGGAGTGTAATTATATCTGCGTAATTTATCAAATTGAAAAAGCAGTAAAAAATCTGGCAGGGTCTTCCGAAATATAAATTTTTTTTTTTTAATACTCCACAATACTATCGGACGAAGCCACTTTCGAACGAGATGCCTTTTTAAACTGAAGGCAGATACATCATGCATGTTTGATGGCTAAACTTTTAATTTATTAGAATAGATCAAACCATTAAAAATCTTACATGAATCAAAAAGCATACATAAGATAATAACCATGTACCAGTATGTCTGTGTGTGTGTGTGTGTGTGTATAAAATTATTGAAAAGACTATTAGATTATTATCGCCTGAATTTCAGAATTTCATTTCATCATTCGGAACCATATTTGTTTTTACATTCCATAGGCAGTTGTGATTTTTTTTATTTAAATCTCTCTTACATTTTTGAAAGCGAAATTGATTTTATCGTAAGGGCATAATGGCTTTCCTTCTTCCGTTCTGGTACCATAGTGCAATATTAATTGCTTCCATGGGACCTTAAATGGAGCAAGCTTGTTTAAAGCCATTCGCAGTTATTTATCATTTCGTAAGCACTTTACGCTTTTTTTTAACTCCACTTTCACAATTTGTCGCTTTTAGAGAGAGATGTGAAGAAAACTTTGCGGTTATAATAAAAGCTTAAAAATTCTATAAATTCGCTGCATTGATCAATTTGCATCAACCTGATTTAAAAAAAAAAAAAAAAAAAAAAAAAAAAAAGAGAAATATCAGTTACATAATATGTGCAGTCATTTAATTTATTATATATTTTTGTGGCTCATATCGCGTTGAATAAATTGTTGTATTCGAGGATGTTGAAAGTATTTATAAATTTTTTTAGTATTAAAAATTTTTTTTTTTTATATTTATTCCATGTTAGTATCTATGAGATTCCCAAAGGATTGAAAAGTATCTGTTTGATTTTATAACCTCTAAGCTGTTCACATACTGACATATTTTTAACTAGCTGGAAAGCTTGCCACTTAAGAATGTAAATGTTATTGTAATTAAGGTAATCTTATTTTACAGCTCTTTTCTAATAACGCTTTAAATAATAAAAAAAAAAACAGTTTAGAGGCAGCTTTCTCATATTTAAGCATTTCCAAGTGGAAATATTTGCATCCGTAAGGCGCAAACAGCAAGGCGGGTGGTGTAATTACGATACCAATTGAAATATCGATAACGCAGCTCTTAAAAGTAAAAAAAAAAAAAAAAAAAAAAATTATCGCTTGTGGTTCCAGTTGTATTTTTACTCAATCACAATCCAATTCATCACTTAATATAATAATTAACTTAATCCGCCTCCAGATTAAAACATTGACAATCTAACCATGCCAGATCAATAATTTCTCTTTAGCAATACGTTACATAATCGTTGCTTATGAATTTAAAAGACAACAAAGTAAAAATAAATAATACGAAATAATAACTTTATTATTTTAATAAATTTAATAAAAGATCGCAGCTAACAACACAATGAGATGAGCTTTCAAATTAAGCTTTATTATCACTTGAACTTCACTTTAAATTTCTTTCGCATTTCTTTTCATTTTACACGTTTCTCTGTATACTGTATGCAGTACGTGAGTACGTACGAATGTTTGTACTCGGATTTGGATTCTTTAGGTATGTACATATCTTTTTAGTAAACACAGTTTAGAAATACTCGCTCGTACACATGAGTGGCTTGTCTGTGTATTTTCGCGTTGGACGCTCTCCATGAACACGTAGATCGTCATCTTTAGATCAGATACACACCCATCCCATCGTTTATTTATTTATGGAATCTTTTAAAGAATTTTTGTACACTTTTATATATATATATATATATATATATTTTTTTTTTTTTTTTTTTTTGTTTTAAATGCTTAAGATTTGTCAGTAACACAAAATTTCTTCTCCTTTGCCAAGTGCATAAAATTCTCGTAGTAATTGCGATAGAAAAGCGAACTTATTGCAGATAATTATACGAATTCTTCAAATTGATAATTACAGACTTCCGTTCAGAACAAGATAAGAGACATACATACATACATACAGACATATGTATGCTGCTATTTAAAATCGAAAGCATAAAAAATGTTGCCATTTAAATAAATACTTGTATTGCATAAAATTTGTAAAAAGTTTTAAATAATTTGTTGCTTCATGCGTAAATTATAATATTGAAAAGAAATTTAAAAATAAATTCGGCAAAGGAAATTTTTAATTTTCTTAATAAACACCATAAGAATTTTATTTAATTTGCGTTCTATGGGATTTAATTTATTTCGTTTAACAATTATTTCACTTTATTAGTTATTGAGGCGTTTTGTAATTTTTACAATTTTTTTCTTGGTCAAATTGTTACTTATTTAAATCGCGTTCTCTACGCCTGACTAAGTTAAACTAAATCCACATTTAACGTTTGTATTATTTTACCTACAAATTAAGCACACAAAAGGCAGTGAGATAAAAATGTAGTAAATAAAAAATCAAGTGAAATGTGATATTTCCTCCGAAAATGTAGAATATCGTTGATACTAATTTCTACTTACTTTTCGCATGCATACTTTGTGTCGTTCTATCGTTCGTTCTTTCTCCAGATGATGATGATGATTTTTCTCACATTGTGCTTTACGAGTATTTTTCAATTGCTCTCCGCAAGTTGTGAACCTTCAACGTCAATATTGTTTTTTCTTTCAACTGAGAAGTATTAAAATTTGAATACACATTGATTGTCACGGCATAAATTAGGAAGCCAATAAGAAAGCAAATTAACTAAACCAACTGCTTTGAATTGTGTTGTGTTGCAAATCGTATCCTTTTTACAACTTTCACTATTTGAAGCAAATCAATTAATCAATAAATCAATGCAACATTAATAGTTTTGCCAAACTTTTATTTCATAAATTAATATGAATTGCGGGGGGAACCACACGCACAGTGTCCTCTTTAAAGAAGAGATGTAATTGAAGGTAAACAATATGCAGTTCATACCTTTCAAGGCAGGCCACAATACCTTGACGAATATATTGGCCTACTTCGTGAGAGTATCGTTGGTGGAACTAGCAGGGGACCAGCTCGTGAATTGCAACCTTAACTCCGCCTAAGTAATTCATACTGTGTACTTATTATTTGTGCAATGGTCAAGTGAAAAACTCACAGTCAGCCTTGTTCTTCATTCTGCTGAAGGATTATATTGCTAGTTCGCTACTCGGCCTTCTGTATCACTATGCATGAATAGGGGCCATCTCTCGAGTGCTTGTCTTATGATAAACTACATTCATTTATATCAATAAATATGAAAAGCTACGAAAAATATTTCCTTAAGAATAGTATTGAAAATTGAAAACTTAAAATGGAAAATGGGCAACAAGTTCTAGGAAAACTAACATCACTGGTGATATGCTTGCAGCTTTGCAATTATTCCGAGTGTAAATGCGTACCTCAGCTAAACGTAAACGACATTCCGGACACATTGTTTTTAACGCACAACATAATTCAGTCAATTACTGTTTCTGCCTAATGAACGCAGCCAGTACAGTATTTGAGTGTGTGTGTGTGTGTGTGTCATACGCAATCCGAATATTGCAGCTTTTTAAAAATATGAGGGGAAGCCAAATTATTACGCCCTCTTCTATATCGCTCTCAATAAACTTAAAAATAGTTAAAATAGTCTAAAAATTCATCTCTAATATAAATAAATTTATATTTCTTTTAATGAAAAAAATTCTTTTTTTACATCTTTTTTTTTTTTTTTGAATTCCAATTTTGTAAAGATTTTCCTGAAAATTTTCTCTATAAGAAAGTTTCTTCTGAAATATTTTTCTTTTATTTATTTAGTAAAATGAAATGTAAAGTTTTCAATTCCTATAAAATTTTTTTTTTTTTTTGGAAATTTTTTATATTTTCTATTTAGTGTAATTATGCCAATATAAAAGCTCTCATTAATAATACTAAACTTTAAAGTATTTCGCTTAGTATGCAAGAACATACAAACTTCATTCCACTTTAATGCAGCATAATTATCGAAAACAGCACAATTTTTCTCATAAAAACTCTAAGAATTTTATAACATTTCTGTCATAATTTGTGTGATGTCTTTATGTACGATTTCCATGACTTAATACCGCTAAATTAGCTTGAAAACCTTTTCGTGTAATGCTACTAACAAGCGTGCTCTGTCGCCACGGCTTGATAATAATAAATCCCTCATAAAAAATAAAGACTTCTATCAATTCATAGACATGTGATTCATTTAATTTAATCAACCCTCCACAGTTTTTGTAGCGGGTTTTCGGTTTGGCATTATCTCTCATTACGTATTAAGTTACATTACGAGTATATTTCCTAATGTTTAGTTGGGTAGTTTTTTATCTTTATTGCTAAACGTTATTAAGCAACCTTTCAAGCAGAAGAAAGCGATTTTCCATATAATCTGAATAGCTGTTCTTCAAAAGCTAAAAGTACACAACTTTTGAAAAAGCCTTAAAGTAGACATTAAAAAAATTTATTAGTTAAATCCGCGTTGCAGTAAAAATACTTTACAACTTCTCTTCTCAGTTCAGAAATAGTTGCGTTCTATTGCATTTATCGGTGAAGTAAAACATGCAAATAAAAAGAAAACGGAGAAATAGGCTGATCAGTATTTCAGTTGACGTCGCCTGGCTGAAAAAGTCCCCCCTGAGGGCTAACTTACGCATAAGAATAAAAAATTAATAAAAAAAAAAAAAAAAAAAAAAAATAGAGTTAATTGGGCAAGTTGTACGATGAAGAAGCACAGCCCCCCTGAGGGCTAACTTACACATAAGAATAAAAAATTAATAAAAAAAAAAAAAAAAAAAAAAATAGAGTTAATTGGGCAAGTTGTACGATGAAGAAGCACAGATTTTATGGCGAAGCCGCTGTCTCTGCACGTGATGTTAAACTGGATTCATTAATTCATTTAACTTAAAAGTTTTTTATATAATTTTTTAATGAATATGCACGACTACTTTGACTGAAAGTTTTCGGGGGTTTAATCTCGTTTGCGATGCGTTAGAAAATGTACGCAAATTAAAATATTTAGTACTCTTGTTTGCGTTTGCGCATCTGTTAACGCATCTCATTTACGCAAGTATGGTATCACCGTACTTTGCTTTGCGAAAGTGCTTGTCAAACCTTTAATATTAAAGCAAATATCTTGCGCAAGCTATTTACTTAACGCAACTGAAGGCAAACATGGAAATCCTATAAGTGATACGTTACATTTATTTATTTATTTTATACAAAACAAAGATTAAAAGCTAATAATGAACTTCCTTACTTTTAACAATAAGTATATTTAAAGGATATACGAATATTTTTATCGTATTGAGTGTATTTTTTTTTTCTTTTTAAGTTTAAGTTTTGTTATGCCGACGAAGTGCAAAAGTAAATTAATTTTTATATTTTTATAAAGCAATATTTATTGAACCATTAAAAGTTTTAACATGATTTTATGATCTCAAAAACATATTATTTTTTATTTAATTTGTCTTTTGCTTCGGTATAGTTCTTTCATCATTGCTAGAATCATTAATGTCAACTGCTGACCAAACTTCTTGCCGGCTTTCTTATATACATTTTGGCATTTGATAAAACCCTATATTAACATTTTTAATTTTATCATGTCCGTATTGCCACCTTTTCAATATGATAGGCGCAAATACTTGCGTTAATGTTATAGAGTACCAAATTAATTTATTAACGCATCTAACTTACGCATCGCTAATGCGTAAGTCGCAAACGAGAGTAACCCCCCTGTACATCGAATAAGAAAATATTTTCGATTTAGTTGAATAACAAGAAAATATTTTTCCAATTTAATAATAAAAAATTAAAAAATTAATTTAAACAAAGAATTTAATATGAATAAGAAAAAAAAAAATTTAGCAACTAGTTGGCTACTAATAGGAATAGATTTTTCTGAAAAAATAATAGTTTTAATGCCACTTGAAAATATTTATTTATCGTAACCTTTTAAAGAATTTGTCGTCAAACTATAAAACTGTCAAACCAAAAAAAAAAAATTTATAACTTCATTGTATAAAATTTTGAATTATTTTTGAAAAGAATTTTTTTAAAATAATTTTATTTATTTTTTTGTCACTTTTATAGAAAAGTACTTAAATTAAATTTATTTGTTTCGCTTTATTTTTAAATGTGAAATGTAAAACAGACCCACTTGCTGTCAATCATTTCGCTTCCAAGTAAAACTATTTCTCTTTTCTCCTTCATCAATATATTTCTTTCACTACAGAATCTTCTTTAACACATGATATCTTTTCCTTAAAAACTTTCAAATGTGTTTGTGTATTTTTCGTATATGAAATAGTTGAAACTGCTCAACATATAAACTGCAAAGTTTATTATTTTATATGCAACATGATGAAAGTTTCACTGAAACTTAACTTTTTCCAAATCAGTTTTCCAATGCCTTGAAAAAGCTCTTGGATTTTAAGCAACCGCATGTAGTGTCGCACTTTCTTTGATTTATTTTCTTTGTAGGAATTGTAAAATGCTTATGCATCACCTGCGGTTTTTCGTGTACTTTATTTATACAAATCTTAAGTACATTTTATGTCTAATGCCACAAACGGCTTATTGACACCATATTCACACTTTTCCGCCTCGAGCATACCATACACATACACATACACAGCCTCATTGGTATTACCAAAAATATCAGCTTCATCATCATTCTCATTCTCATTCTCATCATCATCATCATCAACATCAACATCCTCATCTGATATCGCTCTTGAACTTAAACGCACATCAAACGGATGTAACCCTTTTGGATAATGTAATAGCATTTCCTGCCATTTTACGAGTATTTACAACGTTGTGGCAGCCGCCCATTGCCACAATATGTTGCCAATATTAACACATATTTCTGTACATGACTGCATGAGCACAAATGAGAATTTTTAAGCTTTATTAGAAAAATTAAATAAAATTGCTAGTTACGAGCGAATTAAAATGTAGCGAGCATAAATGAGAAATTGTTCTGAAATAAATTTTTCAAAAGTTTTAAAAATAATATCGAAAATCTAGATCTACTAAGAACTATTAAATTGCTTATCCAATATGGCGAAATACTTGTATCAGCTGTGAAGACAGACTGTGAAGATTAGAAAGAAAAGGACAAATATACTTCTATATTTGAGAGCGAGATATAATAAGGCATTAGTACCTTTTGCCAATACAGTATTGCCTCAATACTGCACATGTCATAAGTAAATAACTCTCGTATGTTTTCTATCTAAAAAGATTTGTGCAATCATATGTTTAATCATAAATTTTTAGTTTCATTTTTCTGTGTGAAGATAAATGCGGAGAGTTAAAAATGTTTTCATCTTATTTAAAATGCTAATATTAAAAAAATTAAAAATTATTTTTAATTTAAAAAGATTTCCCGTAATCTGAATTGTATCTGTGAATAAAAAAAAAAATCAAATATCTGCCTTGTAAGGTGACCTGGCGAGGATTCTGAAAGTCCTTACATGCATCTTGATATGCGCCACATTTCCTTTTTACACAAATAGTAGTGAAGAGTTCACACTATGTGGGAATATAAGTATTTGACAAGAACAATAAATATTTGAAGAGGCATGCCAAAATTAATATCCAAACTAAATTAATCCCCATACAAAAAAAAAGGTCCAGTCAAATATTAATAAACACTAAAATTTCATTCTGTCAAAAGGATAATTCTGAGAAGGACACACGGATAAGTATTTCATTCTGAGAAAAGTATGATTCTAAGAAAACTATTCTATTGAAAACGATTTATTTTATTTTATTCCTTTAATTTATTTTTTATTAAGTTCAAATAAAGTGACTGGAAATCAGGTAAATGATTAGAAATCGTCCGGTGTGAAATCACACAACTTCACAATTTTTTTTTTTTTTATTTCAAAACAGTTCCACAAAAAGCGATTTTCTACTCTCTTCTGTACAACAATTTTGTATAAGTTTTTGCGGATTCCTTATATCATGTACAAATCGCTGATAGCGCATCTTTGAGTTCGTAGCAAATACGTAAGCAAGTTCCATACACTCCTTTCCATTGATAACTCTTCCTTGGAAGCTCATATTAAACCACATACTCCTACATGGCATTTGTGTATCAAAATGTGTTCTTCTGCAATCGTATGAAAACATGTCAACATTTTCTGTATGATTTCCGTTTCCGTTGCACTTCGTATTAGTTTATATCCATGCAAACGTACGTGTCTCACTTCAGCCTCATTCATATGAGTTTCAAGTGTGCGCCGTGTTAAATCAGCGTTACACATTTTATGATCCTTTCAACAGATTTTATTTTACTAATTTTCGCCTTAATATCTGTATTATCTGCCAGTTATAGAAAAAACCCTTCTCCTGCTTTGCTATGTTCAGGCATTTCTCATATGTTATTTGGTTGCAAAATTATCCACAAATTGTATTTTTATTTTCATATACAAACGAGTATTGTATCCTTGCCGTTGAACTTTATTGTGTGGAAAATAATAATATCAACCCTAAAAATTAAGCGGCTTTTTCCATTTAGTTGATTTCTTTTGAATTTCTTTATTGAAACCAACAGATGATAAGGCTTTACAAATATATTGGTACTAATCATGCCCATATATTTATTTATTGTTTATATATTTTTATACCCCTCTAACCGCAAATAAACCGATTAAATCAAGAACTGTGGCATATTTGGTGCGGGGGAAAAACAAATTATGACATAAACTGTGAAAAAATACTTTGTAATTGTCTTATTTAAAAAACTCATCAATCAAGTTTATTTAAATAATATTCCCGGCCATTTATATACCACTTTAATTACAGCCCCTATTTGGTTTAGGTTTGCTTGTCAGAGAGGGGGACATTTCTAATACTTGGATCCAACTATGGGTAGCAATTGTGATGCCTTCCTCTATGTAGTGGAAAATAGAGTAAGTAGAATGGCGTTGGCCGCATTGGCGAGGAGCTTTCTTGAAGTTGAGTGTGGTCTCAACTTAGTTGGCCTGCAAAACGTATTTATTGCTGAGAGACACTTTCCTTATCAAAAACAAAATTTTTGTAATAATGAAAATCAAAAGAAATTACGAAGATAATTCTGTTTATGGGCTAATACTTTTTTTCTGGAAGCCAGTAATTTTCTATTAATTATCTGTATGGTATCTGCCTTCTCAAAAACTAAATGAGAATTACAAAGGCGCAATCACTCATTAATTATTTTCAATAGGAGTTTTTGGAAAATATAATCGTGTTGACACATCCAAGGAGAATAAAGCAAAGAAGATCGTGGATATCAAACTTAACAATTTCTTGAAAGGAATAAAAATAAAACAAACAATGTTTTTCCAAACAGTATCCTTTTTATTATAATTTATCTTCTTGGCCAGTTTTTTTCTTTTTAAATTTTAGTATTTTGTATTTAATAAATTAAACAAATCCCCTGAAGAAGTTGGCAAATAATACACGAAACGTCGGGATACAATAAAATAATAAAAATTGTTTTATTGACATAAAAAAGGTAGACCTAACAAGCTAAGTTTTTATATATAAAAATACACCTCATACTAAAAAAGTATCCTTTTTATTTAAATTGGTGATTTGTGAGTTATAACAAAGATATTTGCAAATATCTTCTAATTACAGGCTGTGATATAAATTATGAATATTCGTTACTCTTTTAAGAACATACATATATAAAATCATTCAATTCAATGGGAATTATACAATTCAAATTGTAGAAACATGAGCAGCAGCATCATCTGTGTTGAATAAAAAGGCAATAAAAAGGCGAAAAAGAAAAAAAATGTCTACAATAATTTTCAAATATTTTCATTTGAATAGAAGTCAAATAATCATTTAACATCCCTTCCCCATCTGTTTCAGAACTCAACTGCTCGTGTATTGAACTCAAACGTTTTCTATTTCTATAGATTTTTAAATACTCATATGCATGTAATGTTATATTATTTATTTATATGTTTGTTCTTTTGCTAACCGAGAGCTTAAAAAACCAAATAAATAAAAGGCTCTTGTGTATTACTAACAATAAAAAAACAATAATTTTCTTAAAAATACTCTGATACAAAGAAAATGGGGGAGTAGAGTGTGTGTAACATATAGGAAAAGTAAAACCGACTTACTTATCGCAAGTAAAGTTACTTGCTTTTCCTAATTTAATGAAAAAATTATTTAAATGCACCCACGTACATACAAGAATGTGAGCGCAGACTTTAACATACTTTAAATAACCGCAAATACAAGTTGTAATAAATACACACCCATCGGCAGAAGTATCGTATAAAAAGTTGTTACAGGGACGTATTAAAGGGTTTATTGGCCTAAAAATAATTTGCCGTATTCTTAAAAACAATTGCAATTACGACACATATATTAAGCAGATCCTGTAAGGAAATTTATTTAATAAGAAAGTGTTTGAGTGGCACATTTCTTTTCCAGCAATTTTCGCCTCAGCTTGCTTGCTCTTCTGATTTATCTGAAAAATGCCCCACTTCTGTAAGGCATATTCGAGAAAAACCGTCTCACTTTCATAAAACTGTTTAATTATAAGTGACAATACTAAAGTCGGGCTTAGTCAGGAATCCAAAAAAAAAAAAAGAAATTTGTAAATTCAAATGCCAATCCATTGTAGTTTTACAAGATATCAGCGGGATTTTAGCGCGCTAAGCCCCAAAAAGCTTTAAAGTTCGACATCTCTTTGTGTATACATTTTATCCCTGCTATGGAACTGGAGAGAAAAAAAATGTTTCTACAAAAGTCATGGAGTGAATGAGATGATGCGTTATCCTTTAACAATCCTTCGAGATGGCTGCTAGATTTTATTCTAACACGACTTACTTGATGTTCAACGGTAGTTGTCTTTTAGAAAGCAACCGAATTATTTGATATAGATAAATCCTAGCGTATTTCTTTTGAAGACTGGACCTTAAACTCGCGGTAGTTCTATATGTGCAAAGTATACTTTACATCGTTTCTCATTTGTAATCAGATTTCTCTTATAAATTAGTATATGATCCAACATTTCCTGCTTGAAGACCGCACAATTTCTTTCTCTTACATTTCAAGATTTAATTTATATATTGATTGTGTGTTATTAGTTTATGTTTCTTTTTATTAGCTTATTATTAAAGGACTTTTGGAGCTTATCTAAATTAGTGTGGGAGAAAATTAAAAAGAAAATCGATTACTCTGCTTTTAACAGGTGACAAGAAACGTGGCTGCTAAAGTTATAAAAGAAATTCAATTTAAGTATTGTATTTAAAGTTTTCATTTTTATCAAACTTGAAATTAAATGGGTGATGCTCACAAAAGGCCCCACTGTGAATCCTGTAATAGTATAACATAACCGATATACGAGTACAATTCACTTAAGGGGAATGCAAAAATATTTGGAGTAAAAGCCACAGGAAATGCCACCATGAAACGACTTCTTATCACAAAACAATAATGGTAAACGAGTGAGGGTGATGCCTAACAATACACACTCATGCAAACGCCACAAGAAATATACGAAAGGAAGATCAAGCATTGTTAGGAAGTCTTAGCATTTTGGCACGCTTTATTCTTTTATTGAAACTGATATACGTACACTCGTATGCAAATCATGTTTTCTCAAATAAAAATTTAACGTCCTTAAGAAAACAATACAAATTTGTTTTTAAGAATAAACAGTGGGAAATATAACAATACCATCATTTAGCAAATGTTTTAATAATTTTTTATATGTATATAAATTCTGCTTTATCGCTTCTCGCACCACAAAACACCATTGCAAGAAAGTGGTTGGGCGTAAGGAGTTTGTTTCCTATTTATATTTGCATGTACCGCTGCTGCTGGTATTAAATGTATGTATGCATATGCCTAAAAGTAGGCCATAAATAATATTTTTGCAAATCTCTGTAAATGAAAAAGTATGAATAATAATCGTAAATTAGTGAACATTTGTGCAGACAGTGATTTGTTTTCTTTTTCATTTTTTTTTTCTTCATTGCTACAGTTCTTTATGGTGTCTTGCTTTATTTCATTCGTTTTCCTGTTTCTTTTTATTTATTAGCTTATCATTAAAGAACTTTTGGAGCTTATCTAAATTGTTATAGAAGAAAATTTACATACATAAAAAATAATAAAGCTCTATATATTATTTGAAAGGCATGTAATAAGCAGTTCTTCTTGATGTCTTCATTATTTCTAATTTAAAATGAACGCCAGTAGTACTTTTTGAGATTTATGTATTTATCTAAAAACTTTCACTTTATTATTTTTTTTTTTTAAATCAAAAAATTTTGTAGCACAAAAAAAAGTGAAATAAAAAATATTTTTTTTTTGTTAGGAAGGGCTGGTAAAGCTTTTGGAAGTTTAATTTTTTTGGCGTTGGCTTATTTTAATGGTAAAATAGCAATTAAATATTTTATTGAAACTGCATAATGAGAGGGAAACCGAGGCAGCCGACGTGCCTACCTAGAAGCAGGAACGTCAGCTCTCCTACATATATTTGCTAGTTGTGTAAATTGAAGCCACTGTTCGTCTATATAATTATTATTTATTTAATTATCATTCAATTTTCATTTTTCGGAAAAAGTTCATCTAAAAATTAATATGTTCATCAATAGAAATTTCCCATGTGAAAAGTTACTCAAGAATTTTTAATAGGAAGGCATGCAAATGCAAACTAAGCCATAATTATTAATTTGCAAATATTTTTTGTTTTATTAATTTTTTTATATATATATTTATATCTGTTATTAAATATTGAGAGACAATAATATAAGCCAGACATGAATTACAAAATATTGCACAGTGGCATAAATTACTTAAGACAAATAATGTTTTAGTGGAAGTAATAAAGTTTATCATGCAATTAAGAACGTATTACGCTGCTAATAAAATAATTAATGCAATTTCCCACAACATTAGACACACAAAAGCTAGCAAACACTCACATGCAATCAAATGTTTACCAACTACCCAAGGGGTAAACCAAACAATAATACAGCAACAAGGACATCATACCTAAATGTGAAATCAAGAATGCAAAATTAACCCCTGAAAAATAAATACCCAGCATACATACGAGTCCAACAACGTTGTTTTGTGTTAAGAAATAAAACTTAAATACTACAAAAAAAAAAGGACTTAAATAGAATTGTATTTGAGGATTTTATTATAGAACATTTATAAGTTATCATGCCAAGGGCGGTTTTCGCACAATCTGCAACTAGTCCTTTGAAGTGGGCACACTTACAGCAAAACACTCAAGGAAAATTCTGTATATTTAAACAAATATCTGGCAAAACAATTTTTCAAAGAACGTATTTTTTATTTTCATTCCCATTTCATTTTATCTATACGAATGTTATTTTGTTTTGCACAAAATATACCAACACTAAATGTACCCTTTTGTAAAACAGATAGAAAACCAACATCCTGCAACGGGACAGAGCTTTCTCTGTCTCTGTATTGGTCTGTATATGAATTGGTGTTTATGTGTTCATGCCCAGAAGTTGGTTGTTTGCTTTTGCCTGTATTTTTTGTGGCTGGTGTTTCAGTTGCAAATGTAGTTGATTGTTTTTATTTTGATGACGATGACGATGACGATGATGTCCTTTTTATGATATTTAATGAAAATGTCAAGGAAATTCCTGCTTTTTGGACGGAAACTGCATTTCTAGATATCGTCTTATGTATTTTACACGATAATGTGGCTTTTCTAACATTCAATTGCTGCTGATAACTGTTGGTTTAGGTTGAATCAGTGTAGCGTTGCTGAAAGACAAACAGCAATCACAAAACACAATATTCGGTTTAATGGCATGGTTGCTGCATAAATGGATGAGTGAGCAAATTAATGAAGGAAAATTAAACGTTAAGTCCTTTAAAAGACACCAAAAAAAAAATAAAATAAAATCAAAAATGTTATCCTTGTTATTTATATTTATTTAAATAGAATTTTCTTTCATTTGAACTGATACAGGTAAATCAATTCGAATATGATTTCATAAAGACTTAAAATTTCTCCTAATTAAACAGTATTTTTGTTTATAATATTTTCTTTCAATCTTAAAGCAAAAGGCATATAAGGAAACCTTTTCATTTTGCCACTTTTTTATTTTGGAATGCATAAGACTAATAAACCAACGTTTGATTGTACGAAGCAGAATGATTTGTGGTGGAGAGGCCATTATAATACGCCTAGAGGGGATTTGCAATTTACAACCAATTAAAAGTTTTGTCTTAGCTTCGCCCAATAAAGTCTTTATATTAATTTGAATTTTTTTTTCTTAGGGCCACCATACAATATTCTCTACAAACGTACGATTTATCAAATATGGCATATGTAGTGAAAAGGATAGTGAGTTCTAAAACTGCAGAGCTTTTTAACAAGTCATACGATTTGGAAAATTTTATGAACATTTTCATAACATGATACGTTTCGTACTTTTTAGCATAAAATTTTTATGATAGTGTGGGAAGAGCAACAACATTTTCATGTGATTTTTTAATTTAGGATCGTACGAATTTCTAGGATAGCGAAGCATAGCCTTCAACAAAATTAAATTAATTTTCAATGCATTCCCGCAGCGCTATATATTATATCTCTATCAGCTCATGCCTAAACCTTCTGGCCCATACAAACCAGTTTGCAAACCCGTCACCACAAGCTACTTATTTATCTGTTTCTTGCATACGATTCAAGGAAGAGGGAGACTCCCTTTATCAATTACAAAACAATAATGCAGGAACAAGGACTTTATACCTAAATGGGAAATCAAAAACTTTGTCAGAATTTGAATTTAATTTATTTCGTAAAATAATTCAATTTTATTCTATTTCCATATAGAAGAATCAATCATTCTATTTAATAGTTATATATTGGGCTTTTTGTCCTGGACTGCATTAGTGAGCCTGACAGCAAAGAAACGCTTGCACTGACCTTAAATGATTTTGACGGAACTCGTTTAATTTTTTATGTATAGAATGAGAGTATGAGCGCAAATAGCTGACAATGAATATCTAAAAATGACATTTTAAAAGTGCAACGCACTTCGACGCCGTTCTCTGAAATAAGCGCCGATGTCGTAGACAGTGACAGTGTTTGTGTTCTCCTTCACATGTGCTTACAAATTAAAAAAAAAAGTCAACGAAAGTGACCAGAGTCACTGCAAACTATTCCACCTGTTGTAGCCTACGCAAATCTGCTGCCGTAGCTGTCAAATCGGCCAAGAAATCGTCTTGTTAGGAACATGACTATTTCCTTTTCTACTATATACATTTACAGTTCATATCCCACTATCGCCTTTTTGCTTAGAGATGTACTTTCAAATTATTATTAAAAAAGAAAAGTGATTAAGGATTTTGGCAAAATTTGGAAGCTTTTCAGTGAATAGGAGGAAGTGCAGAATAAAGTTATTAATAGCCATTAGAGAAAAACAATTTTAAACAGTGTCGTTAAAATTATAACGTTTTTCAAAAAGGACATTGAATGAAGAAAATAAATGCCGGATTTATTAATATTCCAGATTATCGCTTTTAAAGGATATTGATATTGCGAAATGATGCAACAGAAAAGCTAAAAGCTTTGCTAGATAGTGTTACCCTAATAAATTTAAGGACTATTTTAATAAAAATCAAATGCTAATTTTTATTAATTCTTTACTGTTTCTGTTGCCTTCAAGTTTGTCATATATAAAATTCTTTCTTGCTATATTCAGTTGGATATCCTTAAAAATTACATGTCAACCGGAAAATAGTTGTCAAGATTATTAAGTCCCAATTTTTTTTTTTTTTTTTTTTTTGCTTTTTTCAACTTAGTCATTGTCTACACTTTGCATAGCTTTGCCAGGGTTATGAAGGAAGCAGCATTCTAAAGTGCAGATAAGGAACATACAAATACCCGAAAGAAACATTTTTTTAAAAGGACATTTGTAAAGAATTTGTCTTTGTAATATGGCGTGAGAATTTCCTACTGGTTCATTTGCAAGCTTTTCCATACAACTACAGCAAAACACAAACAGCACAATTATGGATCTGCACTTATTTTACACCTTCTCACTAACACATCTGTAGGGTTGTCTTCGTATTTAAGTAAGAAAACGTTTTACTAGTATTTTATATTTCGTCTTTACATCGTACTTAACTTGTTCTTTCTTTTTTTCGTACTTTTTGTCGACGTATTTATCATCGCAAAAGGTAAAAGAAAACCTTTGAGCTTTCAAATGAAGTTTTCGTGTCACATGTAAAGCAAATACGAGTACAAATAAAAGAAATCAATGAAAAGTTTAGAACAAAAAGCAATTCAAGTGCACACACACAGAGCTGCCATTGCCAACTGTTTACACATTTTAAATAAAATATTAGCAAAGGATTTGTTCCTTTCCTATGCAAAATTGCGGTTTCTTTAAGAGAAAAGTGTCTTCGAATTTTAAAATAAATATTTCTTCTAGTTTTCATCGTTGCTGTTATTGCGGTTGAGTAAAACTATTGTCTGTCTTATTATAAAATACTTGAAGGCAAGTTAGTTGAAAAATTTTTAAAAAACTAATTTTATATGAAGTCTTATAAGGGATTTATATCCCAAAAATATTGTCAAGGCAGTTCATGAAACTAATTAAAGGCTAAATTAAATGGTATTAGAGGCGAATGCAAATAATATAAAAGAAAAGAAAACGGAAACGGAAAGATTTTATGGAAGCTAATATAAGTGGAAAGTGTGTTGCAAAACTAAAATTTAATACCAGTAAAAATTTGCAAGAAAATGAATGAAATATTATTTTTAATATATTTCTTACTACAAATCCAAACAACTTAAAAAGAACACGGTAGCCAGCTCTGCAAGATGGCGAAACCAATTACTTTATCATTACTATAGTAATTCTTAAATTTTAGTTTGCCGTCTCGTTCGTTCTCGTGCAATCAAATTTCTGCAAATATTTCTTTCTTCTAACTTCGGCCTCATCTGCTTTATGTAACTGTGATAACACAGAGCTGACCACTTAGTAGCGCGCTTAAAAATTTAAGCACACAATTTAAAAGCTCAAAAAGTCCTATATGGAAACATTTATAATCAGAAAGCAAGCAAAATGAAAGCTATTATTTTAAATTCTAAATCCAATTGTTTTTCATATCGCGGTCTGAATAGTGATGGATGAATTGAGTCTTAACCAGTGCTCTAAATAGTGCTCTACAAGGGAATTTTAAAGGCTATCTGAACATATAGAATTCAGCATTGTATCCAACTTTGATGATACTTCAAAATATCTGTCTAAAACTTTGATTAACTTGTTGGAAAAAAAAATATTTTTCATTTCTATTGCGGAAGTAAAAAAATTAAAAATATGAATAAAAGAAGAATTACTTGACCACATTTAGCAGCCACGCAAGTATTCTGCCTTCTGTCTGTTTTAGATATCAATGATGAGGTAAAGGAGCTAAAAGAACTGTATAGGCTAGCCCTGGCTGAAATCATTTCAATGAATTAAATCTGATGGAAATAAATAGGACTTTTGGTTGAGTTCGCTGGAACTGGACTTCCTGAATGTAGGAAGGAGTTAATTTTTTTCTCTGTACCCGTAAAATAAGGAGGAGAAAGTATGACAGATGTGAGTGTGACTTGTGTTTTTTTTTATTCCTTTGGAAAACTTGTTTCCTCGGTGTTCTTCTATCCTCTTTTTCTGCTCGCGAAACTACTTTTTCTTCTTTGTTGTTTTCTTAAAATATTAATAAAATTTTTTTTTTGTTTTTCAAATGCAACTAAAAATAGGCCTTAAAATTTCGAACCAGATAATAAAAAAAAAAAAAATTTTTTTTTTTCACAAATTTTGATATATCAGCTAAACAACTTTCTCCTGAATTTTAATTTATAATCTGCTTTATCAAGAAAAAAAAAAATTAAAGGAGACTATTAAAATATTTCCGCTCTATTTTAAGAAACTTGATATAATAATTTAAAGGGAACCATCACTGTTGTGATTGTTGTGAATCAATTATACATGTTTGTGTGTGTGTGCGTGAGTGTGAGTGAGTGTGCAGCCTGCTCAATACTGCATATTGTTACATTTGTCTTTAACCCTTAAACAACTTCCGTCACCCACAATCGCTCTTCGCAATCTTCAGCCACTTAGCACAAATAATAACAATATGATGAGAATATGAATGATGAAAAGAAGTAATATGTATTTATTAAATAAATTTTCCTTTAAAACGCCTTTTAACCATTAACTCAATTATTACAACCTACTTACACAATGTCGTTTATAATAAGAAGAAATCAACTTTAAGATACGCACTCTAAGGCACAGGGATCTTCAGCAGCAATAATAATAAACCGTACTTCCCATTGCAGTGCCTCTTGTACGAGTATGTGCATATAAATAAATAGATGTGTAGCTGGTGGTGTGTGTTTAGATATTTAAAAATCTACCCATAAAAATATGACACAAGATGTCAGGCACGTTGACAGCTGTTAACTGATGCTAAATGCCATCATGCAACCCTTTCATATTCTACGAAGTCTCTTTCACTCCTTCATCAGTTCACCACCATCCTGTAAAATAATCATGGTACGTTGATGATGTGTTTTACAAATAAATAACATTAAGAAAAAAAAAAAAAAAGAAAAAGGATTTCAGCAAAAAGTTTATAAAGGAAGTTGATTTGATTGCAAGAAGTGTGGAAAGGTTTGTTATTTTATGCTAAGAGCGCCTGCTTTGCGTTTATACGCTCTTATTGACTCGTATCTTGATAAGATTAATAAAATTTTCACAATATTAAAGATGTATATGGGAGAAAATATAAGAATAATGAGTAAAACAAAAGAAATTATAAAATAGCTTGAAAATATGCAGCGCCACACACAGTTTCATTAAGGGGATTCACACTGCTTGTGTAGTGAACTAAAAGCTAATACAAATTATTTAATTAGCATTTGACTATAAAATAAGTTTTGTTGAGTTTGGTTAGCTCGCTCATTTAAGGAATACCTTTATTATTTTGCGACAGTCGTTAAAAGGTTTGAAAGGCATTTTATGTTTGTGAGGAATTATTCGTAAGACGTTTTTGGCATAATTGTTTAGGAAAAGCGTAAGAGAATTATGACGTTAAATGTGTGTATATGTATGTGTTATTAAAATTAGAAAATATTAATTGTATTTTAAGTAAATATTTGCACTTGACTAAAATATCAAAGGCTTTATTTTACGAATGCACAGACTGCCATATACGAGTATCAAGCCATTTAACATTTCAATTCGGTAAAAGATTCCCCGCACATGTTGAATTTGAAAACGGGGGAGAATAGAAAAAACGTCTTTGACCGTAAAAAACTCTAGTTTCATATTTTCAAAAACTTTAAACTTTATAGTTATTGTAATTAAAGTTCCTTAAAAATTGTTTAAATCTCGTTTAAAGTACAGATAAGCAATCGTATTATCGAATATTTATTTCTTTTATAGTACAATATGTGACCAGCAATACGTTCACACAGTCAAAAAACTTCCATGTTCGCTCTCTTATTAATGCTGCATGCCGCAATCCTGATGTAGCCAACTTCTCTTAAAGCCAAATTTATTCAATTTCAATCTGGCTGACTAATACGGCCAAATAACTATCTTCATGGTGTTATCGATAACTTATTTACTTATTTTATTTACTGGAAAGAATGAAAAAAAAAAACAAAAAATTACAACCAAAAATAGAATCAAAGATTACATATGAAATACGAAACGAATAGGAAGTAAGACAAAATAACAATGCTAAGGAATCTGCACGAGGTGAATCTCTAATTTTTATTTATTGCTTACTTTTCTTACGCCTTGCCGAAAATTGTACGATAACAAGCACATAATAGACAATAATTACGTTCAATGATTAGACCCCTTTGTACATAAAGAATTTATTTGCCCACCAATGGAACTGTTAAAACCGTGCAGAAGTCTGTCATGTAAACAGAAAGGATTCATAGACCAGACCACACCAATATGTTCAGCTGCCCGTGTGAACACAGCAGGCTTATTCTGTATTACGATTCGAAAGTCAATGCGATACGAAAACATGCAAAGGCGAATATTTCATATTCTGTGTTCCGATGTTCGCAAAGTTCTTTTGTATTCGCATTTCAAAAGCACATATTCCGCAAGTCGTATTCTTCAATAGGAGGGAAACAATAATCGGTTATCTTAAAACCATAACATTCTGAATTGACGGTGACAGTCGTTCCATCAGCGTTTTCGAAGAAGTAATCTCCAATCACACCTTGGGACAAAAGAGCGCACCAAACTGTGACTTTTTCTGGATGGAATGGCCTCTCTTTAATTACTTGAGGATTCTCAGAACCCCAAATGCGATCATTTTGTTTATTAAATACCCATTGCCTGAGAAATGTGCTATATCGCTGAAGAAAATGTTGTTCGAAAAATCACCGTCCACCGCCTGTTGTTCAAGGACCCATTCCACGTATCTACGACGTTGTAAATGGTCAGCTGGCTTCAGTTGGTGTGTGAGTTAGACTTTATCTAGATGTAGGTTTAGATTTAAATATAAAATATGCCTTATTTTGCCGTAAAACAGTCCGAATTACCCTACTTCATGTAAAATAAGACAGTCCCAATTCCTGAGACCGATGAGGAATCGACAAATTCGGGTCTTCAGGAAACCTTTCACTTGCAGCAGCGATATTTTCAGCGGAACAAGCGAAACGAGCGGAACGATGTTGCATAGGCCTTACAATATTTATAACCCCTCCAGTCTTCTAAAATTTTTTTACAACTTCGCCAATTGCTTGCATAGTTGGTTGATTAAATAAACCATAATCTCCTCATAAAGCACGATATGTGGCTGTGGCAGAATCACCATTTTCATACTATATTTTGATCATTTTTGTGCGTATGTGTGATAGTTAAGCGATCCATTTCCGTCAATGTCAGACTTTCAACTGAAAAGAAAAAAATTGTTTTAACAAATTAGTTTGACAGATGTCGAATTCCAGTCCAATACTTTTGAAACCACAAAATGGATAACCCGTTACAACAAAATAATAATTTATCAATTATATAAATATTAATATAAATTTATTAATTTATTATAAAAATATTTAATGGGTGAAATTTTAGCTTATATTTTTCACTTAACTGTAAATAATTTTTTATAAAATATTTATTTATATAAATAAATTATTGTGATTTAAATAATTTTTATTTAGCATAGTTTTCTAAAAGTGTGTAATCTCGACTTTAATTTTAATTTTAAAATAAATTACGCAAATATTAAATAAATTAATGTAATTATTTGTAACCGCAATCAGAAATTCTTTATCTTTTGTAAATTTAACTTTGACGTTGACTATCGACCGGCGCTGTTATATTGACAGGTGTTGCCACGATTTAAAATAAAATGCGATTGCGAAAGCCTTATAGCATACGAATTTACTTTCGCATCGCTTTTCATTTTTACATCGCATTGGCTGATGTGACAGTTCTGGTTAATATTTTGGTCAATCTTAATGGTTTTCCGTATTACTTCCATGTCGCCCAGACTTAAGCTGACTTTAACTTTGTAAGTAAAAATATATCTAAATATTCTCACATATTTTGTACTGTCTTGATGTCGAAAATGGTTTTGATAAGGCGTGCCATGATGGTATTTTGTATAAAATGCTAATGATCAGATTTAATAAAAATATGATAAAACTTTTCAAAAGTTTTTTCGATGAAAGGAGATTCTGTGTAGGTATTGAAGGATTGGTGTCATGTCAGGGAGAGGTGTCTTGTGGTGTTCCACAGCGTTCGGTGTTGGCGCCTCACTTATACAGCATTTTGGTTTATGTTTTTCCAGCTAAAGTACATCGACCTTCCCTTAAGTTTTGAACCACATCAGTATTACCTTTTTTGAAACCAAATTGATTATCAGGAATATAACTATCACTCAATCCTACATCCATCTAATCCCTTATTATCCTCTCAAATAACTTCCCTATATTAGAGAGTAAAGAAATTGGTCTTAACGTATTCACATCATTAATTCTCCTCCGTTTCGGAATGGGAATGACCTTAGCAATTTGCCGTTCCCTAGGAAAATAACAATTAGCCTCAATAAATAAATATAAACTAACTGTTTGTTTATTTTTATAGTATACTTTTAGGATGTACACAAAATTTATAAACTTACTAATAATAAATAACTTGATTTAATTACAAATACCAGTACAATTGCTTGAGTTCTTACGTTAAGCACAACGACTATTTAAGTCGGCAAATCAAGGGAAGCCTTTAACTTTAAAAATTTTTTACTAAAAGTTGTAATTCCATTAATTTTTTTTATTGTTTTAATTTTTTTTTTTTTTTTTTCATATTGTGTTGCGAACTATTTTACTTCGGCTTGAAGGAAAGAAAATTGTATTTTTGGTTTGACTGAAATTTCTATAAATGCCAACTTTAATGTATTGAATATATAAAAAAATATAAACTGTTCCTTTCCTCTAATTTACTTAGCTATTACTTTTTTATTAGTCTGATAAAAATAAATAACTTAAGCCTCTGACCACTTTTCAATGGACTATTTGTCGATTTTCATAAGGCAACTGGCATAAAAAATCAACCAGCTACCAGCTTACAATATACCACGAACAGAAGGAAGACATAATTTTTTTTATGGCTTTTGCAAATAAAAGTTCAATAAAGCACCAAAAAAAAAAAAAAATAAATAAATATTATCCTGTTTAAAAACAAACTCTTCACATATGATACGACGATAACCTGCTTACAAGTCAGTGATAAATCATCTTCTTTCCTTTTCAAATGTCCAATGTCTGCAGAAATATGGGTATGTGTGCCCGTACATACATATGTATGTGTTGACAAAGGGACAAGGAATAGAGAATGCCTTGTATATGAATATAATCGAATTTTTATTGATACAAGCAGCTTATATGGCACAAAAAATAACCCACACTCGCTCCTGGTATTCTTTTTTAACTTTAAAAGAAAATACTCTAAGACTAGTCTGGAAATAAATAGAGAAAATCCCCACATTACAAATAGTCCTTTTTGTAACAAACAGTAAGAATCAAAAAGCAATTGTTAGCATTATATGTGACTTATAGATCGAGCTACTCTTTCCATGAGACATTTAAATTGTTGAATTGATTTAGTTGTTTAAAAGTTTTGCACTCGCAAATGAAATAAGTGTACGTTTTATTGGCCGAATAAATTTATTGTCCTTTGACGAAATATTTCCTTAGAACTACTGGAGATTTAAGACACTTCTGATTACAGGCAATAACTTTATTTACGTTGCTATAAGTTTAAAAAAATCTTACATTGGATTGGTTCCCGGATACCTATGTTACTACTGAGCTAGTTTTGGAAACCAATTACTGGAATCATAAGGCGGCTGTACCTTTTTTAGATTACCACACAGAAAATCATCCCTACTCTCACAATGCTTTCGTCTAAATTTCGAGAAGGCGATATTTATAAAGTGATATTTAATAACGCTAAACCATTTCACTAGCTTACTGTGAGCAGCTCCTTGCAGTATTTAATTGAATTGAAAATAATGTAGCCAAAATTTCTCGAAAAGCCGCAGAAAGAGTTAAAAACTTAAATCAATTTGTACTTGTCATATATATTTTTTCATGCAAACCTGATTTACATTGGCAAATAAAAGTAATGTTTGCATTGAACATTTGAAAAATTTTGAAGAATCGCGTTCACACAAATACTGGACGTCTAGTTTATTAAAACAGCTGTTTTTAAACGTCATCGAAAAAGTTGGTGAATAGCAAAAACAACAATCTTAATGTTGTATTTTTTTTAATGTCATTGCTTAATATGTTCTGTATTTTCATTGGCTAATAAAACAGCGCTACATAACATCAGCGTAGGGTATTATTACTGTCATTGCTGCCAATCGTCAATTGAGAAAATTGCCAGTGAATTTTTTCACGAATGATACTGGTAGCGATCGTGTCTTAACCATTTGCAATAGAGGAATTTTTTATTATTTATTTTATAAGTGGATTTTAGTGTCCACCAGAGTCGGATATGCACAATGTCCTTTAATACATATGCGAAACATAAAGTACTGCTTTTATGATGCTACTTATGAATATAATAAGCAAACAAATTGTCTTCGCAACATTTCTAATCTGCATTTAAAAAATACTTCATATCAGTTGATAAAGCACACCACACTTAATTTTTTTTCCTTACCAGCCCAGTCTGGTCTTCCTGACAAACATCCTAATTTCTGGCCATTCTAGTATTGTCCTGGCAATATGGGATTTAAGGAGCATATAAACATTTTTATCAGATTTACTTTTTTATACTTATTTCTATTTATCTTTAGCAATTGGTCAGCGTTTGACTTTTTTTATTTGGCATACTGAACAACTACGACGACCAGGACATTTTATTTCAGATTTCTGGCCGTAAATATGTTAAGCCTTTTATTTATTTTCCTTTTTATTTGTCATATTATATTCTACTTTTTCTTTAAATGAAAGAAAAAAAAATACAAACTTATCAATTTATAGGTTATTCAATATTAAATAGCCATTTAGGAATTAATTTTTTTTTAAATCGGTTTTGGGAGACATAAAATCATCAGGTTACAATGAACATTCTATTCTAGTATGAAACACAAATCAGCAAAAACTAAAAAAAAAATTATTTTCTTTTTGTTTTATTTCAAAAATTAAAGTTTTGGGTTTTAGTCGAACTGCATGGAATTTTAATTATTCTTGCCTAAGAAAATATTACAGCGAATGGGCCAATTAAAAAATCAAAGAAAAAGTATTTGAAATTAAACACAAAATTAATCAATTGAAATCGAATATTATTTTCCGAGTTTTATTCTGATTTAAACATCAAATAAGGTCAGTTTCCACAAATAAAATCAAAATAAAAAAAATTTCTTTTCGGCTTGTTCGCAGGAAAATATTTAGAGTATAGGCAGGAATTGAACTCACTACCTCCGGTTTGGCAGGCAGTGCGTTATTCAATCACCAATGGAGGCTAACTTTTTATTAATTTTCTAAATTTTTATTATTTCCAAGCTTGATAAAAGAAAATTTTCTGAATAAATCTAGTTTTAGAATAAAGATATTTTAAATCGAATAAACATAAAATTTTTTGTTCAAAAATAAATTGAAACTTATTAGTGAGAAACATTCACTGCCCTCCAATGCAAGTAATCAGAGAAACGTTAAGCAAATATTTTTAGAACTGCTGTGGACCTTAAAGATTAAAGGGAAAGCACAGCACAAACCAAAAGATCAAGCGGAAATTCGATAACTAATTCAAATATATATAATATCACTCCTTACCCATACATATATATATCTATATATATTTTTAATTAATTTTTAAATTGGACGACTTTAATTCAACTCAAATTCAGATATAAAAAGTACACGAAAATAAATGTAAAAAACAACAAAATCAGCTGCTTTAAAATAATCTGACGTTTTCTTATTCCCTGGCTTTTGAGGAAGGATTAAATTGTTACGTTATAATTCTAAATTCCGCAAGTTATTCTTTTCCCAGGATGCTGTTTAGCATCACATTTCTCTCGATTTGTTTGCTGACGATAAGCAATAGTCATTCCTTCGTGTACAAAACTTCTGCAAGAGCTCTTGTCGTTAGTCAATAGTTTCTTTTCTCTCTTTCCTTTTTTCTGCTCTTTGAATGCAGGAGATCGTCTTGTTTCTCCTACTGGACGAAAAGGCTTTACCCCCCGGTGCATTCTTTTTCAATGGATTTCTTAAAAAAAAATTTTTGAATTAATTTTTTTCGTATGGCTCCCCGCTTGAAAGCCCTCATTAATCAATTTCGTATTATTTACAAATGGAAAAATTTATATTCAGTTAAAAGGATTCATTGACAAAATGAGAACTATAACAATTATTCAATCTAAATCATTAATGAATGAATAGAAACACAAGTTGTAAATCCTTTTAATGCCGAATCTTAAAAATTAATGCAAATATAAAATTTCCAAAAGATTGAACCCAAAACTTGCAATCTAATTAAAATGTGAAATATAAAATGGAGAAGCAGAAAATAAATAAATAGAAATTAATCCTGTAATACCAACAACCATCCAATTGTACTATTCCAGTCGCAAAGGAAGAAAACAATAGAAATAGTAGTAACCCATTCACTTCACTGAATAATATACGCTGCGGAATGTCAGTTGCTCCTTTGTGTGACGCTACTTAATTTTTAAGACGAGCAAAAAACCAGAAAATTACCAGCCAAAGGCGTTTAAACGCTGATTCAGTAAAGCTATAAAATATTGTTTGAGTCTTAATTCTATAAATGGAATGACCGTCACGAAAAATATTTAATGGCAGTACGAGTATTAAAATGTGAAATGATGTTCATGATACTAATGACGAATAAAGAAAAATTTACGAACGTATGCCAAACGCGTTAAAAAGAGCTGAACATTGAAAACGGAGTTTGATTATAAGAAGTTCTTTCAATAGCGAGAAAAGAATTAAAATTAAGAAAACAATGGAAGAAGGCGTATAAATTAAATGGTACTGAGAAAAGCAAATGCAAAAAAAAAAAAAAAGAAATATATTTTATATTCAAAGGAGTATGTCCTTTCTAATTAAATTTGGTTTCCTTGCTCTTTACTGTTCGTCCTTATTATTTCATTTTGTCATTGCAGTCATTTTCTTCTTCGAGGCTTTGTAATACTTTTAGAAAAATTACAGCCGGAAAATCGTTTCGAAGAAATAGATGCAGTTTCCATAACGTTAAATCGCCTTGTGGAACTGTTCGCCGAATGCGTACACTTGAGATAGAATTAGCAGAGAATAATCTATTGCTAATATGTGAAAATAGTTAATTTTTTTTATCAAAAAAATAAGAGGCTACAAAAATCGCATACGCGGTGTACTGGAAAAGAAAACAGCTGATTGGCTATTGGCTAATTGAAATCATCACAGACAGCCGATTAGCACACATATATATATATATATAAATTAATCTTTATAGTCTTGTAAACTAAAGCAGTAGTGCATTTAAGAATATCCCTACCCATAGGGATCAAACTTCGTAAATGACGAACGCGGCAGTATTTGGTTAGGAAAGGCTTTTACAATATTTTTTGCGATAAATCGCTGATTGTTTCTGTGAATATAAGAAAAATTACTTTACTGATACTGATCCACCATCCATTAGGCATACCCTGAGGCGCTTTCTGTTCCGACATAAAATGTTATCATGTTACGCCGGTGTCACACAATGTAGCATTCTGGGACCGTTATTATATTTGCTCTATACTTCCGATATGCCAGAGGATAACCGAGTGCACACTTCAACTTTTGCTGATGACACAGCCATTCTTAGTATGCACGTAAATCTATAGGAAGCATCCAGAAGCTTGCAAGCACACATGATGAAACTGGAAAAATGGTTAAAATTATGGAGAATAAAAGTTAGTGAGCAAAAATGTGTCCACATAACTTTCTCTCTGCGTAGAGACACATGCCCACCTATTACTATCAACAATGAGGTAATACCTCAGCATTCAAATGTCAAGGACCTAGGAATTCACCTTGACAGACGCTTAACTTGGAAATGTAACACTGAGACAAAATTAAGACAAACGAAATTAAAAGCGTTGCAATTAAAATGGTTCATGGGCAAGAATTCCACCCTAAACTCCACGCAAACTCTTGCTGTATAAATCCATCCTAAAGGCTATCTGGTGCTAAGGAATCCAAATATGGGGTACTGCCTCTGCGTCAAATGTGGATAAAATTCAAGGACAACAGAACAGAATCTTACGAACTATTACAGCAGCGCCCCGGGTATATTAAACACTCAAATATACACAAAGATTTGGATGTGCCCTTGGGGGAAACTGAAATTAAAAAATATGCAGTAAGATATCTAAAAAGGTTACAAACGCACCCCAATATTTCAGCCCGTAATATCCTAAATGATAGGGGATATACGCGTTTGAGTAGGAGAGACTTGCTTGCCGTTCGCCAAAACTAAATAAGTGAAAGGATTTAAAAAAAAGGGGGTAATCAGTCCAGCGCAACACATCATCTTTTGTCTAGCAATGGCTGGACATAATTTATATTAATTTTTTTATATATTAAGAGTTGAATATATTATTCTCATTTCAATATTTTGAAGATGCAATAAATAAATCACGTTGAACAAAAAAAAAATGTTAAAGGGTGAATTTTTAAATGCGTATAAAAATAGCTTCTTCCGAATAGAATTAGTATATCTTTGGTCTGACTCGGGTTCTCGTTATGTAGCGACAACATTTTTTCTCAGTGTAATTTCTTTAATCAGCCATCCAACATATCAGGTATGATACAATACGATTTAGGCTTTGTTTACAGTGGGGCACTATAACAAATGATTAAGCTAAAGTTCGTTGGCAAGTAAACATGATTAACTCGGAATTGTTGCAAAAATTTTTTCAAGCAAATACAATATGTATGAAGCTTTTGAAGATTTTTTTTCCTTTCGTTGATTCAATTAACGGTTTTTCTGATTTAAGGTTGCCATTGTTAGCATAATTTGATTTTAACTAACCTATTTTTTCAATTTTTTTTTTCAGGTACGTGCTTAAGTACAGAAGTTTTTAAATAAAATTATTTGGTAAGTCCTTAAAATTATATGAAATTAATTAAATCAAAATGCACTCTATTTTTTATATTTATTAATTTTTTTTTTGGTTTCATAATTTAATTTTTTAATTAAATTTAGACGTTAAATTAATTTAGACTTCAATTTTAAAGAATTTTTCCTAAATCCTTATATCTGCGTAATGAAAACTCAAAGTCCTTATCAATACACTGTAAAATAAAATGTACATTAGTTCCTTTTGAAAAATTATTCTTTCCTGGCCCTAAAAATTAGTACTAAAAATGTGTATACCTTAAATGGTATATACATGGTAAAACTACTATATATATTATGAAATTAAGTTTGACAATACGTAATGATAAAATATTTTTCGGAAAAGGTACTTGTTTTAGAAAGCAATTTATATTTAAATATACTATCTAAAAGGAAGAGTACTTTTTATAGTAATACATTTAAATAAATACAAAAAGTACTTTTTCAAAAAGTACTTTTCATCTTTTTTTATTACTGATTACTACAGTGCAAAATAATTTACCCGATTAATCGATTGAATATGCTGTGGGCTTGTAGCAGAATGCTGAAGGCATTTTTTATAGTATTACATTTAAATAAATAAAAAAGAGTACTTTTTCAAAAAGTACTTTTCACCTTTTTGTATTAATGATTATTACAATGCAAAACCATATACTTGATTAATCGGTCGACACGTTGGAGTTTTGCAGCAGAATGCAGCATCCCACTTGCTTGGTCCACTAGCCCAAATGTTACTTTCTCTATCGTCTTTTTCCACATTCTAAATTTTGTATAGAAATTTTAAGCCAAATTAAAATCCTTCTAAGAATTGCAACGCTTCCACAGCTAAAATTTGAAAATATTAAATTCATATTAAACAAGAATTCTATTTTGTGAATTAATACTGCCTCTCAAACTGTCGTCAATCTAGAATATTCTTTTATGATTCATGGTATGCATTTGTAATAGTGGTCACGTTACGCTACCAGCGGCATCTTACTCACACTCCCCTCGTTTAGTTTTTGCTTTTTAATAAACGATTATATTTTTAAAGAATAAATTCTTTTTCTTTTACATTTTATTTGTAATTATTTGCATTTGTAATAGTGGTCACGTTACGCTACCAGCGGCATCTTACTCACACTCCCGTCGTTTAGTTTTTGCTTTTTAATGTACGATTATATTTTTAAAGAATAAATTCTTTTTCTTTAACATTTTATTTGTAATTATTTACATTTGTAATAGTGGTCACGTTACGCTACCAGCGGCATCTTACTCACACTCCCCTCGTTTAGTTTTTGCTTTTTAATAAACGATTATATTTTTAAAGAATAAATTCTTTTTCTTTTACATTTTATTTGTAATTATTTGCATTTGTAATAGTGGTCACGTTACGCTACCAGCGGCATCTTACTCACACTCCCGTCGTTTAGTTTTTGCTTTTTAATGTACGATTATATTTTTAAAGAATAAATTCTTTTTCTTTAACATTTTATTTGTAATTATTTGCATTTGTAATAGTGGTCACGTTACGCTACCAGCGGCATCTTACTCACACTCCCCTCGTTTAGTTTTTTCTTTTTAATGAACGATTATATTTTTAAAGAATAAATTCTTTTTCTTTTACATTTTATTTGCTCAACTTCTGTTAATCTTTACTTTTAATATGCTTAATGACTTCTTTGATGTTCGATTTTCTTTTCATTTAATTTTCTTTTTTAAAAGTTTATTTATTTAAAAAATTAAATGACACGAGTTTATAAAAAAAAAAAAAAAAAATATATATATATATAATCACAGAAATTTTATCAATAAGAAGAGTATTCGAAGAAAAAATTGCCATAATTAGTCATTAAGTAGGGAAAAAGCGCAAAAAGAAAAAATATTCAAACTTTTTGCTTTACAAGTATATATGAAATGCCTTTGCCTTTGACAAAAGTGGACAGACAGGCAGTGGAAAAAGCAAAGAAGAAACTCTTTATATCTGCAAACTATCTTCTAAGCAAAAATATTCAAATGGCATAAAGAATAGTTGCGGTAATTGCCAGCAGCATCTCCTTTTCTTTGTCAGCCAATATCTCCTTGTCTTGTAGTCTCAGAAAAAGAAATTGCATCAATGTGGCCAAGTATTGAATGACTGAAGTGATATTGAATAGTATGCTGCCATGGTGGAGGGGTGATTAACTTGTCTATTTGCTAATTTAAGTTGTTTTAAAGGTTTACTCAGTATGGAAAAAGATTCAGACCTTTAATGCATTTAGTGCTCAGACTGGCATAATCACATTGTTTGAATATTGAACTTCAAACGATGCCTTCTCCTCTGGCCGTTCAACATATAGATTTTAAATGGGTTGATAACATTTTATAAAGTTTTTATTTTCCCCTTTACCATACACCTTGTAAAAAAAGGATATATGAGTACATGAGTGTTCGCTTGAGTTTTCCATAGACAAAATAAAACAAAGTAAATTTCTTCAACTGGATAACATTTAAAGGATGTTGATAAGACTGCGAAATAAATTATTATATATTGAAAAAGTAAACTGGCGACAAATCAAAGGAATGAAAATGGAAATGCAGATCGCTGCTGAATGTCGTACTTTGATCAAATCAAATTAATGTGTTTCAGTTACGTTTCAGTTTACGAGTACAGTTGTGCTACAGTTTACGGTGCACTTAGCACTGAGTAAATTAATGCATTTACTAAGCCCCCTGTGCAAGCACAGGTGGCAATTCTTGATGGGAAGATTTAGTCCCAACCAAGCGCATTGCTAGAGCGTTCGGCACTGTCCAAGCCTTACTGGTAGGCACTTCCCGCCAGCTTCGGGGTAATCAATCACGTCAATTCTATCCTTGTAATTCAAAAGCAAGTCGAGAATTACAAAATGGACGCCCTCAGAAGGGGAGAACCATCTGCTGCCTACTACCGTCTGTTGAATAACAACAGCACCTAGATAACTAATCGCTTGACCGGATCATATCGAGCGTTAGCATCAATAAGATACCAGCCACTCAAGAGAAATCTCCCAAGCAACTTTTGGTATCAACCGCAGCCACCACGTGATCTCCGAAGAGGCCTCACCAAAAACCGGTCCCAAATTCATTCGATATTATAAGCCGTAGCGAACTTGGTGTATGGACAAAGTCACTAAAGCCGCACAATTTTATCCACGAGCATAATCATTTAACTCCGTGGAGTGTGAACTAAGTCCGTCATCGATAACAGTTCGGTTCAGGTATTGTGCAAACCCAAAATCACTCCCTGACCTACGCAAAAGAAATTCATTGTGGGGCTGCCGGTACCCGTGGCGCCAGTATATAGCAACTGGTGGTGCTTTCGGAGAGAACTCTCAAGAGAGAACTCTCCTACAATATTAGACCCTGAATCGATCAGGTTATGCTAGACCTATCCCAGACAGACAAGCAAGCTTGCCTTTGCCTTTGCCTTTTTAATTACTTGCCAGCGCATCCGTTACCATGTTATTTCATGGATTGGGCAGCCACCTGCAAGTTTTACCGGTAGCTGCCAAAGGCCTGAGGTCTGGAAACGCATGTTACCGTCTTCCCAGAGTGCACTCCACCAAAATGTAATTTCAGCCAGATGCGTCCCGTACTACCCTGGGGGTACATACGAGTACAGTTGTATGAAACATTAGTGTGAAATTGACTCGATTTTGTTGCCGTATAGACACGATTTTATAATTCATTTTATTTATAATAAAAGCCATGTTTCAGTATCCCAGACAGTCGTATGATTCGCCTGTAAAGCTGATAAATGATAAATATGATAGTGATATCGGTTTGTAAAAAAAAAAAATTTGCATGAAAAAAGCGTTGCTGGTGCCACACTATCATACAAAGATGACGCAAACAATTTTTTCTTTGCTGATTGCACTAAAAGCAACTCTGGTCGCATGAAAATTGCCATTTTATGAAAATTGCCATTTTATGAAAATTTCCATAAACTTTTGCTTGTCATAAAAATCTGACATTCTTACGCAGAGACATCATATTTAGTAAATTGTACGACTGTGTGGTATAGTGAAACATAACCTTTACTCAGAAGAAAATGTTATATAGGCGACTAGTTTTCCCGAGAAAAGAGCTATATATAGTCCGCCCCGGCATTTTAAGAAGGAAATATTTATACAGCTGCCAAAGTGGAATTTCACAGCGCTTCCGCGGTTAAAGTACGCGCTGTTAAGTTTTTAGTATGATTAGCGTTGCATTAATATTGTTTAATTGTTGTAGCATACGCGAAGGCGGCATACGTATTACCACTAACATATATTAATCAATGGTTGCTATTCAGAGGTTTCACTGTATCGTTTCATAGTAAATCTTAGGATATTATTTGTTTTTTTCTTTTGGTAAAAATTGTAATAACAAACCCCCAATCACTACAAATCACATTAATACAAGTAAGCGTTAACACATTTAAGCGTTTAATCGCAAATATATCGGTGAATAACTTAAATTTATATGAAGAGAAGTGAAATTGGAAAATCTTCAAGCATTTCTAAAAGAAAATGTGAATGAAAATAACACTTAAAATCACCGCTAAAAAAGGACTTGACATTAAAAGGGAAAAAATAAATAAATAAGAATACTTTATGACAACAACGTATATTCGAAAGAATAAAAATATTTCAAAAATTCCATTATTTTGTTAATAATACTTGTTTACACAAATAATCGCCAAAGAATTAAGTTTGCTTTGACAAAATTAAAAAATAAAAACATGTTGCAAACTTCGTTAAATGAACTGTTTATAAAAGGATACCAATATCAGTACTCAACTCACGGCAGAGAACTTTTGTGGTCTAGGGTTTAGAGGGTGATTCTGCAGCCAAGTGAATGGAAGAATCAACGTTAAAAATATCTTTTATTTAAGGAAGAATAAGTAACAAAATTAAAAATTATCTGAGATTTTTTTTTCTTCCTAACAAAACCAAATTTTCCTCCATTAGAAATGAAAGCAAATTTAAATATTTCTTTCTTATAATGGTTGGAGGATTAAGCCGCACGCTTAGAATATTAAAGTGGGCGTGAAATGCTTGACGTAAAACAAAAAAGCCACAGACTATAAATAACTTCATAAATACAACAACAATCCAAAAAAAAAAAAAAAAAATTATACAAAAACGTTGAAAATAAATATGTTTGTATACGAAAACCGAAAGATTTTTGAAAAGAAATGAGAGGCTCAGGACATGTTGCCAGAGAAAACGATTAAAGAAAAAATGCCACAATTACAATTGTAATCAAATACGTGACCCTCCGATTTAAACGGTATTAAAAAATTCTTCATGTTTTTCATTTCAGCGAGCAAAAAATACTTAATGCACGAGAAAGGGTATTTTAAGACAAACATTTAAGACACTTGGCGGAAGACTAAAGGTTACGTAAGGAAAATTTATGTAGATGTATTTGTATAAATAAAACTTGCGAGGGTGGTCGCACAAGTATCTAGATTTAGTGGCTCCAAGTTTAAATCAAATCTTCCATTTTCGTATTTTATTATAAGCAAAACGTCTTTTAAACTAAGTATCCTTTAACTAATGTCCTTTAAACAATGGATCTACAAAACCTCATCGCTGTCAGCGTCTCTTGGAATCATCTGCCACATTCGCTCGCTTTAAATAAACTTTTATCATTTTATATTTATTTACAATACCACAGAAATATTTTACTTTAAAAAAGAATTTTAATTTCAATTCTCTTTTAAAGCAGATTTTTACATTTACCATTTAAGAAAATTAAAATCTCAACGGAACAGAAAGCATAAGCGTCAAATAAACAATGGATTCTACTTGCTAAAAGCAAATGAAAAAAGTGGGAATTAAAAATTTCAAAAATTTATAAATTTTTTTGTTTTTTTTTTTTTGATGAAGAAAAAATACTACTTAAATAGAAATCCTTTTTAGTAACGGTTCAATGATGATGATTTTTAGATGGCTGGCAGGATATAAACGAGAAACATAAATAACTGAGATGAGAAGGGAAATAATTACACTGAAATACAATACCTGTGATCATATGGTTGCGTAATTGAAATTGCAGAGCTGCCAGTGATCACTGAACTGTTCAGTTCCGTTTCATTGTGGAGTGGTTCCATCAATTCCATTCCAGGGAGCTTTTTCACGTACTAATAAGAGTGCAATGATGGCACTCTCAAAAATATTTTACATTAGAGAAATTAAGAACATCATTTACATGAAATATATTTTTAAAATATATAAAAATATAAAATATATATATTTTTTTTTTGTTATACTGGGAATACTGTTTTATGTCTTTGCCCCACATAAAAATAGTGAGTGCCCAAACGTCGGCCGGAGCTGCAATGACGATGGCATAAAATTGTTTGTTGCCGTAGTAAATAAGAACACGAATGCAAATTAAATAAACTTTTCACAAAATGTTTAGTAATTTTTTTCAGTGTACTCGTATGTGTTTACCAAATTGAAAAAATACCAACTGAAAATTTCTGTTAAATAAACAACTCAAAGTTTCCAAAAAGGTGTTTTCGGAAAGTTTTTATAAATGAACTTCAACGAATGTACGAGTATTCCCAAACAGGATGCAAAATATATTCTACTTATTTAAGAAGTATGCAGTTGAGTGTTAAGGTGGCCCTTCTCATTATCCTTGGCGGTTGGTTGTTGTGTGGGTAACGCCATAAAAATTACGTGGTATAATGAGGTAAAAAACACAATGCAAAAATTTTTTCTTTTCATTCTAATTTATTCAAGATTTAAAATTTTCCTCGTCTCTTCTACTTTCTTGCTTATTAAAAGGATAATGATAAATGATGTGCTGAGAGGTAAAAAGCTTAAATAATTTTTTTTTTTTTAGAAAAGCGGTAAAAAACATCTTTTTTTTAAATAAATATTTCTATTGTCTTGATAATCAGTAATCCTGGCATTGTTTACTTTTATGACATCAGAATAATTGCCCAACGTCAAGTGGTTTGTTGGAAGGAAGTTGTGAGTGAAAAGGACGAGTGGTTGGTGATTTTGTAGTGTTTCGCTTAAAATTTGTAAAATTTTTTTTATTCGTATTCTGAGGGGCTTTACTCTACGAGGATTTATTTTATAATTAATGATAATAAGTCTATTATTTCTATAAAATACATATTTTCGACTAAATGACCTCTCATAAGCAACTCTCATTTCTAACATTTTTCAAAGATACTCGTATCCTGTTTTGTTATTATTTTATTTTCCCTTAATATAGAGGAAAAGTAGCTTTCTTACGCTTAATTTATCACAAGGTTTAATGAGTATACGTGCCATGTATATCGATTTGATATAAAAGCAAAAAATAGCCAGAAATTTTTCCACATTTTTTCTCTTTCTTTAATATTGCATCACGTATTATTCGATGTAGCTTAAAAATTACCCATAACATGTTAATTGGATGCTCAAAATTGTTAAAGAATTTAAGCGGTATCTTTGAAATAAATTATCAATACTGGCACAAAAGTTGAAGGGTAAAGAAATAAAGCTAGGCCGCTATTGTTTGGCTGGCCAAATTTCAAGTGTTTGAATACTAAGAACTTTTTAAAAGAGTTTCACATGCAGCTCCTTACAAATGCGAAAGCTTTCACAATTCCTCTCTTGTGAGTTTTTGACCAGCTTGAGTTTTATAAAATTTTATAATAACTCACTTTAAGATGTAAATTCCTTAATGCGACCAACTGTCACTCGAAACCAGAATGGATAGTGAACAACCTACTAAGCCGGAGGTCGCGAGCTCGATTCCTGCGAGTTCGATTCTGGGTATTTTTCTGCGTACATGCCGAAAGCTTTACATATAGTATTTTTACATATCGTATTTACATATACATATTTACATATCGTATTGTATTTTGTTTATTTTCGAAAAATAAAAAAAGTGTTTTTTTATCTAATTTTATGATTTTTAGTATATAAAAATAATATTTCATATATTATTTTTTTTAAAAAATGAGAATAATATTTTTTTTTAAAAACATTTATTTATTTTTTTTTATTTACCAAATATTACAATTATATGAATGTATAATTGCAATATGTATAGAAGAACTGGCTACTGAGGCCTTTGGCTTCTGGCTGCCCGGGGAATTGAACCCCTGATACCTGCGTAACAGGCGGGTATACCAACCATTATACCATCGAGGGGCTTTTAAAAACATGTTATATCAAATTCCGTGAAAAAGTAACGTGTAAAAATATGTGGCATCTGATTTCTGATATATATGTGTAAAGCTTTTATGCTTGAGCCTTGGCGGGAGAAGTGTACTGCCACTGCTCGGTAGGCAATCCAGTTAATCAAGGCATTTCCTTTTCAATTACCAAGCATCCTTTATTTTGTCCCACGACTTCTCCCCCTTCTTATTTCAGATTCTCTATCGGACACTGCGCTGCCCCTTAACTAAGAGCCACTGATTTACCAGACCCGAAATCTGTATGAATTGATTCTGCTGCTGAACACATTGGTTTCATGCGGCTTCTCTTGGCTCATGTCATTGTACACGTAAGTGCACAACATACCCCTTACCCTCAAAGCTCTTCTAAAATAAAGATTATATTCAGATTTAATTATTTTTAAAGCCGCCCCTAAAAGAATATTTAATAATTAAATCTCCGCGTTAAAAGTAAAGAAAATGTCGTCAATCTGCCGGTACATATTAAAATATCTAATAAATTTAGTTTGTTGATTAAAAATAAAAACGAAAGAAAAATCAGACTAGAAATGATTAGAAATTGAAAAAACATGTTCGATTATGTTACATAAATATAGAAATAATATTGATTATATTTTTCCATTAGGCCACGCCCAAGAAATGAGAGCTCATAAGTGTTACAAATACCAGATAGAAATTATTACTTAAAAACTTCATTTAGCACTTGAAATAATTAACAAAACTAAAATACGAAAGTAAAAAAATAAATGTATAGAGTTTAACACAATTTCATACAAACTTAATTGATTTATCTGATAATGTTTTCATGTAAACTGTTCCAATATAAATACAAAAACAATGTCAAACAGAAATAATATCTGCATACATTGAAATCAATGCAAAATCTTCATGTTATCAAAAGATAAAAATTAGTTAAATTTTCATTAATTTCTTAATTAAATATATTTTTGATCGATTGCGGTGGAAAATGAACGTGATGATTCTCTCAATTGCAGAAAATATAATTCTATGAAATTTGTGCAAAGCCCATAATGCAGAAATGGGCAATGAATTAGGAAAAATATTTGAATTAATCGGCCAGAAGTACCGCCTCCAATTGGTACCACCATATGCCATTTACACTGATATCTATTATGTATGTAATATAATTTAAAATGAAATGTCAATAAAATAGAATTTAAAATCGCATTAAGCGCAACTTGTATTTGGCTCACATTAAAATGTCCTTTTAAGCTGACAATATAAAGGACGTAAATTCCTTTTGTTGGTACGGATCTTTGTACTGGCTACATCTTTTATTCGACATTTAGCTGATTCTTTCGTATTCTCTATATTAATCGCTTTTTTTCATATACTACCACTGTTTTGAATTGACTACCAGAATTGACGATTTTTTTTTCATTTTGACGATTTTTACCTCTCAAAAAACACTACTGATGATTTAATGTTTAAAAAGGGCAATTTTTCTAAATTTAAATTGTAAATTTCAAAAAATCCGAAATGATAAGATATGACTCGAGTTTGGTTTTCCCAATTTAAACATATTTTATGCACAATATAGTGATTTTAACACATTCCTCGGAAAATGTTGAAAGGATATTTATTCAGGTATTAAATTGAATGAGAATAAAACCAAAGTTCTCTAATGTTTGTTTACATAACGACCCCTTAGAAGCCATCCTATACACAAAAGGACTATTTAAAACTTAAAAAATCCAACTGAGACCAATTCAAATTTTACAGAAATAATAAATTCTACATAAAATGTTTCTATAACAAAAATGTTAATTAATTTTTATTATGTATTATGTGAATTCTGATTTCATTTATTGACTTTTATTTTTCATATTATATATGTATATATACACATATATTGATGGATATGTGTATGTTTGTTAAAAGTATAGTTTATAAGTTTAAAGGATTTAGTAATTGAAAAAAAAAAATAATTTTTTTTTATAATTTTTTTGGCGATTTTCTAAGATGGCATAATGTTTTGGACGATTTTTTGCACAGAAATCTCTAGTTGGTGACCACAATTTGTCCATACAAAATCAATAATTTCATTATTGACGTTAAATATATCAAAAAAATAAATTTCATGGAGAACAGATTTTCGCTGATTAAACCATTTCCCGACAAAATCCATATTAATGAATGTAGACACTCTCTAAAGCTGTTTTGTGGGTTTTTCCAAGTATTTCAGTTCATTTTTTTCTTAAAAAGAATTAAAAGAGTTAAGTAAATTGGATTATTGTGTATTAAGTGTTTAATTATGTTCTTTCATCATACTTGTGCTGAAACTTGCAATTAGAACACTCCAATTTCATTTATGTGTTAAAGGCGATTCCCGCATTAAAACTTGTTTTTGGAAGCGAAGTTGAAGATATTTTGTAAAAGAAGAACCTGAAGAACCTTCCTGCTTATAAGGTATAAAAATTAAGTTATTTATTTTATTTATAAAATGTCGAGGGCATAAACACTGACTACGAAATATTTACCAGCAAATAATTTACATGCACGGTCATGTGTGACTGAGCGCAGCCCTCACCTTTCGCTATTCCTCTGCATTCTATTATAACCGTAAAAAATGATTTCCAAAAGCACCTCAGCAGGCCCCAATAAGGCAAAACTATAGCTTGGTCGTTGTGCCATCGTACTGCATTTCTCGACTAGGGGCTTCCCCTTAGAGTTGGTCTTGGGAAAAAAGGTAAACAGCAAGATTTTCAAAACGAATTTCATGAAAAGAAATATAGAACACTCTCAAGTAAATAGAAACATAAACAAAAAGTTGTCTTAAACGATATAATTCTGTATCTGATTCTTAGATTTTTTGATCAGAATCACTTTAGTGATAAAAGTGTTTTGTCAAACATGCTCCTTGACAAAATAATCAATAAAGTTTTCATTAGAAGCCGCCACTGATAACAAACGATATCAGCAACACATTACGATTGACAATGTTAGGCGGCATCTCCCTTTAAGTCAACCAAGTTTAAAAAAAAAAAAAAAAAAAAAAAACATGGAAAAGACAATTCCGAGCCCAAGTTTACTTTCATTTATATCTGTCGAATTTTTTTTCTTTGTCACGCATGTGTCATAGTGACACAATAGTATTTCTAACTAAACCTGTTACTCTGGCTGGTTATTCCCCTTAATGCAATACATGTTTGTTCGTTTGTCCGTTTGCCGGTTGTGTCTGACTGTTCACTCTTTTATATTTTTAAGTTGCTTCTTTTGATTCTATTTTCGGTTTTGATTTTTTCAGATTTTACTAGAACTGCAGCAAATGTATTACCAATCCCGTACACCTTCCGAAAGAGTTTAAAACGTGTTTGAATCTTTAAACCGAATATTATAAGTGATTATAGTTTTAATCTCTAAGCGAAGAGAATAAAAGAAATTCGAGTAAAAACTTGTCAAAATTTGGTCTGGCAACGGAGTTTCATATAAGAAAATAAATTTTTTTTTTTTAAATATTTCTTTAAATTAATATACAATTTCTTAAAAGATTTTTTTTATTTTTATTAGAACCAACAATTTATATAAATGAACTTAATAATTTAAATTAGTATAATAATTATAAGCGTTAATTAAACATCACAAATATAAACAATTTAAAAATATTAATATAATTATTAATAAGAAATATTAAACAACAATTTAAATATTATAAAAAAAAAATATTAAATTCAACAGGCATCAAAGAAGTATTTCATATTTATTTTATATTCTAATAACAAATCCGATTTCTTAAGTATTGCATATAGATATAAATTTCAAATCGACTTTTGTTTATGTTCACACAGCGTATCCTAATTTGTCCATTTATATGCAAATATCCTTGTCGTTACTCCTAATATTTGAAATAAAAAAGTTAACAGCGCTTTTAGAAGAATGCACTTGCAGGTCTCTATTGTAGAATTCAATACCAACTAATTTAACTAACTAAATTAGTAGCAGATATTGGTAATCCGATATCAAGTGGTAAATAAATTGGGAAAACATAATTGTGGAGTTCTCATCAAGAAAACTGTTTAGAAAAATGCACTTGCAGGTCTCTATTGTAGAATTCAATACCAACTAATTTAACTAACTAAATTAGTAGCAGATATTATCGATCCGATATCAAGTTGTAAATAAATTGGGAAAACATAATTATGGAGTTCTCATCAAGAAAACTGTTTAGAAGAAAGCACTTGCAGGTCTCTATTGTAGAATTCAATACCAACTAATTTAACTAACTAAATTAGTAGCAGATATTGGTAATCCGATATCAAGTGGTAAATAAATTGGGAAAACATAATTGTGGAGTTCTCATCAAGAAAACTGTTTAGAAAAATGCACTTGCAGGTCTCTATTGTAGAATTCAATACCAACTAATTTAACTAACTAAATTAGTAGCAGATATTATCGATCCGATATCAAGTTGTAAATAAATTGGGAAAACATAATTATGGAGTTCTCATCAAGAAAACTGTTTAGAAGAAAGCACTTGCAGGTCTCTATTGTAGAATTCAATACCAACTAATTTAACTAACTAAATTAGTAGCAGATATTATCGGTCCGATATCAAATTATGCATAATAAGGGAAAAGGTAAATAAGGAATTTTCATCAAGAAAACTGTTCAAAATTCTTTAATTTCTTTATTATATAAAGGGCCTTTAACAAGGGATTACATACTAATAAAATTCATGTCCTTGAATTTTCCTTTAAATTGAGGTCCTTCAAAGGCAAACGTCAGCACAAAAGTTATCGTGTGCACTTGTTGTAGAAGACTCAATTATTGAGAACGAAGAGGAATTGAAGCAATCACATATTCTTTCATACTGGGTCGAATACAGTGTCGGGCAATAAATTCAAACTGAGATGATTTATTGTTGTTTACACAGCATATCCTTAAATTAGCTTTTATGCACTCTGTTTTACGTTTTAAGAAGATGAACTTTCTTTTCCTATTTTGCTCATATAAAAAGCATTTTTTTTTTAATAAAAAACAAACGGCATTGCTCATTTTATTTAGCTTGGCCCTATTTAGTACAGTATAAGGACTACAACGTGACATTGAGCGGCTTTCTCTCATATATATTCCAAATTCTATATCTTTACATTGCAACGGCCTTTATATTAATTATAGGTACATATCTTGTATTTTACTAAATGCAGCTGATGCGAAAACTAATAAAATAAATGATTAGAGCCGTTGCAGTAAGAAATTATGAATTATATTTTCTTTATTTTTTTTTTTTTTTTGAATTTCAATAATGTCTCCTCTATTAAATATTTGCTGTTGTCTTCTTTCATTCCATTAAACTTTATCGATTTACTATTTAATTAAACTTTATTATAAAAGCTGAAATACTTCGCTAACAAACAGTCTTAGTTGAAGTCTTTCTGAGTGTTTCTCAATTTTAGGGATTATTTTTTGGACGAAAGTAAACTGCAGAAAAATTAAGGAAGTCTGTACATGGAATCTCTAGTATATAAAATAATTTATATATGAGAATATATGTATATAAATATATAAATATATAAATATAAATATATATATGTATGTGGGAATGTAAATATATTTAGAAAATGCGCAAGCGCTAAAATAATTCAGAAAATGTGTTTTTTTTTGGGCTAAAAAATAACAATTTTGAAGCTCCCATTTTTTTTTTAAACCAAAAACTTATTCGAAATACTTTGAGCGACAGTTTCATTGTGAAAATCTTGTCTGCAAGAACAAAACTGCATTTCATCAAAAATCCTTAGGGCAACACATACAAATTCTAAGTAACAGCAAATCAGCAAAAAAAAAAAAAAAAAAATGATAAAATGAGTAAAGCGGAAACATCAGCTTGACATTTTTTACCGGAAATAAGGTAAGCAAGCAAAAACGACAGTTAAAGAAATCTTATTGTTAGTTAATGCCAACAAAATTATAGAGAAAATTGTGTTGCGTGTTGCTGCTACTGCTGCTGCTGCTGCGATGATACTAATAATTTTCCCACTTTATTATTTTTATTATCAGCAGACTACGTCGCATCATCTACGAACTCCTCGAAGTAATCAGAAATGAAATGTTGTATAATTTGCTAGCGATGCGGTTGGTGAAGGGGGTGAGGAAGGATGCTGTTGTTGTACTTGTACTGCAGTAAAGTGTAAAATCAGAAATCAAATACTGCACAAACGTTCTTTTATTAAAATTGCTGACAATAATATGGAAAAGGAGTACCTCATGCATGCCACTGCCCCTGATATGCCGCAACAAAACTGTAGTTCTTCTGGTTACATTCTATGTGATGGTGCTTAAGGCAACACTTTGGCGACAAAACCACTGCCAAACGCCGAAATAAACTGCCAGTGTTTACAGATATGAAAAAAAAGTTCAAAACGAAAAAACAAAGTCATAATAACGTTTTGCATCACCAGCAAGCGTTTGAGATGTTTTAATATTTCCTGCAGGGGAATATACTGACTGCACTCTACAACCATGTGATGCATTACACGAGTATGCTGAGCAGAATCACTTTGCCTAACTCGACGCAAGTCATTATTCTGCTTCGTAATTGCAAACAAAACAGACGAAGAAAGCAATATCGTTACTATTGTCAATCCTTGGAAATGTAAAAAATGGAATCATTACAAATTTATTATTGATTTTTCTTTTCATTTTGTTTTTTTGCTTTAAAACTGTTAAAGTTTAAAAATTTTTCGTTACGAAAAAAATTCTGAAATGAAAATTTAAAAATTTAAAACGTTGGAAAAAATTTCCACAATTTAACCACAAAATAATAAAATTATGCAAAAGACTCGAATAGAAAAGAGGAGACATGTTTTTTGAAAAAGTTTTTTTTTAAAAAAGTTTATTTCCATTTCAATGTTTTGTGCTTTCAAATCTTTCGAATTAGTTCCTGCATGCGCACTCGTTGTCGCAACGGAAGCCCCAATCTGTGGAGCTGATTTATTTTCACTTCGATTTTTATTTCATTTTTCAGTCTTCCAGCTTTTTGTGCGTTTTCAATGTTGCCAATAGTGTTGCTCATTTGTTTATATTTTTAAATTTCGAATATTTTTGTAAACTTTCTAGATTTCAAAATATTTTTATTTTTCCAATTTATCTTAGTTTGCGGTTTTGGCGTTTTTAATTTTGCCGATTTTTTTCGTTATTACCGTTTAGTTCTGATAAACCCAAGTTCAGCATTAAAAACAATAGCAAATAGCTTTATCAAGAAAAAGCGCTAATATGGAAAAAGCGCTAATTTAACTAAGGTAGCTACCTTATGAAAATCGGAATTTTTTTATTTTCCTGAGTGGCCAGCAAATATAAATGAAATGTACTCGTATTCTAAGATATAAAATCAACTAGAAAAAGTAATATAAACCCAAGTTCAGCATTAAAAACAATAGCAAATAGCTTTATCAAGAAAAAGCGCTAATATGGAAAAAGCGCTAATTTAACTAAGGTAGCTACCTTATGAAAATCGGAATTTTTTTATTTTCCTGAGTGGCCAGCAAATATAAATGAAATGTACTCGTATTCTAAGATATAAAATCAACTAGAATAAGTAATATAAACCCAAGTTCAGCATTAAAAACAATAGCAAATAGCTTTATCAAGAAAAAGCGCTAATATGGAAAAAGCGCTAATTTAACTAAGGTAGCTACCTTATGAAAATCGGAATTTTTTTATTTTCCTGAGTGGCCAGCAAATATAAATGAAATGTACTCGTATTCTAAGATATAAAATCAACTAGAAAAAGTAATATAAACCCAAGTTCAGCATTAAAAACAATAGCAAATAGCTTTATCAAGAAAAAGCGCTAATATGGAAAAAGCGCTAATTTAACTAAGGTAGCTACCTTATGAAAATCGGAATTTTTTTATTTTCCTGAGTGGCCAGCAAATATAAATGAAATGTACTCGTATTCTAAGATATAAAATCAACTAGAAAAAGTAATATAAACCCAAGTTCAGCATTAGAAACAATAGCAAATAGCTTTATCAAGAAAAAGCGCTAATATGGAAAAAGCGCTAATTTAACTAAGGTAGCTACCTTATGAAAATCGGAATTTTTTATTTTCCTGAGTGGCCAGCAAATATAAATGAAATGTACTCGTATTCTAAGATATAAAATCAACTAGAAAAAGTAATATAAACCCAAGTTCAGCATTAAAAACAATAGCAAATAGCTTTATCAAGAAAAAGCGCTAATATGGAAAAAGCGCTAATTTAACTAAGATAGCTACCTTATGAAAATCGGAATTTTTTTATTTTCCTGAGTGGCCAGCAAATATAAATGAAATGTACTCGTATTCTAAGATATAAAATCAACTAGAATAAGTAATATAAACCCAAGTTCAGCATTAAAAACAATAGCAAATAGCTTTATCAAGAAAAAGCGCTAATATGGAAAAAGCGCTAATTTAACTAAGGTAGCTACCTTATGAAAATCGGAATTTTTTTATTTTCCTGAGTGGCCAGCAAATATAAATGAAATGTACTCGTATTCTAAGATATAAAATCAACTAGAAAAAGTAATATAAACCCAAGTTCAGCATTAAAAACAATAGCAAATAGCTTTATCAAGAAAAAGCGCTAATACGGAAAAAGCGCTAATTTAACTAAGGTAGCTACCTTATGAAAATCGGAATTTTTTTATTTTCCTGAGTGGCCAGCAAATATAAATGAAATGTACTCGTATTCTAAGATATAAAATCAACTAGAAAAAGTAATATAAACCCAAGTTCAGCATTAAAAACAATAGCAAATAGCTTTATCAAGAAAAAGCGCTAATATGGAAAAAGCGCTAATTTAACTAAGGTAGCTACCTTATGAAAATCGGAATTTTTTTATTTTCCTGAGTGGCCAGCAAATATAAATGAAATGTACTCGTATTCTAAGATATAAAATCAACTAGAAAAAGTAATATAAACCCAAGTTCAGCATTAAAAACAATAGCAAATAGCTTTATCAAGAAAAAGCGCTAATATGGAAAAAGCGCTAATTTAACTAAGGTAGCTACCTTATGAAAATCGGAATTTTTTTATTTTCCTGAGTGGCCAGCAAATATAAATGAAATGTACTCGTATTCTAAGATATAAAATCAACTAGAAAAAGTAATATAAACCCAAGTTCAGCATTAAAAACAATAGCAAATAGCTTTATCAAGAAAAAGCGCTAATATGGAAAAAGCGCTAATTTAACTAAGGTACCTTATGAAAATCGGAATTTTTTTATTTTCCTGAGTGGCCAGCAAATATAAATGAAATGTACTCGTATTCTAAGATATAAAATCAACTAGAAAAAGTAATATAAACCCAAGTTCAGCATTAAAAACAATAGCAAATAGCTTTATCAAGAAAAAGCGCTAATATGGAAAAAGCGCTAATTTAACTAAGGTAGCTACCTTATGAAAATCGGAATTTTTTTATTTTCCTGAGTGGCCAGCAAATATAAATGAAATGTACTCGTATTCTAAGATATAAAATCAACTAGAAAAAGTAATATAAACCCAAGTTCAGCATTAAAAACAATAGCAAATAGCTTTATCAAGAAAAAGCGCTAATATGGAAAAAGCGCTAATTTAACTAAGGTAGCTACCTTATGAAAATCGGAATTTTTTTATTTTCCTGAGTGGCCAGCAAATATAAATGAAATGTACTCGTATTCTAAGATATAAAATCAACTAGAAAAAGTAATATAAACCCAAGTTCAGCATTAAAAACAATAGCAAATAGCTTTATCAAGAAAAAGCGCTAATATGGAAAAAGCGCTAATTTAACTAAGGTAGCTACCTTATGAAAATCGGAATTTTTTTATTTTCCTGAGTGGCCAGCAAATATAAATGAAATGTACTCGTATTCTAAGATATAAAATCAACTAGAAAAAGTAATATAAACCCAAGTTCAGCATTAAAAACAATAGCAAATAGCTTTATCAAGAAAAAGCGCTAATATGGAAAAAGCGCTAATTTAACTAAGGTAGCTACCTTATGAAAATCGGAATTTTTTTATTTTCCTGAGTGGCCAGCAAATATAAATGAAATGTACTCGTATTCTAAGATATAAAATCAACTAGAAAAAGTAATATAAACCCAAGTTCAGCATTAAAAACAATAGCAAATAGCTTTATCAAGAAAAAGCGCTAATATGGAAAAAGCGCTAATTTAACTAAGGTAGCTACCTTATAAAAATCGGAATTTTTTATTTTCCTGAGTGGCCAGCAAATATAAATGAAATGTACTCGTATTCTAAGATATAAAATCAACTAGAAAAAGTAATATAAACCCAAGTTCAGCATTAAAAACAATAGCAAATAGCTTTATCAAGAAAAAGCGCTAATATGGAAAAAGCGCTAATTTAACTAAGGTAGCTACCTTATGAAAATCGGAATTTTTTTATTTTCCTGAGTGGCCAGCAAATATAAATGAAATGTACTCGTATTCTAAGATATAAAATCAACTAGAAAAAGTAATATAAACCCAAGTTCAGCATTAAAAACAATAGCAAATAGCTTTATCAAGAAAAAGCGCTAATATGGAAAAAGCGCTAATTTAACTAAGGTAGCTACCTTATGAAAATCGGAATTTTTTTATTTTCCTGAGTGGCCAGCAAAATAGCTTTATCAAGAAAAAGCGCTAATATGGAAAAAGCGCTAATTTAACTAAGGTAGCTACCTTATGAAAATCGGAATTTTTTTATTTTCCTGAGTGGCCAGCAAATATAAATGAAATGTACTCGTATTCTAAGATATAAAATCAACTAGAAAAAGTAATATAAACCCAAGTTCAGCATTAAAAACAATAGCAAATAGCTTTATCAAGAAAAAGCGCTAATATGGAAAAAGCGCTAATTTAACTAAGGTAGCTACCTTATGAAAATCGGAATTTTTTTATTTTCCTGAGTGGCCAGCAAATATAAATGAAATGTACTCGTATTCTAAGATATAAAATCAACTAGAAAAAGTAATATAAACCCAAGTTCAGCATTAAAAACAATAGCAAATAGCTTTATCAAGAAAAAGCGCTAATATGGAAAAAGCGCTAATTTAACTAAGGTAGCTACCTTATGAAAATCGGAATTTTTTTATTTTCCTGAGTGGCCAGCAAATATAAATGAAATGTACTCGTATTCTAAGATATAAAATCAACTAGAAAAAGTAATATAAACCCAAGTTCAGCATTAAAAACAATAGCAAATAGCTTTATCAAGAAAAAGCGCTAATATGGAAAAAGCGCTAATTTAACTAAGGTAGCTACCTTATGAAAATCGGAATTTTTTTATTTTCCTGAGTGGCCAGCAAATATAAATGAAATGTACTCGTATTCTAAGATATAAAATCAACTAGAAAAAGTAATATAAACCCAAGTTCAGCATTAAAAACAATAGCAAATAGCTTTATCAAGAAAAAGCGCTAATATGGAAAAAGCGCTAATTTAACTAAGGTAGCTACCTTATGAAAATCGGAATTTTTTTATTTTCCTGAGTGGCCAGCAAATATAAATGAAATGTACTCGTATTCTAAGATATAAAATCAACTAGAAAAAGTAATATAAACCCAAGTTCAGCATTAAAAACAATAGCAAATAGCTTTATCAAGAAAAAGCGCTAATATGGAAAAAGCGCTAATTTAACTAAGGTAGCTACCTTATGAAAATCGGAATTTTTTTATTTTCCTGAGTGGCCAGCAAATATAAATGAAATGTACTCGTATTCTAAGATATAAAATCAACTAGAAAAAGTAATATAAACCCAAGTTCAGCATTAAAAACAATAGCAAATAGCTTTATCAATAAAAAGCGCTAATATGGAAAAAGCGCTAATTTAACTAAGGTAGCTACCTTATGAAAATCGGAATTTTTTTATTTTCCTGAGTGGCCAGCAAATATAAATGAAATGTACTCGTATTCTAAGATATAAAATCAACTAGAAAAAGTAATATAAACCCAAGTTCAGCATTAAAAACAATAGCAAATAGCTTCATCAAGAAAAAGCGCTAATATGGAAAAAGCGCTAATTTAACTAAGGTAGCTACCTTATGAAAATCGGAATTTTTTTATTTTCCTGAGTGGCCAGCAAATATAAATGAAATGTACTCGTATTCTAAGATATAAAATCAACTAGAAAAAGTAATATAAACCCAAGTTCAGCATTAAAAACAATAGCAAATAGCTTTATCAAGAAAAAGCGCTAATATGGAAAAAGCGCTAATTTAACTAAGGTAGCTACCTTATGAAAATCGGAATTTTTTTATTTTCCTGAGTGGCCAGCAAATATAAATGAAATGTACTCGTATTCTAAGATATAAAATCAACTAGAAAAAGTAATATAAACCCAAGTTCAGCATTAAAAACAATAGCAAATAGCTTTATCAAGAAAAAGCGCTAATATGGAAAAAGCGCTAATTTAACTAAGGTAGCTACCTTATGAAAATCGGAATTTTTTTATTTTCCTGAGTGGCCAGCAAATATAAATGAAATGTACTCGTATTCTAAGATATAAAATCAACTAGAAAAAGTAATATAAACCCAAGTTCAGCATTAAAAACAATAGCAAATAGCTTTATCAAGAAAAAGCGCTAATATGGAAAAAGCGCTAATTTAACTAAGGTAGCTACCTTATGAAAATCGGAATTTTTTTATTTTCCTGAGTGGCCAGCAAATATAAATGAAATGTACTCGTATTCTAAGATATAAAATCAACTAGAAAAAGTAATATAAACCCAAGTTCAGCATTAAAAACAATAGCAAATAGCTTTATCAAGAAAAAGCGCTAATATGGAAAAAGCGCTAATTTAACTAAGGTAGCTACCTTATGAAAATCGGAATTTTTTTATTTTCCTGAGTGGCCAGCAAATATAAATGAAATGTACTCGTATTCTAAGATATAAAATCAACTAGAAAAAGTAATATAAACCCAAGTTCAGCATTAAAAACAATAGCAAATAGCTTTATCAAGAAAAAGCGCTAATATGGAAAAAGCGCTAATTTAACTAAGGTAGCTACCTTATGAAAATCGGAATTTTTTTATTTTCCTGAGTGGCCAGCAAATATAAATGAAATGTACTCGTATTCTAAGATATAAAATCAACTAGAAAAAGTAATATAAACCCAAGTTCAGCATTAAAAACAATAGCAAATAGCTTTATCAAGAAAAAGCGCTAATATGGAAAAAGCGCTAATTTAACTAAGGTAGCTACCTTATGAAAATCGGAATTTTTTTATTTTCCTGAGTGGCCAGCAAATATAAATGAAATGTACTCGTATTCTAAGATATAAAATCAACTAGAAAAAGTAATATAAACCCAAGTTCAGCATTAAAAACAATAGCAAATAGCTTTATCAAGAAAAAGCGCTAATATGGAAAAAGCGCTAATTTAACTAAGGTAGCTACCTTATGAAAATCGGAATTTTTTTATTTTCCTGAGTGGCCAGCAAATATAAATGAAATGTACTCGTATTCTAAGATATAAAATCAACTAGAAAAAGTAATATAAACCCAAGTTCAGCATTAAAAACAATAGCAAATAGCTTTATCAAGAAAAAGCGCTAATATGGAAAAAGCGCTAATTTAACTAAGGTAGCTACCTTATGAAAATCGGAATTTTTTTATTTTCCTGAGTGGCCAGCAAATATAAATGAAATGTACTCGTATTCTAAGATATAAAATCAACTAGAAAAAGTAATATAAACCCAAGTTCAGCATTAAAAACAATAGCAAATAGCTTTATCAAGAAAAAGCGCTAATATGGAAAAAGCGCTAATTTAACTAAGGTAGCTACCTTATGAAAATCGGAATTTTTTTATTTTCCTGAGTGGCCAGCAAATATAAATGAAATGTACTCGTATTCTAAGATATAAAATCAACTAGAAAAAGTAATATAAACCCAAGTTCAGCATTAAAAACAATAGCAAATAGCTTTATCAAGAAAAAGCGCTAATATGGAAAAAGCGCTAATTTAACTAAGGTAGCTACCTTATGAAAATCGGAATTTTTTTATTTTCCTGAGTGGCCAGCAAATATAAATGAAATGTACTCGTATTCTAAGATATAAAATCAACTAGAAAAAGTAATATAAACCCAAGTTCAGCATTAAAAACAATAGCAAATAGCTTTATCAAGAAAAAGCGCTAATATGGAAAAAGCGCTAATTTAACTAAGGTAGCTACCTTATGAAAATCGGAATTTTTTTATTTTCCTGAGTGGCCAGCAAATATAAATGAAATGTACTCGTATTCTAAGAGATATAAAATCAACTAGAAAAAGTAATATAAACCCAAGTTCAGCATTAAAAACAATAGCAAATAGCTTTATCAAGAAAAAGCGCTAATATGGAAAAAGCGCTAATTTAACTAAAGTAGCTACCTTATGAAAATCGGAATTTTTTTATTTTCCTGAGTGGCCAGCAATATAAATGAAATGTACTCGTATTCTAAGATATAAAATCAACTAGAAAAAGTAATATAAACCCAAGTTCAGCATTAAAAACAATAGCAAATAGCTTTATCAAGAAAAAGCGCTAATATGGAAAAAGCGCTAATTTAACTAAGTAGCTACCTTATGAAAATCGGAATTTTTTTATTTTCCTGAGTGGCCAGCAAATATAAATGAAATGTACTCGTATTCTAAGATATAAAATCAACTAGAAAAAGTAATATAAACCCAAGTTCAGCATTAAAAACAATAGCAAATAGCTTTATCAAGAAAAAGCGCTAATATGGAAAAAGCGCTAATTTAACTAAGGTAGCTACCTTATGAAAATCGGAATTTTTTTATTTTCCTGAGTGGCCAGCAAATATAAATGAAATGTACTCGTATTCTAAGATATAAAATCAACTAGAAAAAGTAATATAAACCCAAGTTCAGCATTAAAAACAATAGCAAATAGCTTTATCAAGAAAAAGCGCTAATATGGAAAAAGCGCTAATTTAACTAAGGTAGCTACCTTATGAAAATCGGAATTTTTTTATTTTCCTGAGTGGCCAGCAAATATAAATGAAATGTACTCGTATTCTAAGATATAAAATCAACTAGAAAAAGTAATATAAACCCAAGTTCAGCATTAAAAACAATAGCAAATAGCTTTATCAAGAAAAAGCGCTAATATGGAAAAAGCGCTAATTTAACTAAGGTAGCTACCTTATGAAAATCGGAATTTTTTTATTTTCCTGAGTGGCCAGCAAATATAAATGAAATGTACTCGTATTCTAAGATATAAAATCAACTAGAAAAAGTAATATAAACCCAAGTTCAGCATTAAAAACAATAGCAAATAGCTTTATCAAGAAAAAGCGCTAATATGGAAAAAGCGCTAATTTAACTAAGGTAGCTACCTTATGAAAATCGGAATTTTTTTATTTTCCTGAGTGGCCAGCAAATATAAATGAAATGTACTCGTATTCTAAGATATAAAATCAACTAGAAAAAGTAATATAAACCCAAGTTCAGCATTAAAAACAATAGCAAATAGCTTTATCAAGAAAAAGCGCTAATATGGAAAAAGCGCTAATTTAACTAAGGTAGCTACCTTATGAAAATCGGAATTTTTTTATTTTCCTGAGTGGCCAGCAAATATAAATGAAATGTACTCGTATTCTAAGATATAAAATCAACTAGAAAAAGTAATATAAACCCAAGTTCAGCATTAAAAACAATAGCAAATAGCTTTATCAAGAAAAAGCGCTAATATGGAAAAAGCGCTAATTTAACTAAGGTAGCTACCTTATGAAAATCGGAATTTTTTTATTTTCCTGAGTGGCCAGCAAATATAAATGAAATGTACTCGTATTCTAAGATATAAAATCAACTAGAAAAAGTAATATAAACCCAAGTTCAGCATTAAAAACAATAGCAAATAGCTTTATCAAGAAAAAGCGCTAATATGGAAAAAGCGCTAATTTAACTAAGGTAGCTACCTTATGAAAATCGGAATTTTTTTATTTTCCTGAGTGGCCAGCAAATATAAATGAAATGTACTCGTATTCTAAGATATAAAATCAACTAGAAAAAGTAATATAAACCCAAGTTCAGCATTAAAAACAATAGCAAATAGCTTTATCAAGAAAAAGCGCTAATATGGAAAAAGCGCTAATTTAACTAAGGTAGCTACCTTATGAAAATCGGAATTTTTTTATTTTCCTGAGTGGCCAGCAAATATAAATGAAATGTACTCGTATTCTAAGATATAAAATCAACTAGAAAAAGTAATATAAACCCAAGTTCAGCATTAAAAACAATAGCAAATAGCTTTATCAAGAAAAAGCGCTAATATGGAAAAAGCGCTAATTTAACTAAGGTAGCTACCTTATGAAAATCGGAATTTTTTTATTTTCCTGAGTGGCCAGCAAATATAAATGAAATGTACTCGTATTCTAAGATATAAAATCAACTAGAAAAAGTAATATAAACCCAAGTTCAGCATTAAAAACAATAGCAAATAGCTTTATCAAGAAAAAGCGCTAATATGGAAAAAGCGCTAATTTAACTAAGGTAGCTACCTTATGAAAATCGGAATTTTTTTATTTTCCTGAGTGGCCAGCAAATATAAATGAAATGTACTCGTATTCTAAGATATAAAATCAACTAGAAAAAGTAATATAAACCCAAGTTCAGCATTAAAAACAATAGCAAATAGCTTTATCAATAAAAAGCGCTAATATGGAAAAAGCGCTAATTTAACTAAGGTAGCTACCTTATGAAAATCGGAATTTTTTTATTTTCCTGAGTGGCCAGCAAATATAAATGAAATGTACTCGTATTCTAAGATATAAAATCAACTAGAAAAAGTAATATAAACCCAAGTTCAGCATTAAAAACAATAGCAAATAGCTTTATCAAGAAAAAGCGCTAATATGGAAAAAGCGCTAATTTAACTAAGGTAGCTACCTTATGAAAATCGGAATTTTTTTATTTTCCTGAGTGGCCAGCAAATATAAATGAAATGTACTCGTATTCTAAGATATAAAATCAACTAGAAAAAGTAATATAAACCCAAGTTCAGCATTAAAAACAATAGCAAATAGCTTTATCAAGAAAAAGCGCTAATATGGAAAAAGCGCTAATTTAACTAAGGTAGCTACCTTATGAAAATCGGAATTTTTTTATTTTCCTGAGTGGCCAGCAAATATAAATGAAATGTACTCGTATTCTAAGATATAAAATCAACTAGAAAAAGTAATATAAACCCAAGTTCAGCATTAAAAACAATAGCAAATAGCTTTATCAAGAAAAAGCGCTAATATGGAAAAAGCGCTAATTTAACTAAGGTAGCTACCTTATGAAAATCGGAATTTTTTTATTTTCCTGAGTGGCCAGCAAATATAAATGAAATGTACTCGTATTCTAAGATATAAAATCAACTAGAAAAAGTAATATAAACCCAAGTTCAGCATTAAAAACAATAGCAAATAGCTTTATCAAGAAAAAGCGCTAATATGGAAAAAGCGCTAATTTAACTAAGGTAGCTACCTTATGAAAATCGGAATTTTTTTATTTTCCTGAGTGGCCAGCAAATATAAATGAAATGTACTCGTATTCTAAGATATAAAATCAACTAGAAAAAGTAATATAAACCCAAGTTCAGCATTAAAAACAATAGCAAATAGCTTTATCAAGAAAAAGCGCTAATATGGAAAAAGCGCTAATTTAACTAAGATAGCTACCTTATGAAAATCGGAATTTTTTTATTTTCCTGAGTGGCCAGCAAATATAAATGAAATGTACTCGTATTCTAAGATATAAAATCAACTAGAAAAAGTAATATAAACCCAAGTTCAGCATTAAAAACAATAGCAAATAGCTTTATCAAGAAAAAGCGCTAATATGGAAAAAGCGCTAATTTAACTAAGGTAGCTACCTTATGAAAATCGGAATTTTTTTATTTTCCTGAGTGGCCAGCAAATATAAATGAAATGTACTCGTATTCTAAGATATAAAATCAACTAGAAAAAGTAATATAAACCCAAGTTCAGCATTAAAAACAATAGCAAATAGCTTTATCAAGAAAAAGCGCTAATATGGAAAAAGCGCTAATTTAACTAAGGTAGCTACCTTATGAAAATCGGAATTTTTTTATTTTCCTGAGTGGCCAGCAAATATAAATGAAATGTACTCGTATTCTAAGATATAAAATCAACTAGAAAAAGTAATATAAACCCAAGTTCAGCATTAAAAACAATAGCAAATAGCTTTATCAAGAAAAAGCGCTAATATGGAAAAAGCGCTAATTTAACTAAGGTAGCTACCTTATGAAAATCGGAATTTTTTTATTTTCCTGAGTGGCCAGCAAATATAAATGAAATGTACTCGTATTCTAAGATATAAAATCAACTAGAAAAAGTAATATAAACCCAAGTTCAGCATTAAAAACAATAGCAAATAGCTTTATCAAGAAAAAGCGCTAATATGGAAAAAGCGCTAATTTAACTAAGGTAGCTACCTTATGAAAATCGGAATTTTTTTATTTTCCTGAGTGGCCAGCAAATATAAATGAAATGTACTCGTATTCTAAGATATAAAATCAACTAGAAAAAGTAATATAAACCCAAGTTCAGCATTAAAAACAATAGCAAATAGCTTTATCAAGAAAAAGCGCTAATATGGAAAAAGCGCTAATTTAACTAAGGTAGCTACCTTATGAAAATCGGAATTTTTTTATTTTCCTGAGTGGCCAGCAAATATAAATGAAATGTACTCGTATTCTAAGATATAAAATCAACTAGAAAAAGTAATATAAACCCAAGTTCAGCATTAAAAACAATAGCAAATAGCTTTATCAAGAAAAAGCGCTAATATGGAAAAAGCGCTAATTTAACTAAGGTAGCTACCTTATGAAAATCGGAATTTTTTTATTTTCCTGAGTGGCCAGCAAATATAAATGAAATGTACTCGTATTCTAAGATATAAAATCAACTAGAAAAAGTAATATAAACCCAAGTTCAGCATTAAAAACAATAGCAAATAGCTTTATCAAGAAAAAGCGCTAATATGGAAAAAGCGCTAATTTAACTAAGGTAGCTACCTTATGAAAATCGGAATTTTTTTATTTTCCTGAGTGGCCAGCAAATATAAATGAAATGTACTCGTATTCTAAGATATAAAATCAACTAGAAAAAGTAATATAAACCCAAGTTCAGCATTAAAAACAATAGCAAATAGCTTTATCAAGAAAAAGCGCTAATATGGAAAAAGCGCTAATTTAACTAAGGTAGCTACCTTATGAAAATCGGAATTTTTTTATTTTCCTGAGTGGCCAGCAAATATAAATGAAATGTACTCGTATTCTAAGATATAAAATCAACTAGAAAAAGTAATATAAACCCAAGTTCAGCATTAAAAACAATAGCAAATAGCTTTATCAAGAAAAAGCGCTAATATGGAAAAAGCGCTAATTTAACTACGGTAGCTACCTTATGAAAATCGGAATTTTTTTATTTTCCTGAGTGGCCAGCAAATATAAATGAAATGTACTCGTATTCTAAGATATAAAATCAACTAGAAAAAGTAATATAAACCCAAGTTCAGCATTAAAAACAATAGCAAATAGCTTTATCAAGAAAAAGCGCTAATATGGAAAAAGCGCTAATTTAACTAAGGTAGCTACCTTATGAAAATCGGAATTTTTTTATTTTCCTGAGTGGCCAGCAAATATAAATGAAATGTACTCGTATTCTAAGATATAAAATCAACTAGAAAAAGTAATATAAACCCAAGTTCAGCATTAACAAGTAAAAGTGCTATATTCGACTGTGCCGAATCTTCTATACCCTTCTCCATGGATATGTTCTCTCAAAAAATAAGCAACATAAAGAAGAACTTAAAAACGTACCCATATCGTCATAGTATTACTTCGTGAGGAGGTGTTCACCGATTACTACTTTCTAAGATTACCTTTCTTTCTCTTTCTGCTGCTCTCTGCAGCGCTAGGAATTCTTTGCGACGCCACCCACCAAATTCAAGATCTCCATTGATAACAGCTCCACGGAGGCTCTCATGGCTGCATATCGCAGGCAATCGAAACACAATAGCTATATATAGTTGGAGAAATTTTTGCAACACTGTGTGCATGCATGTACAAAAATGCTTAAGAAAACTATGATGGCAAAAAAACACTTCATATGCCAGAATACTATACAATCGTATTGCAAACACATAAAAGTATACACAAACAAAACCACCACCAAATGAATTTGCGTTTGCTACAACAAAAACAAAAAAAAAACAAAAATTTTCTATTCATATACATAAGCATCCCGCCACGGATCCCCAGTGGCTCCGTTGCTTTACAAATATACTCAAAAAAAAAAAATATAGCACATATGTCGTTCAAAAAGGGTAAAATTAAGAAAAAATAGTCGTTTATCTACCCAACTTTATAGTGAAATTTTAACAGCAAGTTTGGCTGCAAACGTAGACGTGCTTGTCAATACACATGCTCCTGGTTTGTTACTCAGCGTGGATTTTTTGCATTTTCTTCATATAAATATATGAAATTATTTTTTGGCTATATTTTTTTTATTTATCGGCCGATTTTGCTTTTTTTTATAAGTGGTACTTTTGAAAGAAATTAGAACAGATAGGTAAAAAAATTTTTGATTTTAGACAAAATTTAAGGTCAATTTTGAGCGCAACAAAATTACCGGAAGGAAATGAGGACAGACAGACAGACAGACAGACAGACAGACGGACAGACGAAATACTCCCCTTCTTATAACGATCCAGAATATATATACTTTATATGGTCGGAAATCAATATTTATTGAAATTGCATCCCCTATATCAAACTTATTTATACCTTTCCATCCTTTTTGGAGAAGGGTATAAAAACAATAGCAAATAGCTTTATCAAGAAAAGCGCTAATATGGAAAAAGCGCTAATTTAACTAAGGTAGCTACCTTATGAAAATCGGAATTTTTTTATTTTCCTGAGTGGCCAGCAAATATAAATGAAATGTACTCGTATTCTAAGATATAAAATCAACTAGAAAAAGTAATATAAACCCAAGTTCAGCATTAAAAACAATAGCAAATAGCTTTATCAAGAAAAAGCGCTAATATGGAAAAAGCGCTAATTTAACTAAGGTAGCTACCTTATGAAAATCGGAATTTTTTTATTTTCCTGAGTGGCCAGCAAATATAAATGAAATGTACTCGTATTCTAAGATATAAAATCAACTAGAAAAAGTAATATAAACCCAAGTTCAGCATTAAAAACAATAGCAAATAGCTTTATCAAGAAAAAGCGCTAATATGGAAAAAGCGCTAATTTAACTAAGGTAGCTACCTTATGAAAATCGGAATTTTTTTATTTTCCTGAGTGGCCAGCAAATATAAATGAAATGTACTCGTATTCTAAGATATAAAATCAACTAGAAAAAGTAATATAAACCCAAGTTCAGCATTAAAAACAATAGCAAATAGCTTTATCAAGAAAAAGCGCTAATATGGAAAAAGCGCTAATTTAACTAAGGTAGCTACCTTATGAAAATCGGAATTTTTTTATTTTCCTGAGTGGCCAGCAAATATAAATGAAATGTACTCGTATTCTAAGATATAAAATCAACTAGAAAAAGTAATATAAACCCAAGTTCAGCATTAAAAACAATAGCAAATAGCTTTATAAAGAAAAAGCGCTAATATGGAAAAAGCGCTAATTTAACTAAGGTAGCTACCTTATGAAAATCGGAATTTTTTTATTTTCCTGAGTGGCCAGCAAATATAAATGAAATGTACTCGTATTCTAAGATATAAAATCAACTAGAAAAAGTAATATAAACCCAAGTTCAGCATTAAAAACAATAGCAAATAGCTTTATCAAGAAAAAGCGCTAATATGGAAAAAGCGCTAATTTAACTAAGGTAGCTACCTTATGAAAATCGGAATTTTTTTATTTTCCTGAGTGGCCAGCAAATATAAATGAAATGTACTCGTATTCTAAGATATAAAATCAACTAGAAAAAGTAATATAAACCCAAGTTCAGCATTAAAAACAATAGCAAATAGCTTTATCAAGAAAAGCGCTAATATGGAAAAAGCGCTAATTTAACTAAGGTAGCTACCTTATGAAAATCGGAATTTTTTTATTTTCCTGAGTGGCCAGCAAATATAAATGAAATGTACTCGTATTCTAAGATATAAAATCAACTAGAAAAAGTAATATAAACCCAAGTTCAGCATTAAAAACAATAGCAAATAGCTTTATCAAGAAAAAGCGCTAATATGGAAAAAGCGCTAATTTAACTAAGGTAGCTACCTTATGAAAATCGGAATTTTTTTATTTTCCTGAGTGGCCAGCAAATATAAATGAAATGTACTCGTATTCTAAGATATAAAATCAACTAGAAAAAGTAATATAAACCCAAGTTCAGCATTAAAAACAATAGCAAATAGCTTTATCAAGAAAAGCGCTAATATGGAAAAAGCGCTAATTTAACTAAGGTAGCTACCTTATGAAAATCGGAATTTTTTTATTTTCCTGAGTGGCCAGCAAATATAAATGAAATGTACTCGTATTCTAAGATATAAAATCAACTAGAAAAAGTAATATAAACCCAAGTTCAGCATTAAAAACAATAGCAAATAGCTTTATCAAGAAAAAGCGCTAATATGGAAAAAGCGCTAATTTAACTAAGGTAGCTACCTTATGAAAATCGGAATTTTTTTATTTTCCTGAGTGGCCAGCAAATATAAATGAAATGTACTCGTATTCTAAGATATAAAATCAACTAGAAAAAGTAATATAAACCCAAGTTCAGCATTAAAAACAATAGCAAATAGCTTTATCAAGAAAAAGCGCTAATATGGAAAAAGCGCTAATTTAACTAAGGTAGCTACCTTATGAAAATCGGAATTTTTTTATTTTCCTGAGTGGCCAGCAAATATAAATGAAATGTACTCGTATTCTAAGATATAAAATCAACTAGAAAAAGTAATATAAACCCAAGTTCAGCATTAAAAACAATAGCAAATAGCTTTATCAAGAAAAGCGCTAATATGGAAAAAGCGCTAATTTAACTAAGGTAGCTACCTTATGAAAATCGGAATTTTTTTATTTTCCTGAGTGGCCAGCTTTATCAAGAAAAGCGCTAATATGGAAAAAGCGCTAATTTAACTAAGGTAGCTACCTTATGAAAATCGGAATTTTTTTATTTTCCTGAGTGGCCAGCAAATATAAATGAAATGTACTCGTATTCTAAGATATAAAATCAACTAGAAAAAGTAATATAAACCCAAGTTCAGCATTAAAAACAATAGCAAATAGCTTTATCAAGAAAAAGCGCTAATATGGAAAAAGCGCTAATTTAACTAAGGTAGCTACCTTATGAAAATCGGATTTTTTTTATTTTCCTGAGTGGCCAGCAAATATAAATGAAATGTACTCGTATTCTAAGATATAAAATCAACTAGAAAAAGTAATATAAACCCAAGTTCAGCATTAAAAACAATAGCAAATAGCTTTATCAAGAAAAAGCGCTAATATGGAAAAAGCGCTAATTTAACTAAGGTAGCTACCTTATGAAAATCGGAATTTTTTTATTTTCCTGAGTGGCCAGCAAATATAAATGAAATGTACTCGTATTCTAAGATATAAAATCAACTAGAAAAAGTAATATAAACCCAAGTTCAGCATTAAAAACAATAGCAAATAGCTTTATCAAGAAAAGCGCTAATATGGAAAAAGCGCTAATTTAACTAAGGTAGCTACCTTATGAAAATCGGAATTTTTTTATTTTCCTGAGTGGCCAGCAAATATAAATGAAATGTACTCGTATTCTAAGATATAAAATCAACTAGAAAAAGTAATATAAACCCAGGTTCAGCACTAAAAACAATAGCAAATAGCTTTATCAAGAAAAAGCGCTAATATGGAAAAAGCGCTAATTTAACTAAGGTAGCTACCTTATGAAAATCGGAATTTTTTTATTTTCCTGAGTGGCCAGCAAATATAAATGAAATGTACTCGTATTCTAAGATATAAAATCAACTAGAAAAAGTAATATAAACCCAAGTTCAGCATTAAAAACAATAGCAAATAGCTTTATCAAGAAAAAGCGCTAATATGGAAAAAGCGCTAATTTAACTAAGGTAGCTACCTTATGAAAATCGGAATTTTTTTATTTTCCTGAGTGGCCAGCAAATATAAATGAAATGTACTCGTATTCTAAGATATAAAATCAACTAGAAAAAGTAATATAAACCCAAGTTCAGCATTAAAAACAATAGCAAATAGCTTTATCAAGAAAAAGCGCTAATATGGAAAAAGCGCTAATTTAACTAAGGTAGCTACCTTATGAAAATCGGAATTTTTTTATTTTCCTGAGTGGCCAGCAAATATAAATGAAATGTACTCGTATTCTAAGATATAAAATCAACTAGAAAAAGTAATATAAACCCAAGTTCAGCATTAAAAACAATAGCAAATAGCTTTATCAAGAAAAAGCGCTAATATGGAAAAAGCGCTAATTTAACTAAGGTAGCTACCTTATGAAAATCGGAATTTTTTTATTTTCCTGAGTGGCCAGCAAATATAAATGAAATGTACTCGTATTCTAAGATATAAAATCAACTAGAAAAAGTAATATAAACCCAAGTTCAGCATTAAAAACAATAGCAAATAGCTTTATCAAGAAAAAGCGCTAATATGGAAAAAGCGCTAATTTAACTAAGGTAGCTACCTTATGAAAATCGGAATTTTTTTATTTTCCTGAGTGGCCAGCAAATATAAATGAAATGTACTCGTATTCTAAGATATAAAATCAACTAGAAAAAGTAATATAAACCCAAGTTCAGCATTAAAAACAATAGCAAATAGCTTTATCAAGAAAAAGCGCTAATATGGAAAAAGCGCTAATTTAACTAAGGTAGCTACCTTATGAAAATCGGAATTTTTTTATTTTCCTGAGTGGCCAGCAAATATAAATGAAATGTACTCGTATTCTAAGATATAAAATCAACTAGAAAAAGTAATATAAACCCAAGTTCAGCATTAAAAACAATAGCAAATAGCTTTATCAAGAAAAAGCGCTAATATGGAAAAAGCGCTAATTTAACTAAGGTAGCTACCTTATGAAAATCGGAATTTTTTTATTTTCCTGAGTGGCCAGCAAATATAAATGAAATGTACTCGTATTCTAAGATATAAAATCAACTAGAAAAAGTAATATAAACCCAAGTTCAGCATTAAAAACAATAGCAAATAGCTTTATCAAGAAAAAGCGCTAATATGGAAAAAGCGCTAATTTAACTAAGGTAGCTACCTTATGAAAATCGGAATTTTTTTATTTTCCTGAGTGGCCAGCAAATATAAATGAAATGTACTCGTATTCTAAGATATAAAATCAACTAGAAAAAGTAATATAAACCCAAGTTCAGCATTAAAAACAATAGCAAATAGCTTTATCAAGAAAAAGCGCTAATATGGAAAAAGCGCTAATTTAACTAAGGTAGCTACCTTATGAAAATCGGAATTTTTTTATTTTCCTGAGTGGCCAGCAAATATAAATGAAATGTACTCGTATTCTAAGATATAAAATCAACTAGAAAAAGTAATATAAACCCAAGTTCAGCATTAAAAACAATAGCAAATAGCTTTATCAAGAAAAAGCGCTAATATGGAAAAAGCGCTAATTTAACTAAGGTAGCTACCTTATGAAAATCGGAATTTTTTATTTTCCTGAGTGGCCAGCAAATATAAATGAAATGTTCTCGTATTCTAAGATATAAAATCAACTAGAAAAAGTAATATAAACCCAAGTTCAGCATTAAAAACAATAGCAAATAGCTTTATCAAGAAAAAGCGCTAATATGGAAAAAGCGCTAATTTAACTAAGGTAGCTACCTTATGAAAATCGGAATTTTTTATTTTCCTGAGTGGCCAGCAAATATAAATGAAATGTACTCGTATTCTAAGATATAAAATCAACTAGAAAAAGTAATATAAACCCAAGTTCAGCATTAAAAACAATAGCAAATAGCTTTATCAAGAAAAAGCGCTAATATGGAAAAAGCGCTAATTTAACTAAGGTAGCTACCTTATGAAAATCGGAATTTTTTTATTTTCCTGAGTTGCCAGCAAATATAAATGAAATGTACTCGTATTCTAAGATATAAAATCAACTAGAAAAAGTAATATAAACCCAAGTTCAGCATTAAAAACAATAGCAAATAGCTTTATCAAGAAAAAGCGCTAATATGGAAAAAGCGCTAATTTAACTAAGGTAGCTACCTTATGAAAATCGGAATTTTTTTATTTTCCTGAGTGGCCAGCAAATATAAATGAAATGTACTCGTATTCTAAGATATAAAATCAACTAGAAAAAGTAATATAAACCCAAGTTCAGCATTAAAAACAATAGCAAATAGCTTTATCAAGAAAAAGCGCTAATATGGAAAAAGCGCTAATTTAACTAAGGTAGCTACCTTATGAAAATCGGAATTTTTTTATTTTCCTGAGTGGCCAGCAAATATAAATGAAATGTTTAACCACAAAATAATAAAATTATGCAAAAGACTCGATTGGAAAAGAGGAGACATGTATTTAGAAAAAGTTTTTTTTTTTAAAAAAGTTTATTTCCATTTCAATGCTTTGTGCTTTCAAATCTTTCGAATTACTTTCCTGCATGCGCACTCATTGTCGCAACGGAAGCCCCAATCTGTGGAGGTGATTTATTTTCATTTCGATTTTTATTCCATTTTTCAGTCTTCCAGTTTTTTGTGCGTTTTCAATGTTGCCAATAGTGTTGCTCATTTGTTTATATTTTTAAATTTCGAATATTTTTGTAAATTTTCTAGATTTCAAAATATTTTTATTTTTCCAATTTATCTTAGTTTGCGGTTTTGGCGTTTTTAATTTTGCCGATTTTTTTCGTTATTAGCGTTTAGTTCTGATTTTTGTGATTTTTTTTTTCTTATTTTGCTATATTTTTTATTCCACAATATTGTATTTTAGAAAAAGAAATTAAAAAAGGAGGCAAAAAAGGAAGTTTAGAAAGTAAGAAAAGAAGCAATCAGCTGCTCCACCAGTATCAATTCGCATTGTCTAGATAAAACAGCTGACGTGTTTTTTTGTACCCTTCTTTATATCATTTTTGTTCTTGAAAATGAAAAAAAAATTCTAATTAGTTATTTTTTTTAGTAAATTCGTCTGGTACGCAATAAAAATTTTATTTTCGTTAATACCCACCTGAACGAGGTGTTGCTTAAGGACCAACAACTCTGGATGATCAAAGTTTTTCATTAACTTATTCAAAGTACATCCGTATTAAACTACTTTGCTTTGCGATGATTTTGGTTTGAACTTGAATGTTTCGCCTATTAAACAGCCTTGCGAAAACATCAAAGATTAAGCCGAAAATTTCTTTATGATTAAAACTGATGCCTTAAAAACAAATAAAAAAAAAAAAAAAGTTGTGAACAGTTTAAGCAAACAAACCGTAATAACGTAAATGAATATCAAGTGGGTCAGTGTTATTGAAAACGTTTGTCCCATGCGGCCAGTGTTTGACTTTGGGTACAACGTCGCCCTGCTACACAGACTCTTAACAAACTGCTGATATGCAACAAACCCTCATTGCCGTTCATGATAAAAATAAGCTACTTTTTTTAATAAAATTATAAGCACAGTGTGCTGTTCGTGTCTGGCTGAACATTAAACATATTTTGCTGATTATTTTTTTTTCGTTTTTTTTGTTTTTTATATAAATTTTTAGTTGCAAAATATGTATACGAGTCTCTCCTCGCCCTTTCAGTGTTTTGCTCTTGACAAAGAAAAAAATCGGTTTAAAAGTTTATAAAGCACTTGAAATGCTTTAAAATTAATTAAAAACGCTTTTGCTTAATATTTTGTTTTGCCATTTTTGTTTAAAGAGGCCCAGCTATCTCGCTTTAGACAACATCAAAATGGCATTATTCTAATGAAATGGAATAAGTTATTCAACAAAATAAATAAACGTGTGTGATTTCTTTTGGCACAGTGCTTGGCTTTTCCATTTTAGCCAAATTTTTTTTATTTTTTTTGTTAAATATTTACAAAGATTTTTCTTTGATTGTCCTTTTGCTTTGCTTATATGGATTTACTTGAAGAATATTTCCCGTGTTATTATTTAACTTGTGACTGCAATTTTGACTTAAACATTTTTAAACAGTGAGACACACAGTGAGTGCAGATATTTGCCCTGCTATTCGTGACTTCGTTAAGCTTAATTTTTGTTGAAATTTTTTATTTCAATGCAGGTTGTATATTAGAAAAATATGAAAATAATTATTTAAATAATACATATTTTAAATATAATTTTTATATATGTCTTTTCATATATTTTAAATATATTTTAAATATATTTTTTTATATATTTTAAATATATTTTTTTTATATATTTTTTTATATATTTTTTTATATATTTTTTTATATATTTTTTTATATATTTTAAATATATTTTTTTATATATTTTTTTTTTTGTTAATTTGAAATATATTTTATATATATTTTTTATATATTTTTTTATATATTTTAAATGTATTTTCATATATAAAAAAATATATATATTCTTATATATTCTTTATATATTATTTATATATTTTTTTATATATTTTTTATATATTTTAAATATATTTCTTTATATATTTTAAATATATTTTTTTATATATTTTAAATATATTTTTTTTATATATTTTAAATATATTTTTTTATATACTTTTTATATATTTTAAATATATTTTTTTATATATTTGTTATATATTTTAAATATATTTTTTATATATTTTTTTATATATTTTAAATATATTTTTTTATATATTTTTTATATATTTTAAATATATTTTTTTATATATTTTTTATATATTTTTTTATATATTTTAAATATATTTTTTTATATATTTATTTATATATTTTAAATATATTTTTTATATATTTTTTTATATATTTTAAATATATTTTTTTATATATTTTGTTTATTTTAAATATATTTTTTATGTATTTTTTTGGTTTATTTTAAATATATTTTTTATATATTTTTTTATACATTTTAAATATATTTTTTTATATATTTTGTTTATTTTAAATATATTTTTTATATATTTTTTTGGTTTATTTTAAATATATTTTTTATATATTTTTTTGGTTTATTTTAAATATATTTTTTATATATTTTTTTATACATTTTAAATATATTTTTTTATATTTTTTGTTTATTTTAAATATATTTTTTATATATTTTTTTGGTTTATTTTAAATATATTTTTTATATATTTTTTTTGTTTATTTTAAATATATTTTTTATATATTTTTTGTATATTTTTTTATACATTTTAAATATATTTTTTATTTATTTTTTTATATATTTTAAATATATATTTTTTATATATTTTTTTTGTTTATTTTAAATATATTTTTTATATATTTTTTATATATTTTTTTATACATTTTAAATATATTTTTTATATATTTTTTTATATATTTTAAATATATTTTTTTATATATTTTAAATATATTTTTTTATATATTTTTTATTTATTTTAAATATATTTTTTTATATATTTTAAATATATTTTAAATATATTTTTTTATATTTATATTCTTTTCAATATTTATTTAGTTGAACTATTAATTTCATAATAAAAAGCATTATTTTCGCTTAATTTTTTTTAGATCTCCTTCCTCAAGCTGAAATGAATTACGTTTTTAATTCTTTATAATTTTATATCAAAAGAGCATTCAAGTAAATTAATCTCAAGCAATTAAACATTACAGTATTGACTTTCAGATTTTTTAAAAACACTCGAGTTCAACTTTCCACTGTCATTTCCTTTGTTTGCTTAGCTCAAGTACATGAGATCACCTTCTTATCTTCCAAAAGGCTTTATTTTACATGTAAAATAATAGAAACGAAAAGCAAAAAAAAAAAATCTATAGATAAATTGTTATTATTTGCTTAAGCGATTGACGGCATTATGTGTCATTTTTACAAAAAAGAAAACTTAAACAATAGATTTGGTGTTATCGATAAGATTTCTAATACTTATTTATTTATCTTTTTTGTATGTTTTAACGGCAACGAACTTACAATTCTTTCGATTAGTATTGACTTTTTTAATAAAAGTTTATTTGCTAAGCTATTGTGCAGACTTGTTAAGATCTAATTAGATATATTTGAATCGTTGCGATAACCAATTTGATTAAGTAAGCGCAGCTAAATAGAAAAAATCAATAATAGTTGGAATGTGTTCTTTAATTTTAAACAATTGAAATTGGGAAGAGTCTATGGATTTTCAAAATCTTAAAGGGAGAGACAGGGTTATAATTGAATCTCTAAGTTTTTATTACAAAACAATCAAATATCAAAATCAAGTTCAATAATGCCAAATGATGTTTTAAGGCTGTTCACGATTAGAAAAACGGACAAAGGAAGGAATGTGTTTGTTTTTTCTTTAGTAGTTCTTAAAATTATTTTTATTACATATTTAATGCTTATCGTTCTTAAATATGAAATTGCTTATTGTACGGTATCAGCCAGCTGATACAGCCAGCAGCTGATACCCCTCCATAAGCAATTGGCGCGTATGTTCACTATAAAGGAATTAATACTCGCTGTACTTTATAGAGTGAGCCCATGGCTGCCTCGGAAGGAGAATGAATAATGCGCAGCCTACTAAACCGGTTGCGGGTTCGATTCCTGCCTTGGCACTTTTCCTGCGGTCAAGTCGAAATCTTTGCAGGTTAAGTTAGTTAAAAAAAAAGAAAAATGAAAAGCAAAAGAGCAACATTACAAATTCGAAAAGTTCTAAACGCCCATCTTAAACAACCAGTCTTAGGTGCGCATGTGAGTAGCTGACTAATGTGGCTTTCTCCACCTACATTCCGAAGTTCAGAAGTATTATGTGCAGTGCAATAAAAAAAAAATTATGGGTACCTTTTATATATTTTAGAGTTGCATTTTGGTACTTTTTACAATTGTCATAATTGGTATTTTTATGGCCACTGCTGCCATAATGTAGATCACCCATTTGAGCAGCCTAAATTTGAACTACTTTTTTCAATAAATCGGGCGGTTCGAATATTGGATATTGTCTTCCAAAAGTTACCGGTTTGCCCACATAAACGAGTTAGTGGACCACACCAAATAAAAAGTTATCCAGAGTCGTTAACAGCACGACGACCCATGCTGAGAAAAAGTTGTCACCAAATACAATAAAATGATTAAGGAAAGCACTGCCCTGTTGAAACCAGCTGATTTAGTTTTGAAAACAAAAATTTGCCCAACATGGCAATCTGTTCAACAATTCGCTAATTGTGGCCACCTTTTTAAAGAGGAAATATTTCATTTTTAATGTGATATTTGGACTTAACTATTTTAAAGTACAGAGTTAAATACTCGTATACAGTTAATAAAAAGCATAGAGTTCAATACATCTGAAAAGAATATACGGCATGATAATTATTTATTTACAATTAAATCAAAAATGTTTATGAATAAAAAAAACTTGTAGTTGTTTCATATATAATTGTTTAATCAAATTGAATTTTAGAAACCTTGATTTATATAGAGTCCACACAAGCAGATTGATCCGCTGCGGGAGAATTGTAATAAAGTCTGGTAACATATAAAGCAAAAATTATTAGCCTGTGATATTTAATAAAAATTATTTGTCTTCACGCCCATAATATTTTCCATAAGATTTATTATTGAGTACTATACGAAGGTGGTGTAAAAAGTTTCCAGCCTAATTTAGAGATATCATAATTGAGGTTTATTATAGAAAGTAATAAACATTGGCTTGCGAAAGCCACAAAAACATTTCTTTATTGACTTTAAACTAATTTTTGTGTAAAGATTCCTTTTTGGAGAAGGTTACTTGTGAAAAGTTCAAAAGTGGAATAGATTATTTTTGCTCTTCTACCACTTTAAAAAGAAGCTCGGGATTTCAGGGTGTATGAATATTTTAAAAGTTATTGGTAAAATAATATATGTATATACGAAAATATATATCCAAATAATTACTCAAGTGCCAAAAGTATTCAGTGATAAGTTATAAATTCCTATTAAAGCAAAAAGGCTTTAATGTGTGCCGTCATTGTTTGTATTGACAATTCAGAAGTTATTGGATGCTTTTGAACTTGTAAATAAAAAAGTCAAGTTATTGACAGTTCACTAAAAATACATAAATAAAAAAAAATGTATTGTCATATTAGTCGAAAAAGTATATGTTATATAAGAAATAAAGTACAATAGAAGACTTTCTTTGAATTGGTTTAATGCACACCTGGTTAGCGATACAGTGCAAAGAAATTTCCAATTTTCTTACAAAGTTTACATTTATAGTTGTATTTACAATTATCTCTTTGCGAGGGTTTGACTATGGTAAACCGTACTGGCTAAAAATTGAGTCAATTGAATATACGGCTGTTGCCTTAAAGGAGTATGTATATTGAAGAACAAAATGTCGCTAAATTTCCTTTCGTTCAAACAGCATTTTACTCTACATAAACATTAATTTCGCTTAAGTCAATTGATTTGACTGGCGCAACTCATTGCTTCCGAGCTTCCGCTTTATATGCAATTTAACATTTTTTTTTATTTAGAATGTGAGAAATGAAATAAACTAGTTTTGAAGTTTAGTTTTAACGTGTGCCTGGAGAAAATTTTCAGCAAAAGTTGAATTGATCTACTGCATAATTTCTTATGTATAAAGCGCATAATATGCTTTCAGGAAATATTTACAGGATAATAAGGAAATCTCTATGAAAAAAGCTCTTGGCTGTAATTAATTTTATAATATTTTTAAAATAATAATTATATCAATAAAAATTATAAATTAATTAATTATCAAAAAAGAAATATATATAAAAATTTTCTTTCGCATAACTCGTATTTTTTTATAAAATTAGTACGACTCGCTGACAGACGTGTTTCAAGCGATAGCCTTATATATCTGAACAAGTTATTCGAAATGGAGAAAGAGTATTGTCAGAAACTCTCGGTAAGGAAAAAATCCATAATGCAACATATACTCAAGTAAGCAGCCAAATATTCAGTATTCTCAGTCTCACGCTGCCTCTTTCCCTTTTGACTTGATTGCTTTTACTGCTAATTCAGTAATCAATACCGATCATGAGTTTCATTTGACGATCATGAGTAATTTCTGACACTGTCATCTGTCATCAAATACGTTTGTGTGTTTGCTTTTCCTCCACCGCATAAATCTTCGCAAAAGTTCCATTGCCCTGTTCACTCAATGAAATGCATTTTACTCGTAACTTAACTCAAAAAAGCAGCCTAATTTAAAAATTATGTAATAAAGCTCAATGTCTGAACATAATTTTAATAAGCTGAAATCACAATTAATAATTAAAAGTAACAAAAATCTTATTCATACTCGTATTGCGTAAATTGGGTGTACACTCAAAAATAATATGAGCTCCCTAATGTGCCACAAAAAAGTACATCAATGTAGTTCTTCATACACCCACACACACAGGCACACACGCTTAGTCGGGTATAGGGAAGCAGTTCACTTTACAATTGATTATAAAACTTCATTATAATAAAAGCTTAAATTTGTTGTACACTTTAGATAAATTATTTCCAACGTATTTCCATCTTTTATACTTTGACGTATGCGATTTAGTGTGCACAGCAATGTGTCTCTGCTAATGTACGATATATAAAAACCAACATTTAATATCGTTAGTCATATTATTAATTATATTGTTCTTTTCTTGTAATTAATATAGTTTTTACATAATAAGAACATCCACTTTCTTGTCGTCTTGTTGCACTCTGAATTTGCATTGAATACGTTGCGTGCATGAATTAAAGTAATTAATTTTTATAGTTAACATGTGAGTCTAATGGAATGTATTCTATTAGAATTATGTGTATTTCATAATTTAATTATAGAAAAAACTTTGCTTTTTAAGTTTGGTTTTCTTAAGTAAAAATATTTCGTGAGATTCTTCATGAGGTATTGCAACGTATGCAAAATATAAAGCTGAAGATAAAGCTATACAAAACTCAATTTCAATTGTTAAGAAATCTTTTCTTGCCGCTGCAGTAAGCCCTCTGGCGAAGTGAGTAAAGTCAATTTATATTCGTTAGCAAATTTCTTTGTTTCCGGTATTATGAAGATCTGTATCTTATTCTGAATCTGAGTATAATAAAACCAAAGCATGGCAATTTTTGCTTAAAATTTTCCTACAGATGGTTATTTGAACAAGTAAGATTCCGTAGCAACCAAAAATCTGATTTCAATTTTCCCTTTAAAATGTGTGTTTTTAAAAATTAGGCCATTCAAAAAAACATAATAATAATTAAAAAAAAAATTCTTAAAAATAATTAAAAAAATTATTAAATAATTTTTCTTTTTTTTTGACCAGAGTATTTTGCTTAATTCTTTTGTTAACTTTCAGCTAATTTTTTTTTAATTTTAATTATATTTTGTGAAAATATTACTATTGTTATCGTTTTAAAAGCTCAATATACCGTGACTAGTTGGGCCTTTGGATACCATAAAAAATACTTCAAGCCAGTAAAAAGCATACAAAATACAAGCTTTTCATAATAAAATAAAAAATTATAAAAATTATAAATTAAAAAATTAGGTTTAGAAAATTTTAATTAAATTTCAGTTAGAAATTAATTCTTTTAAACTTTCTTCAATAGAAAATATAATCGTACAATATTTAGCGGATTAACAGGCTTTGCATTTATTTTAATATTTTTTTATTTAATTCCGATTTTAAACTAATAACTTATTTTTCCAATTGAAGTAAGAGTAATTTCTTCATTTTATTTATTTCGTCTCTGAAGTAATTTTTAATTAGGAATTTAATTATTGACATGTAATTGAAATTTATTTATTAAATATTACATTATTTAAAAACAAATCAAATTGTTAATACTATTTTCTTACCAATTAATTACTTTTTTTTTAAATTTTTAATTACGAAAATTTATTAAAAAAGATATGCATAACTATTTATAAAAATCCCTTTTATTTATAAAGCTGGGCCCCGTCCACGTTGCTGGCCCCAAATTTGTCTTTTATTTTGAACTGCCTCTCAGTGTCGGGCTATTTAACGCCATCACATGCCGATTAAGCCCCCAACGCCTTTAAGGAAACACAGCGTAGACTTATCGCGCAAATAGAGATTAAAAACTAGAGATGTTTATTTACTTTTTTAACTTTATTTTTTAATTAATTTTTTTTTCACGAAAATATGTTAGGTATGATCCATTATTGGGCTCTTTCATCTCGAAACAGAGCATATATAAATATTGCGCCAACTGTCGGACCAACCTCAAACTACACAGAAACACTCCTTACGGCCCATAGTAGTTTTCCAGTAGTTTTTGACTCTATCGATTACGAACATGCACATCATTTTTATATATATAGAGAGAGATTATGGGTAATTTTTTTTTTATAGTTATTAATTTTTTATTACAATAATTTTTACTTAAAATGAGAATATTTATATGGAAAATTTAGATGAAAACCATTTAGTGAAAATATGCCTTTGGACCGTGTTCTAACCTTATTTTATTTGTGGAATTGATTGATTATCCTAAAGTTGTTTGCTTTTATTTCAAAATGGACTAACACTAATACGACTTATTTCGCCAGAAAGAAGAGATTTTAAGGATTTCAGAACAGCTTAATTTATATCCAAAATCATTATAGTTTTGAGCAATCGAATTTTAAAAAAAGTGAAACTTGATATTTTTTTGTATTGGCATATGGTATCCTTCAGCAATAAAATTGGATAAACGGGAATCGGGGATCCAATACAACTTATTTTAAAGGAAACAAGAGATTTTAAGGACTTCAGAACAGTTTAGTTTTTATCCAAAATCATCACAGCTTTCGAGGTAATGTATTGCTCCGCCGAGGGGTGTATGTACTCGCATATATACTGGTTTTAATTGCTTATTGCTCCTTGTAAAAAGATTCTTCTAATATTTATCGCTCATTTATAACATTTGTAATAAATAATGCGACTACAGATACAAAATGTTCTTGAGGGAGCTAAAGAAATATTTGTTAATTATTCAAAATAAAAGCAGCTTCATTTTCGGTAATTTTCATTTTAATGTCATTCATTAAAATGCTCCTTGAGCTCAAACTATTTAAATTTTTTCTTTTATAATTTTAATAACAACAAAGAAACCTCCAAAATGTTGCAATTCCATTTTATAACCACCGTAATGGGCTAAACTTTTTCTACTTGTAAAAAGCTGCTTAATATAATAAATAGTTTCGTTCTTTGGTAACCAAAATTAAGTAAAAGTTTTACTGTTTGCCAAATGAAGATAGTGGAGAAAAAGAAGAGAAAATCTCATAAAAAGATAAAGAAAATAAATAGCAGAATATGTACAAGTTTAATTCCACCTAAATAGGAGCTTAACTCAACTGCAGCACTCAACAATCTCACACCCTCTTGCATGCAGCGAATAAAACGAAATTGTTAACATCATCAAGCCCAACAAAGCTTGCAGACATTTTTTATTTTGAAAAGTAAACTGAAAATATTAAATAAGATTTTTTGGGGGAATCTTCAGAAATACAGATACAGACATAGAAATTGTATATAGAAATAAGAGTATTTACTGTTAGTATTTATTGCTACACCCACTTCCTTTCGTGGTGTCAGATGAAATCAATAGGTTGGCGCCGTTTTCTAAATATTAGACTTTTAAGGATTTTTAATACGTTTTGCAGATAAACTATACGAAAAATAATATTTTCTGGTACGGTGTAGCATACTGAAGAGATACCCTTTTTAGATGTTGGGCTTCGAATCATAATAATATCGAGTGGAGCCAGGCCAACTTTACAGGCCAACAGTGTCTTGTCGTTAAATGAATTTAAATTAGCGGAGATATCTTTCTTTAGAATAATGCTACGTATCCTGTTTGATTTACTGCGCCATGAGTTTATTTAGAAAAGGTTTCCTCTAAAGCCAAGTACACAATCATTCGATTTGTCAAATGTGGCATGCACGAGAGTGCGAACTAACAATTCAACTGTATGACGTATTGTTTTTTGTCAAGAACTTTTTTGTATTAAAAAAAAAAAATTGTATTTTTTTTGCCTTGAGGGCGTTATTTAGTTAATCCTTAATTTTCGTCTAATTAAAAAAAAGACTTCTCTGAGGTCTTCTGTTGCATAAGTCATGTGAAATGCTTAAAAAACTCTTCCAAATTTTTGAGACAAAAGCAATTTAGTTAAAATAAATGTTTTTTTTTCTTTTGAAAAAAATTACAGAAATCTTATTAAGGTTTTATATAAAATATTTTAAAAAAAAGGCATTTAATTGAGTGAAGCATATGGAGGAACTGATAAGTTTGTTGTATGTCCCAATTGGCTTCTTCAATATTGAATAAAATTGGCGTCAGTTTTTGGCTAAAAACAAAACCATAATCATGTCCCCTCTGGCTTTTCCTTCTACCCAAAACTGATGACACAAATGAAGGGAATGCGTTTTGCTACTATTGAGGAGAGAAGAAAAAAAATCGAAACAGGAGCTTTTCGTGTTACAAAAAAGCGAGTGTTTCGAGGCATAAGTGTATTATATCTGTGGGGGATTACCTTGAAGAGCACAAGATAACTGTTGATAAATAAATAACTACTATTGAAAAAAAATTAAAAAAACGGCGATTTTTTGATCACACTTCGTATTTAATGAAAATAAATTATTTAAATCAATTTAAAAATTAACTTTATTTAATATTTTTAAATATATATGTACATATGTATATATATATTATATAATTTTTATTTTTTTTTTCGCTTGCAGATAAATATAATTAATTCAATCTGTAAAAATCGGTGGCAATATGCATAAATTTTTTTTAAAAAATTTATACGTATGAGTTTTTAGAACTAAGCAATTTTTGTTTTCGGTATGTGTGTAGCAAGAAAAAGGAGAAACAGGAAACTTCACTGCAATACTCGTAGGCATTTCGTATTCAGTACAAATCAACAAATTATACCGTTTTATTAATTCTTCTTTGAATTTTATTGCTTTTTATCAGAGCTTGAGATATTTGAATGTTCTATATAAAAAATAAATATTGTGTTTTTAAATTTCTGTGTATTGTTATTTTCTAAAGTTCTAAAAAAAATGTTCCAAAAATTGTACTTCCTTATTGTAATGTGAATTCGCATTGTGTGTTGTTACAGTTTATTCAAATGTACAACGAGATAAAGGGAGCCTCACACTAAATACATAACTTGAGCATGTATAAACTTTAGTATCCTACCAAAGCCCAACAAAAACAATGATATTGTATTTAAGTTTAACACTGTCGTTATATGTCACTGTTCATGTGGCGTGTGAATACAGTAAATACAATACAGAAATCTTTAAGCCAATCAAAAGCAAGCAAGGGCGGGGCTAGAGTAAAGCAGGTTTTTTTATACATGTTCTTTGGCTTGTGATTTATTTGTTTTTATTTATTTTGTGTTGTTGTTGCCTTAAAATTACACTTGTGTTTTGTGCTTATTTTTTCTTCTTGTATTTTCAATTTTTTTTTTGCTCATTTTTTTTTTATTTTACGTGTGTTGGGGATTTTTTAATGTTGCCTTCATCTATATGTGGGTTTATCTCACTCTGACGCTCTTTAAGCACCGTTAAGCAAGTACTAAGCAAACTCTCTCTCATGGGAGTACAAACAGTGATTTTGGGAGTGTAGTGCTTAACTGTGGCAACAAAGCGTACACATTTTTTTCTTCTTTTGCCAGGGTGTGCATGAATGTGTGCATGCATGTGTGGTTGTGCTAACACACTTTTGTTTCTGCCATATAAAAAGTTTTTTCATTCACTAAATTTTATGTTGCTGTTGTTGTTATCGTTGTTGTTGCAAAATGTGGTGCCAAAGTAAATACGGTTGTGCATGTGGTTTCATGCACGTGTGTTTATTTACGATCATGAACCAGTATTTTTTTTTTTGGTGGGAGGAGGGATAATGTTGAAAATAAATATACTTGCGTGATTATCTGCGCCAATACAGAAACAGCTACAGCGCACTAAACCTTCTTGTATTTGGAGTACGAGTTTTATTTAATACATTTATCTGCTGAACTTTTTCATTCATTTTTTCTTTTTTTTTTTTGGTGGAGTATTGTCGCTGCATATGTACGTGCATACATGCTTACACACACACACATAATTAAATGCGTATTTATTTCTTCTCGTTTTAAGAGAACAAAAATTGTGCTTGTTCCAGCAATTTGGAGCAGATGGATTTACTATGTGTGTGAATTCGTGAATATAATTGAGAATGGGAGGCAAGTTTATGGTTAAAAATACAGCAAAAATTTCTTATACGCCTTTTATATGTACATACAACTTTTAATGCACTACAGAATTAAAAATTTAATGAAATTGTTATTGATATCTAATTGCAAGATGTGTTTAAATGGAAAAATAGTTTCTTTCTAATGGCAAGCATTTGCCAACAATTAGTTTGTTAAACCATATGATTTCCTAGCGTTAAATCATTCAGCGTCAAAGTATTTCAACACAATTGGTGATTCTTTTATATGAAAACGTGTTCCCCGATCCATGATGAATTACATATTTGTGTATGATTTATTGTTGATTTATTAAAACGCTTGAAGTTATTCTATTTAACATATGGCAGGAGTAGGAAAAATATGCTTTCAGATATATGTATGTATGTATATATTATATTAAATATTATATACATATACATATATATTAAATTTATAAAATACGTGTATCTTTTATTTTTGCAGAAATTGCATCATATATGTATGAGAACTGTACAGCCACTATATTGTTAATCTGATTGAAGAAATTACATGATATGTGCACGTCAGAGAATGTTGTACATGACTGGCATTACAACACAGACGGATCATATCTGGAGTTTAATCAACAGATCATGCGATTGTAGTAAAATTTCAATTAACTCTTATTGTCGTATTGGGAATACTAAATTTATTGTTTTAGACTGAAGTAAAAGTGAAAAATTGTAGCATATGTGTCCGGTCTAAATTAAGATTATACTTTTTTCTATCTTTGCCATCTCTTTCTCGAATGTATTTTATCCAGCCCTTTATAGTCTCAAGAAAATCATTTACTTCTGAAATTTTTTTTAAAAAATTTATACGTATGAGTTTTTAGAACTAAGCAATTTTTTTTCGGTATGTATGTAGCAAGAAAAAGGAGAAACAGGAAACTTCACTGCAATACTCGTCGGCATTGATAATTACCAATTGAGAGTTTCAGTATTACGTGCCGTGCTGTGTAAAAATGAATTTTGTTTTAATACTTGTTGGAAAAAATGAATTTATATGTATATCTAATTAAAATTGTTAATATGACAGAATAAACAATCTTGATTAATAATAAGGTTTTTTAAAAAATATAAGAAGGATTCATTTATTTACTTATGCATAACATAAGCTTACAAACGCCAGCTTGTAAAATATTGCCTTTGTGTATATTACAATTGCCTTTGGATTATAAAACTAAACTACAGATTTATTTAAATAATTATATTTTCGTTATTACGAATTGTTTATCATACTAAAGATTTCAAAACAAATATGTGTGAAAAAATTCAAAAATTTTATTTGCAAACTACTACGTATAGACTGCATAACTTTGTTATGGTCGATAATCCTCAAAAATTTGAACTTTGCTTATTTACTTATGCTATAAACGACATGCCGAACACTTATTGGTAGTAATTATTTCAATTATTTTATGCTAGAAATTCATTACCAAAATTGCTAATTTGTTTATATGTTGAGTTTAAATTCATTAATAAAAAAATTATTGTCATTGAATTTGTAATCATATTTTAAAAAATGCCTTTTAATGCCTTCGCCATTAAAAAATGAAGGCAGTTCTTTATAACAAATTTATCATTATTTATTTGCAAGTGGTTTAGTGCAATAAAAATTCAGCACTTTTTTCAAACATATTTTGAAGGGAAATAACTGACAACACTACGCATACATTATGTAGAAAATTGCAGAAATTTTCATAAAGTATACGTGTATCAAATATGTATGTATGTATAAACTCGAATATAAATTGTTCAAACTATGATTGCCTTATGTTGCTGGCATAGAATGTGCTAGAATGTGTGGCATAACTTGCGTGTCGCTATCGTGTTGAAATCAGTATTACTATAAAAGAATTAAAGCTAAAAAATTGGCAACATTCGATGTATGGCATCCACAATTCATGCTAACGAGATCACACACACACATGTAACAACGCCGAAAACTCACATGAAACTGATTCTGAAGCTCATATGATTTGGTGTTATTAAAAATTTGATTTGATTTGATTTGATTTTGGTCTTTACATACGATGAGCTATATACTATATAAAGCTCATGACTTCAAATCATGGACTAAATGTTGATAATTCAATATTCTGCCCTTTAAGTCATTTGCTGTTGTTTGTCGCATTAAATCAAAAAGACGATTTAGTTATTCTAGTCATAACTTTTATGCAAATGTTAAAATATTAAAGAGAAATAAAAGAAAAGTAAAGACTTCCCATTACTTTACAGTCACATGAAGTGCAGCGATCCCTAATCGTGCAAATTTGTATAAATTTTTGCACAACTACATAAAAGAAAATTGTGGTGATGTATAGGGAAGTGGTCACTTTATAGGATGTATTTAATTTTTATAGTAAAATAAGAATTAATTACTAATTGCCAAATTTAAACAACAAAATGCTTTGTAAAATATTGCGAAATTCATTATTTATACATATATTTACTGATACGGTTTTCTCACTGATTTTAATCAGAAAACATTTTAAATTCGTTTCGATTATATACGATTATATATTTCGATTTATTAGATGAGAGTTATACGGAGTTATATACTATCTGAAGCACATCATTTGATAATAATCATACCCAATCAATACTTCAAGCGATTGCCTTAATTCTTAACCAACAAAAGCATGAAGAAAACATACTTGTGTGAGTGCCCCTTTACGAGTATATAAGATTAATACAAGTTATATATGTATATTATATTCCTTACAGTGTAAGGAGTAAATATATCGTACGCTCTATTTACACTCGATACAATTCCAACCCAAATGTGATGAATAAAAAGTTGTGTAGACGAAATAAGTGAGAAAAGAGTCCTTTTAATGGTTGGCTAAATCCTTCGTGCTGGCACCTAATCGCATGTAATGCGCGCGCATTATCTTTTTTCTTATCTGCCACTTCACCAACTAAAATACAAAAAACATGGTCAGCCGAAGCAACATCAAAAAAAAAAAAGAAAGAAAAGCTACAATACAACAAAAAAAAAAACTAGAAATTTAAAAACAGTCAGCCAACCAAGTAGCCGACGGTTATCTGTTACTTTTAGCCAAAAATCTCACAAATACTCACATAACCTGTGTATAGCTGCAGAAGGCTAATTCATATTCGCACATACACATATAGAGACATAAATAAAATAAAAGTGTATTGCTTGTTATAATATGTATGCGATGCAATGCAGTTGCTAACACAGCAACGGCTTGAATGAAAACAACAACAGCAACACCAATATCAACGGCAATTGCTTAAAAGGTGGCAAGCAAAAGGCCAACATGGAGTGGGAGTTACTTACTTGACAAGGCATAACAATTTTTTGGCACACTAACAAAAACAGCAAAAAAAAAATAAACTCATTTATATTAAATACAAGATTGTATAACATGTACTCTTCATCCGCATTAAAATGTTATATATAACAAAAGTTATGTTTGCACTTCACTCACACGTTCTCCCTCTCTCGCTCCAACATACTGATAACTATCCCAACACCACCACCAAGCCTGATTTTCATCACCGCTACCTTACTAACACAGCTATAGGAGATGACAATGTAACAATATTATTCTCTTTGTGGTTGACATGACACAACCCACTCATACCATCAATACCCAGACGATGAACGACATACACGAACAACTTCAGCAAGTTGAGCAACTTGTTTTTGGCTTAAATGTGTTGGTTTAATGCAATTCCCAAAATAAAACAAAATCCATTACGCTTTGCTTTATCATCATCTACTTACTTCCTCCATTTATTTTAATGTTGGCTTGGGTAGTACATAATTCTGACACAAGCCGCCACTTTAGGAGGTTCTATGCTTTACCAACAAAATATTATCTCAGAGAGCTGAAATAATTCTCCTTGCTAAAAATGAGTTTTTAGGCAAGAAACAGGTTCCCAATGGCTTGTTACAGCTTTAGGAAAAACAATTTTTTTTTTCCTTCTTGCCTGAATTTCCATAATCTTTATTCATGTTTTAAAGTCCAAGCCTCTTTCATAAAAACTCATATGAAACATAACTTTCATTCTAAATGATACATGCCAAACGAATATACCATTGGAAGAGAGTGTTACTCTCTTAAAATTTAGCACATGGTGTGGTTTTGTTTTGGTTGCATACAATTAAAAAAACTACCGGTTGTTATTGTTTTACTAGTTTTCTCTTTCGAGTGAAATTCCTTTGCATTCATAGCGCTCTTCGAATATTGGTAAAGAGATTGCTGCCGCAGGACAATAAAAGAGAATTTCTCAAAGGAAAGAATTTTGTTGTTTTTTTTTCCACTTTTGAATTAAGATTATTTATTCAGTGGAAATGATGGGATTACTGGGCTGGGTGTTAAGGCAAATACTTAGAAAACGTATCTGCTTATTATTAACATCAAACAGAAAGGGATTAATAAAAGCAATTTTTTTAAAACAAAATCAATAAGAAATAAATTTGAAAACATACTGCAGAGCAATATTGAAGACATTACAAAGTCGTTTGTGGTGGTTTTTTTTTGATAAGTGGTTTTAAAGTGCTTGGTTGCCTGAAAACATTAACGAGGTCATCGTCATCAAAATCTATCATGCCTGGTTTCGACTATCAGGTTACGCCAAACACAAGTATTTTTCTACGGAAACGGTTTTACATTTTTCAAATAAATTTTGGAAAAGAAAGCAATTCCGCGATAAACATTACAAGTTTGAACTATTCTTCATTCAGTGTAAAAAAAAAAAAAATTTCACCAATATCGTATGCTACATACTAGAAATGTTTCTGGAAATTAAAGCTTTCATCACAATGAGAACTGTAACGCTTTCGCCTTGTTACAAAAAAAAAAGGAAGAAAAATATGGTTGCGTGCCATAATGCTTGTGACGATTTTAGAACCTTGAATAGTGTTATTTGGTTAAAAAAAACATTTTAAATTTAATTTATGGTTAGGAAATTTTTAAATTTGGGTTTGATTATGTGAAATAAAAGAAATTTCTTAGTACTCAAAGTTTTTATACAGTATATCCCCCTTAATCACTATTAGGCTTCTTTCGCACACATCGGGCTGTCTTCATCAGTTTTTCCTTAATTATCTTTTGAACTAAAATTCACTTCCATACACGGTCATTTTATTTCATCAAGTTTCCTTTTCCTTGCTTTCACATTTATATGGTTTTTGACATCTGCAGCCAACTTCAAGTAGTTTAAGTACTTTCAACAGTTTCTTAAATTTGATGATACGCTAAGGTTTTTAAATCTAGCGATTCTCTTCCTTCCTTTCTCCCAAAAACTCAACACTTGATTAGTCAAAGCTGATGGGTGTGAAAGGGAGCTTACAAATATTACAATGCTTGTCCATGCATGCATTATGCTTTAAACTGATTTTATATTGTGTCAGTCAGTAAAAGATGCGATTTATGTTTAGTGAGCCAGAACATTCTACTTGTGTTAAATTATCCAACCTAATAAATCTGCTTTAGTAAAGTAAAAAGAAACAACGAATGAGGTTGTAGGCTGCTAATTATTGGTGGCTTTTCTTACCAGATTAAATCGAAGCTTACTGATACTATTATCGGCTAAACAACGTTTGCTTTTGGAATCTCCAAACTTTATTACATTACACTACATTAGATACAATAGATCTCTTTTTATCCTATAGGCGTACGAAGAGTCAACAAATTCCTATGCAGGTAACATATATGGTCTTTATTTTCTAAAATTTTAGTAATTATTTAATTTTTAGCTGTTTTAATTTTATTTAGAGAAGGTTTTAGAATGAATATATAAACGAGTGAATATCTAAAATTTGTTTTTATTTGCGTTTCTGTTCATCTATAAATTGTTGAATTCGTACTTATTATCAACTGTAGCAGAAACGAAGATGGTCGTTCGTCTCTAAGGGCATTCCAGTGTAACTAAGTCTATAATTCAATGTCTGCTCAATCCTTGATTAGCTAAGGCAACATTTATTAGCGGAGTTCGAAAATTCCCAATTAACCCCCATCAACTGCTACAACACTCTTGCCAAACAAGACAAAAACAAAAAAAACAAAAAAAAACACAAAAACAAAAAAAAAACAAAGAAAAAAAAACAAAGAAATGAATTAATCCTTAATCCGACCAAAAATGTTGAGTGGCAGTGGCAGGCAAATGAAGATTTATACGTATACAAGCTCAGAAGCACTTTGAAAAGTTTTGCACTAAAAACATTTAAGAGTAAAATAATTTATATAAAAGAGAATTTAAACTAACTGAACAAATGTACTCGCACACACACACACCACTATAAATGATTTGTTAGTGTGCGAACAGAGTAGAACATCAGTTGTGCGACAACTTGCATTAGGTGAGCATGTTGTTACGCGCGTTTGTACAATATTTTATTTAAATTAATTTGAACTAGTGCTATTTTAATTGTTTTACTTATGGCATCATTAAGTAAATTTCTTATTAAATATCATACGATTTTGCTAAATGTTGGCAAAATTATTTAAAAGAGCAAAAATAATTGAATTATGTATATTTGCAATTTTAATTGATAACCGAACTATTGGGAAACGGAAGATGATTTTCAAATAAAAAAAATGACAATTAAAATGAAAGACTACGTTATTTGACTTTTCGTAACGTAATTGAAATTGCGTGTCGACAGTCATTCCATGGCACCCGTTCGATCAAGTGAGGCAAAAACAAAAACAAATATTTTAACTATTATTTCAAATCATCCTCCACATGAATAAACGCGCGCGCGTGTTCGCATCGTATGTGTGTTGCAATAATTTAGAGTGCTATTAATTAATTCATTTTTCTTACAATTAAAACAATAATAATAATTTTTTTGCAGCTTGTTGTTTTCTAACAAAACTTAAAAAGTAAAAAAATGTTCAATTGGCGCAATCAACTTAAAAGAATTTGTATTGGCTTGTAGTACTGACAATTTTACAACTATTTTCTTTGTTGTTATCGTTGCTGTTGCTGTTGTTGTTGCTGTTGTTGTTGTTGTTATTATTATTATTCATTTTAAACTAAAATCACCCTGGCGGCTGACAGTTTTAAATGTTTCAGAACGTGTTTGCTCTAGTGTCACCTGTATTTGACAAACTCTAAACAGCACGAAAGCAAGATAAATAAGAAAGCAGAAGAGAAGAACTCATAACAGCAGCTGTCACAATACCGACCATTAGCCGTAAGCAATGATCACTTTGACTTAAAACACAGTATCAATGGCAGCAAAATGTTTCATTTAGCTCAACTCGTACTACCTGCCTCGAACTCTGCATACTGGTGTTATCCAATTTGAAATTACTATTCCTTGCAGTGCAACCAAATTCACTACGAAAAGTAAATAAAAACGACATATTGCTACTTCTAATCACCGTTTTGACAAATTAGTTACACTTACTAAGTATTGCTAAAATCAACACCCGCTAGCGAAACAAATCAAGTTTATGTCTTTCAAAGTTTTATGGTGCTTTTGAATTCTATTAAGGCTAAACTAAAAAAAAAAAAAAAAAAAACACAAAAAAAGAAAAACAACAAAACATTTGCCAATTTCCGCTGATTAAACTTTTAGTCGACTGCTAACTTTAGTACGCGTTACCGTAGCAAATCTTTTAACTGGATGAAATCGTTAAAATTTATTACACCACTGGAAATAAATTTATGCCACCACTGTAAATAAAATATAATTCCTTCAAGGCAAAGAGTTTAATAAAATGGCAACATTTTAATTGAAAAACAACTTGTGAAAAGAAAAATCCCTTTTCATTTAAATTAGCTGACCGCTTCTCGTTGCTTCTTGTTTTCATTTTAACAAAAACGCGTATTCGTTTGTTATTAAAATATTAATTGAGACACATTTTCATAGACTGACTAGTGTTGAAACGTGACTAGTGAAAAGTGAAGTGTTAGTAAAAAGAGTGAGTGAGATTGGTATTGTAGGCTTGATACCGTCATGGATTTTCAAAGCGCTATGGAGACGTTCGCCGAAGCCTGGGTGGCCGCTAATGCTGGACAGCAGGTATGTTATATCTTCTCTCTACAGAAACCAAACAAAATAATACTAAAATCACCAACTGACTACCAATTTATCTTCACATGTTAATTATTAACCTTCAAATACATTTTGTGTTCCACACATCTGTATATTGAATGATGAACTGGCTGAAGAATTTGAAAATCTTAAGGGCGTATGCATTTTCTTGTACACAGGTACTCGTCTATAATTCAATAACTGGAAAAAGCTCCAAAGTAGGGGATTTTCATACACCGATTTTATTTTCTTCTTTTACAAAACAGTAAAAAAAAATATTTTCTGTTTTATTTTAGTTCATATTTTATTTCATTTTTCTAAGGCTACCACTTAGGGAATGACCCCTCTTCCTACAAAGCATTGCAACGAAATCAACTGCAGATCAACTGAAGCATGTACTTTAAAAAATTCTGTCAATTGTTTAAAAATCGTAAAGTCCGTAAATCGATATCGATATATTCAAAAATTTTTAAAAAAATTAAAATAATTTGAAGCACATATCACTGAAAATTTCCTAATAATTATCTTGAAGATCATGTATATTTTAAATCTGTTCAGAAATTGTGCAGATATTAAATTAAGAGAAAGAAAACAAATAAAAATTAAGTCGAGGAAACACAATAAAAAAATATTGTGAAGTGTGCGAGCGTATATAATTCTTTAATTCGTTTTTAAGCAAAAAATTAAATAAACTTAAGACTTTTTTATACATCAAGTTCGTTCACAGTAGGTTGGCTGTCAAGCCGTTTGGTTATAAATTTAAAAATAAATGTGGCCGTAGTGTAAAAAAAAGATTTTTTTAAGAAAATTTTTTTTATAAAAATTTGAATTGTGGTCTTTCTAAAAATTTGTTCTATATATGCTGGGTGGTCCTGAATTTTTGACAATTTTCCAACACTACAAATAAGAGTTGATTCTCCAAAGTGGGTTATTGCAATTAAATTTGTTTTAGTGGCTTCTCAAACGCATTTCTGGTATATACGAGTAGATGCTTCAACTCATGCTCACTCTTTATTTTTGTTTATTTTTGTTGTTGCTGTTGAAGAATATATATAATTAATAAACTGATATATAATATATATTATTATATGATGTATAATAAAACTGGTTAGTTGTGTTGCTTGCCTAAATTTGCCAAAGCTTGCTGTGAGAAAAATTTATATACACTTTTATAATTCTCAATTATTTTGTATGTATTTATAATCTAATAATCCTGTTTAAGCACTTTGCAACCACATACTGCTATAAATCGTTTGTATTGAATTATTTTATTTATATAATTTATTATTCGAATTATTTTCCAATTTAATTTCGAAAAGTATTTCTATGGTTAATATTTATAAAATTTCCAAAAAGGTTTTCCTTCAAACAACTTTACAAAATTGTATTTGAAATTAACAAACGATTTATTGTTAGCGACAGTTAAAATATCGATGAGCTTAATTCAGAATGTATGTATATTCCACCAGAAATCGCATATTAGTGTAATATAAATTAAAGATGAAATTAAAGTGGAAAACTTTTCAAAATTATATTTTTTAACTGAATAAACGTGGCTTCCCCAAGAAGCAATTAAAGCCAAGTCAAATCCAACCGAGGCCTATTGCAAAAAATTGGTAGTAGTAAACCAGATTTATTTACTATTCAGATTTATTTTCAACTAAAACTATACGATCAAGTGCAACATAAATATCTCTAAAGTGATATTGAAATTTCAAAAATCTCTCTTCCAGCTCAGTGAAAAATTTCAAAATCTACGGAAAACACGAGAGCTTTTCTTACAAATTTAATTTCATTCATAACGTTATTTATATATTATTTGATATAATAACTATAAACGTATAATGTAGATGATAACTGCTATGCAAGAATACTTTATCTACTTTTAAGAGCACTGAAATATAGTTTTGATAAAACGTTATCTAAAAAAAAAAATATTTTTTTAGTTAGTTGTTATGCTCAGGATTTACGATATGCTCGTAAAAAGATATTTCTATATATTTTTCAGCAGAACTGGGAAATGTGAAGCGGAAGTATTGGAAGTATAGTATACTTAACGATATTGGTAAAGCTGGAATGCATGCGAAAGTAGTGCTTTCGATTTGTTTCAAGTTAAGGACTCATTCGCATAGCGAAAAACACATAGACGACTACACAACTGCAGTTTTAACAATACTTTTCATTTCAACCATCATTGCGTAGTGTACTACTTAAGGCCTTGTCTCACTATCCCCGACAGGCTAACGATTTGTCAAATGTGGCATCTCTTCTGAAACAATGGAATAGTCTAGCCTAAAGTTTATGGAAATTTTCATAAAATGACAATTTTCATGCGATCAGAGTTGCTTCTACTTCAATTAGCAAAGAAAATTTGTTTGCATCCTTTTTGTATGACAGTGTGGCACCAAAAACGTAATTTTTATACGATTTTTTATAATAGGTGGGTATCAGTATCTGATGTTTGTGTAAATGAATCGAAATACTGTATAGTAAAATAAGGCATTTAATTTTTATACCGGTGTAGCATTAACTGAAGGGTGCTCTCACATTCTGCAGTACCATCGAGTACATGCAGTATATGTGTAAGCACCGCCAAGTATGAGCGATTTTTTTTTTTTTTTTTTTTTGTATTATAACGAAATCGAAGCAGTTGAACCTGTTACTATTTGAGTAGCATTTTATTACAAATTCTATCGCACGGTTTCTCTCTTAATATTTTCTGCATTTTAATAGTTTCCACTTTTTAGTCTCGTACTCGCTACAAAAATATATCGGCATTTCCCCATTATCGATAAATGTTACATCTGCTATAGGTTAAATGGGTGGAAAATACCGATTTCAAGACATTTAATTGAACAGAAATGTTCAGCTTGCAGTGAAAAAAAGGAAAAAATTTTTATAATTTTTTTCAATAAAATAATTAATCATAATAATATTTGGCCGAAATAAACTAAAATTGTTTATAAGTAGATTTTCTAATTTAAAATTTATTTACGCTCATGTTGTTTTGTTATAAATTTGAGACGATTTATCAGAATTATATGTTGTGAATATGTTTTCGATAGCACAGCGCCAATTCGCAGATCTCGTCCTTTTAAATAAAAATAATAATTCTAATCACTCAGTTATTTTATATGTTTTATTTAGGTGGAAAAAAAAATCTGAAGGGCGGCGGGGCCAGTATCCCTCTCTAGCCTCTGTCTGATTTAATTTAAGCTTCAAGTAATGGCAATCTTTTAGAACTGCTATGAGGCGAAGAGTCATCCTCCAAAATGCACAATAATTTCCTGCTCGGTTGCAGATGTGAGGAGGATATCAGGACATCCTACAAGCATTCTGCAAGGCCAAAAAAATATTTTATATTTCCAAATAAAAAGAGCTTGTTAGTAGAAGAAAGTTGAAAGGCAATTTAATTCGTATTTATTTTCGTATTTTATTAAAAGAATATCGTACGAGTATTAATGAATATTCTTGCTTTACTAAAATTAAATTACAGAGTCTTTTACAGAGTCATTCATAAACGACACCATAAAGTGTTTTGTTTTAGGAAAATCGATTTCCCGACGGCAAATAATTACAAGAAAATCTGCCAATAGAAACATTCTAAAGATGACCAAGAATTTTTTTTGACGAAATTTAAATAAAAAACACACACACACATATCCACTTCAAACTCTTTATCACAACCGATTTAATAGTTTATTTAGCAGTTAACAAAAAACAAGTTGTTCACTTAGACAGAATATATTACAGCCAGTTTAGGCATGAGCACACAAAAATTCAAAAGTATGCACGTGTGTTTATTAAATTAATTATATCTGTTTGTAATTACCGAAAGAAACTACTCGTACATACAAGTCACTCCAATGCTCGATATGTGTAGTTTGCTCGTATAGGACTCAAACACGTCTTATCTATAAGAAATTTGTGAGCATTTACTGCCTTCTTCTTGTACGGGCAAGTGGTTTCGTTTATTAATTAAACATATTATCGCAGCAATAAAATTAAACGTTTTATAATTGTTGTACAGCACTAACAAATATACTCGTACATGATTATATATAAGATATATGGTATGTTATATGTGCGTATGTAAATGCACATGCAACAAATATGTGCATTCGTATATGAAGCGAATACAATTGATTTCTTTCGAAAGCTTTTTGTATAGTAACGCAAATGTTGCTAAAGCTCATGTTTCACTATGCAACATTGTCGTGCGATTTGTTAAATGTGGCATCTCTGCTGAAAAAAAGGAAGAGCATGGCTCAAAAATATAAAATATTTATGACAAGCGAAAGTATATGAAAATTGTCATGTGATCAGAGTTGCATTTACTTCAGCCAGCAAAAAAAAAAAAAAAATTGTTTGCAGCATTTTTTTGATAGTGTGGCAACAGGAAAACACTTTTAATGCGATTTTTGAAATAGGAACGCATTGCGTTTAGATTTTCGTGAAACATGTATAGTGAAACGTAGTCTTAATTAGTTGCAGATATCAATCCATTTGCAAGTCAGTAGTTTAAAGGAATGTCATCAGTATTTCTTTTCCCGCATATATAAACAAAATTAGAAATATAAATATCTTTCATTATTTTTAATGTTTTTATGTTAAATTGTACATTTTGTGATATTCAGACACATACTACTACCGATCACATTATCGCCACATCTTTGCCGTCTTCGTTTTTTCTTTATTAATAAAAGCATTGATTTTTATAATTTTTTACGTGGTTCATGGTTTCGGTTTATTTCGCGGTTTGAACGGAGCAGATTTTCGGAATTAAAGTTGAAATATATTTTGCTTTTCTAAAAGTCCGTCTTTTGTTCCCAGAGAAAATATAAAGAAATAAAATCAAAGAGGATTTTTCTCCAAAAGGAACTCTTGGTTAAAATACTACGTATTTTTTTTTCTATTTTTTTATTATTTATTTACATTTTACTCCTTGTAACCAGTTTTCAGTTAGTTTTACAGCTTTCATTACAATTACAATTCTCATTTATTTCTGCAGAGAAATTTCTTATAATATCTTTAATTGATGTAACAAAATACTTTTTGGCAAGCAGCTGTTATTACTCAGTAATCAATTTTTTAATGGCAATACAACTATATTTTCAACTGCATTTTCGCTTTTTAAATGCAATGAGATTAAAATCTTCAATATAAAATTTTTTTTTCTAAATTTATTGACAATATGGGAAAATTTATGCTTTTCTAATTTCAATGTAATCTTCCGCATCGGAATTACTTTCACATTTATTGCATATGTGATCGTCGATATTTCTTGTCTTTTCTATCAGTTTCCTTAGCGCGATCATGTTCATTTAAATTCAAAAAAAAAAAAAAAAATGTTACATTATATAATACATTACGGGTAATATATATAGTAAGTGATGGTAAATATGAGTTTAAAAGAGATTGAAAATTTATTCCTGTGGATTCTAACAAGTAATTAGAAATTATTGAACCAAATAAATTTCCATAGGCTGCTTAGCATTTATGGTTTTATTTAATTGATAAATTCTGAATTGATAAATTCTTTCCGGAATTCATTTTATGCCAATAACGTATTTTGGCATTCTGGAAGACGACTTGCCTCAGACATTCATACGATACATTTACACGTAAACCTGACAGTGATACCCTCCTATTTTAAACAACCCAATGAAAATGGCATTGCTGATGCCATACTATCACACAAATTCGAAGCAAAGCAATATATTTTTTTTGCTGATTGAAATAAAAGCAACTCTGTTTTTTTGCTAGTCATAAAAATTTGACATTTTCGGTCCACACTATACAATTTTTACAGTAGAGGGTACACATTTAATAAATCGTACGACTGTGCAGGAGGGTGCAACATGGCATGTACAGGCATACGTGGCTATTAAAATGAAACCTTCGTAACACAATTTTTTTATTTTCACTCCTTTCAACGAAATGTTGGAAAAAGTTGTTAACCAAAGTCAATTTGGCTTATCTTAATCTTCTTTTCTGTGCCCCACTCTTTATCTTTATGTGTTTATATAATTTTCGTAATGTAATTTAAATTTGTATATGTTTGCAAAGCTCTTAATTAAATAATAATGCGTAAGATTTTTTTTTTTTTTTTTTTTTTGAAGGCGAAATATGAAATATAAAAACAATGAAATAATGTCATGGAAAGAAAGCTTTTCGAAAATGTATAGAAACAATTAGAGAATTTAAGTTAATTTCTATAAGTTTAGGAGCAAATAAATTCGTTATAAGTGAAACATTTAGCTACAACTAATTATAATTATATTTTTTCTATATTTTATTTAATATTTAAATAAAACTGCTTAAATTCACTACGTGCTGCTGTTTTGAAATCATAAACTAATAGATAATGGCAGATAAAGAGTAGAGTACTAAATCTTAGATAAATAAGCGGAATAGGCTTATGTTTTAGCCAGTTGAAGTCTCCAAAATTTGTGTTTATGCTTGTGCAGATATCGTTTTGCCCGGATAACAAAATATTTTTCTGTTCTTTTATTTCACTCTCAGTGAAATGATATGAAAATAAGAATATTCTGAAATATTTTTTTTATTACCTCTCACAATTTTCGTAGGCCGATTAATTTTTTTTTTTATATATAAAAAATGTGTAGTATCCAAACTTTTACATTACACGTTCTACGCAACTAATCAGGTGATTAAGAGTATTGTGGTTTAGTTTTTTTTACAGTGAAATCACCGAACAGGCAGATGTTGAGCTCAAGTGTTAGATTTTTGTAATTTTTGCGGCAATTTGCGTAAATAACGTGATAACATTCGTTATCGAATTGCAACAAAAATAACAACTATCGCGTTGTCATTGGATACTTCAATAACTGTCGTATGAGGAAAAAACTTTTAATTTAAGCAAAAAAATGTTTTTGATTTTTTGCAAATAAAATTAATTTTTTTTTTTTCATTTTTGTATTTGTTTAATTAGTATGTGTAAAAAATCACTGATATTAAATAAATATAGAAAAAATATTGTCTACATTATTTTGAGACTTGGAAACAAAATTACTCAAGAACTTCTACTTTAAGTTATTCAAAATTATTTCTGTCTGGCCGGATGACTATCTGGCTGGCTGGCTGACCAGATGACTATCTGGCTGGCTGACTGGCTGACTGGCTGGCTGACTGTTTGGATGACTGCATAGTTGGAGGACTGGCTGAATGATTGCCTAGCTGCACTGTGACAGTCTAGCTAGGTGGCTGCAGGGTTGGTCAAGTGGATGCTCCCTGGCTGCCTGGCTGACTAGCTGGATGACTGCCGGGTTGGCTGGGTTTTTGCTTGGCTGACTGAATGGTTGGCATGATAGCTGCATGACTACCTGGGTGATTCCTTTTTTTAAATATTCTTTGTTTGTTCAATTCATCATTCTAATTAATCGGTTACTTATTCTTTCAGATTTTGTCGAATTACCATGCACAGTAAAGCACATATTTTTCAGGACTTTCTTTTCCCTATTATTATTTACATTGTTACACAATGCAGTAGCTCACGCCCCAAAAAGCTTTCCATATGCAGTAACTATACACATTTCTTTCTATAATTTCTTCGGCATTCCAACTATAATAGATTTCTATAGTCGAAATGTGTTAATGAGTAGAAATTTTCCTTAAAATCTGCTCAGATAATTTTAAAGAAAAATTTCGTATTATTGCCGGGATAGAACGTTTCTAATATGTCTAGAGTAGTGTGTTGCAATCAACACAGCTTTTGTCACAAGGCTCAGCTGCCATTGTCTATTGCATCTATTAGATAATAATCTGGAATTAGTCTCTAATAGATAAAATAAATAATGAACTTTTATAGTATTCGTAAAGCAAGTGTCAAGTGTTAAGACACGTGTTACTAGAAGATCCTTTAGAACCATTTGAGTCAACCTTAAAATATGTGTGTATAGAAATTTTTTAAAGAGTGACATATAAAATCAATAGAAATATTAAAAAAATTGCAAAGTTTGGGGAAATATTTTATATCCTTCGGATAATAAAGCCTGTATTTCTAATGTAGTTTTTATAACAATTTTTACTCCAGGGAAGCGTTGAAGTCTGCGAATAGAGATTGTTATAAGAAAAGAGCAATACATTATTGTAATTAAAAGTTAATATATATAAAATATATTTGTGTGTCTTTTCAATTTTTGTTAATTAAGAAAAATATTCGCCACGTTTTCATTTTACAAAATACACCTTCTATTCCGCATTAAATCACTTAATCGTATCTAATAAATACCAATTGATATTTTGTAAAATCACATTTATAAAATATTTATTTGATAAAAAGAAATCAAATACATTTAACATTTTGTCGGCTTGTCAGAAGCTCAAAGCTCTAATGCTTCTGATATATTTATGGGAAATGATTACTTTTCGCTTGTGATTTTGATTCCGATCACTATAATGAATGTCTAGCGGAAAGTGTAATACCCAAGGTCTATATCATTATTTTTTTTTTTTTTTTTGCAAAAGTTATTAAATGTTTTGTTAAGAAATTGGTGGCGGAATTATCACTCCTCGCCAAAAAACATTTACAACATTTATCGTGAAAAGCTGATACGCAATTTTAATATCTTGGGGATTCCTTTTTTTTATTTTATCTGGCTGGGTGCAGATATTCGGTTCCAGTTGTCAGCTAATTCTGATCTTCCCTGTAGTTCTTCGCTAGTTCTCATTTAATTTACATTCTCTGTAATTAACATCTCGTTTAATTCATTATAAGATTAGTGATTTCGAAATGGTGCGCTTATATTTTGTACTTTCGCTTGCACTACTTATTTCGTCACTTACCGAAATAACATTTATCTGTCATTAAGATCAACAATATAATTAAATACGTACACAAAATATTTGTAAGCCAAACATATCCTCTTATCAAGCACACTTTAAATCTTCTTTTGAGTGTGAACACTTTTATACATTTGAAGGCAAGTCATGGGCGATAAGACAGGTTATTAATGGCTTTAAAGTTTCATAATGTTAAAAATTAAAAAAATGAGTTAAAAATATTACTTACCTCCTCATTAGCTTCAGTGTAATTTAATTTATTTTATTTTATTTCTAAATAATCTCTGCTGCAAAGCATTTTCCAGTTATTCCAAATAAAATTTTTATAAATATATAAAAATATAAATTATAATCATATTTCGCTTTTACAGTAATTGTATAAATCGATTTGTATACATAAAAATATAAAGATCATACACAAGGCAACAAATAATTTTCAAACATTCTTTGGGGGATCTATTTCGTTTAACGAAAGTGTTGAAAAAAGAAATTAACGCGCCTAATCATTTCGTAATCACCTACGGAAAGGCATACGTAGCATAAGTGAAAAATAATGGGAAGCATAACAACAACAACAGCAAGCGAAAAGCAGAGAGTGAAAGAGAGAGAGAAGCAACTACGACAACAAAAGCCACTAAAAAGAAGGCCGTAATGAAACACGACAAATTTAAACAGACAAGCCAGTCAAAGCAAAAACTACATGCCAACCTCTTGAACAAAAACACAAAAACACAAAAACACAAAAACACTGTGTTCTTCTGGGTGACTTCTTCCGTAATATAGAACGATCGATAGCGATTCTTACAAAAAAGAAACTCATTTTAATACAAAAATCAGCAAGTTTAAAATGTGACCCAAAATCTGCTGCAGGGGCTCTTCTTTGTGAGGCTGAACATGTTCCATGTTCTAAATATCGGGGTTTAAATTAACCTGGGCGGCGGCACTCCATTATGACTATATTGAACCGTGTAGGAAATTCTGCAAAATGTGTCCGAATAAGGAGCGAAAGAAAAAAACCCGTTCGCTATTAATGAAAAAAAGTAAAATTTAAATTGAAACATTCCGATTCTAAGAGAGATCCATTAAGACCCATTAAGTCAGTGAAAATAAAAAAATTTATCCGAATAAGAAATACGGAACACAACAAAAAGTACTTGAAAATGACGATCCAGCAAACAATTTATATCGATGTTTGTGCTTAACCGAGCGCTTTACTTTTTCTCCATTCAGACCACCACGCATTGCATGAGTCCTGATCTTAGAAAAAAAGTTAAGGAGAAGGAATTGGAATTAAATTTCTTTAATTAGTTTTTAAAAACAATTAAAAATTCCGATTATTGCACACAATCCAATCCAATTTCTCCAAGTTAATATATGAGAATATTTAACGGCAAAAGGGAAATTTTTATGAAAAGATAAAATAACTTTTGGAAAATGCCAGAGAATACGGGAAATGTGAGGCAACTGTAATATTTTCAATAGAAACTCTTTCAAAAATTTTCAATATGATTTTCATTTCTGGTGAGAAATATAAATCTAAATCTCATTAAAGTAATGAGGAAGGGTGCGGTATGGTATTTTTTTCGCTGTGTGCCAAACTTGTACAACTGACTTTCATCAACGCCATTTTGTTAATCAATTTGGAAATATTTTTTAAATTCCTTATTTGTGCCTCCTTTGATAACGTGTTACTTTAATGTAACTATAGCAAAACTTTTTGTGTTTCACTGTAGATATATTCTATGGCACTCGATTCTACGAATATGGTGTACTTTTTCTTTCACCGGTATCCAGTGAAGATACTATATTTTTGTTTTCTGCAAAGTTTTTGAAGTATTGAAAAAATACAGCATGTCGAGGTTGTTGTGGGATACCCAGAGTTTTGATTCAGAGCGGAGAGTATTCATTTAATACTGGCTAGCAGATTACAGGCTGATTTACGAGTTATAAAAATATTTGGTACACTGGCAAATAAAAAGCGATAATATCGTTAATGTTTGTCAACAAAATATCAAGGCTTCTTTATGAATAGCGGCCATCTCTAAATGGAATTATGCGACATTGGAATTTATCAATTCAGAATTTATCAATTAAATAAAACCATGCATTTGCGAGCTTGTTGTTATCTCTTCATGTTGCTGTATGACGAAAATCCAAATTTTTGTATCCCTCTATGTTACTGTACAATGCAAGTTCAGCGGGAACTGCTCGATATCTTGAAATTCAGAGAGAACCTCCAGGAAATTGTAACTCCAATACATCATACACCAAATATCTCCAAATAAAAATCCATACTAGACCATATGTTAGAATATTAAGTCTTCCCAGCAGTAAGAAGTTGAATAACACTATAGCAACTTTTCTTAACTTCCCAAATAGAGACCTGCGGTTTTAGACAATTCGATTGTATACTATCAAGGTGATTTCAAGAGGAAACCACTCTTAAATGATTCGCCGAGTGGATTTAACACTAAGAATAATGGTAATTAGATCGAATGTACTCATTACCACGCTTCCATAATAGAAATAGTTGGATCTTTCGGGATATTGAGTGGCGAGCAAAGTTTTTCATATAAACGATTTTTAAATTGCCAAAAAAAAAAAAAATCTTAAAAGGAAAACCAAATGAAGCCTTATCGAGATCACTTTAATATATTAATTGATTGATCATTTATATTCCACTAAAGAATTGTTAAAGTACATTGATTTTTGCCAGGTTGTACGTGTAGTGGTAAATTTTAAAGTTTGTTAAAAGTACGAGTACATGAAGAAGAAATAACACATTCAAGCTTACTTTAGTCAAGTATGCCCAATACTTGTAATATGTAATATCTGTGTGATAATGTAGCCTTAGAAATTTGATTGTGTCAGCTATTACATTTCCACCTGTAAACGCATAAAAATATGAAATCCAGCTAAAGAATTCTTTGAACTTATTAAATGTGTGAAAGATTAAATAAGAGATGAAATATTAACAACAAAAAAATTTTCCATTAATGCAGTCAATGCCGCAACTACACAGTTTTGACTGTTTCATTTCATTTCAGCTTTTTCTTTTTTTAATGCGGGCAAGATATGAGATAAAGAAAAGAATATGATTTAATGATTTCAAATATTTCTTTAATCATTTAGATATTTTATACGCATATACACACATGCAAACACACATAGAAATCATATGTGTGTTAATAAGGCCGTTGAAAAATGGGGAAAGAAGAATGCCATACAGTAGCCAAAGAAATATTTATTTTATTAGATTTTTTCAAAAGACACAATTCATCGAAAGTGACTTTAAGCAAATGTTAAAAAATCCCATTTTAAATGATTAAGAAAATGGGAAACACAAAAAAAAAACGGATTTACTTTAGAATATCATTTGTAACATCATTTCATCTGGCTGTGTGCATGTGACTTTGTGTGTGTGTGTGTGTGTGTTTGTGTTTTCCAGCTTGTACGCCGTTGTCGGGAAAAACAATTTACAAAAAAAAGTATCTTTTTTGTATGCATTTTTATTACAAGTGATTAAAGTTTTAAATCCGAATACGCCTTATTAATTGGCTTGCAACAGATGTTAGAATAATCTTTAAAGGCTGAATAATGTTTATGTAGATATTTTGTGTTATGAAAGCTCTGAAATTCAGTTTTACTATACATACTTGTTTTTTTTTTTTCAAGAATATACGAGTATACCTGGATTGGAATTTTTGCTTTTATTTTTTTTATCAAAAATATAATTATAATTGAATTTTTTATTTAGTCCGGTCATCATTTCATTTGAAAGACAAAGTTAGTAAATACAGATAAAGTAATTATATTCCGCATAATCAATTATAAATTTTAATACATTCATTAAGACATGTGTGAGTAAATTTGTTTTTGTAGTGTAGTTGTAGTTATTGTTGTTGTTGCCTTTTGAGATAAACACTTAATTGACTTCGAAATATACCCGGAGCCATGTGCACACATTGGCAGATAAATATAAAGACAATTTAAGTTATTTGGGTGCGCATGTTTGTGTTTATGTGTGAGTATGAGTGCGAATGTATGCGACAATATTTTATTTGCTTATTATTTAAGCTTTACTAAATGAAATCAATTTTTATCGCACCTTTTTCGGATTAATTCTCATATCAGCTCACGTTCTGTGTGTACTTAACGAACTTGTATTTACACTCGCATAAACACACAGATACGCACACAGATATTATCACGTCTATAGTGTAATGCCTTTGCGAATTAAACGCTACGAGTACGAGTATTTACTTAACAGTCTTAGTTAAGCTTTAGATAAAAATGTAAGTTCCATTTTCAGTGATAAACAAACTATTAATAATAAGCATTTTCCTTCGAATCGAACGTTATTTTTTTCTTTATTTGAGCATTAATACAAATCATTGTTGTTGAGAAATTCTTACCTTTGATCCACATTATTTGATATTATTTGATTAAGACAGCTAATGAATAACTTAATTTGAAAAAAGCTCTAAAAAAAATCGTCTAAAAATCTTAATCCATGCATACAAGCTGCGCAAACTTTTGTATATCTCGAAATTATTAAATACAAATAGAATTCGCTAAACGGTGAGTTGAGTGAATCACGATAGTGGCTGCCGTAGCGAAGCATGTTTTTAATTGCCACGAGTGAGCAGGGTCTGAGGTGAGCAGGTTTCTCTGCTTAATTCATTGATAAAGACCATTAGGGAGCCTTAAATTATTCCCAACATTGTTTGATTAGGTTTTACACTGGATAGGCGAAATATGGTTTCGCTCTTATTGGCTTACCTTTTTGAAAATTTTGAAGGCTGTTTTTCTCATCTTCCTTTTCTCCAATCCTTAATAAGAAATAAAAATTATAGACAAGCAATTGCAGTGTTTTATTATTTAAAGCCATCTAACAAAACCGATCCAATCCATTGATTGTTAGAAGAAAATTTCAAATGAATATTTCAAATTTTAACAGATTTCCGATCAGGATTTTTCCAATAATAAATAAATGAAATGAAAAATAATTTCCTTGAAAGGGAATTGTAAGATGAAATTTCTCTAAATGTTTTCAAATGGGAATTCTTAATTTTTCAATATTATGAGACTTTTACGACAGGTAAATTTTCTCTGCTGAGCCACAAAATCTGTCGCCATGTCTTCTCGAATTGCGCCCAGCATAGTTTGCTTTTTCGTATTAAACTCACAAAGTGGAGGTTCTTCAGTAATTTGCTTCTAAGTGGGCATAAGGTATGACAGTTATTTCGAGTAAAATTTTTAAATAATAATGTTGCTTAAATCGTGTGCCTTACTGAGTTGCTCCGACTGTCGAATAAAATATATAAATTGAAAATAAGAAATAAAGCAAATTAGGTAATATAATAAAATAAAGTAAGTAAAAATCAAATAGAAAATTTTTGATAATTTTTCCGAATTAAACTATTTTTGAAAGCATTTAAATGCTCGATCTATCATGCGTGGTAGATTAGAGTCGTATTGAATTGAATTCATGAAAGAAATTAAAACCAATTAAAGTAAAATAATATTAATTAAAATATTTAAAAACATTTTTTTCTGGGATTTCGGGTATTTTTTTTTAATTTATATAAAAAATTGTTTTTTGCGAATTCCCTACAGAACTCATAGGTTAAAGATAGCGAATATGTGATATTACAGAACTTCACAATCAAATCAAGCATCGAGATGAAATATATAAAAGAGAATGGAAGCAACAGGCATCACTGTTCGCTGGCACTAAACTGTATTCACGAAAGTTCTCAAGAAACTTTCTTGGATTCGAAACCGCACACTCTGGGAATAGTGGCTCTATTTATTTAAGGTATTATGAATCATAGCAGAGGTTTCTTAATATGTTTACCGATCGTTATATTACAAATATATTCTTCATTTATATTTTCTGTTCTGTGTTAATGATATTTAGAAAATAAATACCAGGAAAAAGGTGATGCTATTTGACTTCATACCACACTTATTACTAATTATTAATACCTTGAATATTAAAAAGAAGCACTTTTATCATAAAACGATTAAGAAATATTCTTGCAATCTGCTTATTCGTACACCCATTTCATATCCCTTAAGGAAATGCAAATGTATTCTTTCGTGAAACCAAAATTGCTCAATGTGAAGTGTGTGTGCGTGTGTGCGTGTGTGTGTGTGGATGAGGCAATATGTGTATAATTTTACATGGAATGGAATACCTTAAAGTATTTATTAGGTCTTGGGGATTATCTTATCTGCGCGTATGAATTGTTGTTTTAAATTTTCATAAATACTTGGCGCAAAGGGGAAACTAGTAGCTAAGCCAACAAAAGCAGATAGGCAGACAGACAGACAGACAGACAGACAGACAGTCATACATGCCAACTCGCTGGCGTATTATTTAAACACTTTAAAGTAGGAGACAGCGGCACAAAAAGCATTAAGTTATTAAAATTTAACTTTAAGAAATGAAAATTTAATTTTACGGTTTCATATTTTTGTTCAAAAGCCGTGTGTGTTCGTGTATGCGCACTTGCTTGAGGCATTAAACAAATAAATGAATAAATAAATAAATAAATATTGGACGACATTACTTTCATTTTGCTAAATTTTGTCTTTTTTTCTGACTCAAGTAATATTTTTAACTCACCTTTATGCAGTTTTAATGTTATAGTTTTATTTATTTAAATTTTAATACAATTTTTATTTTAACTTTTTTTTAAAGCTCAAAGGCTTCGTAAATAAAGTACGAAATGGTAATTAAGGCAATTACAGGGTGTAGAGAAAAGATAAGAGAAATTGCAATTTCTCGTACATGCAAATTCATTAATTGCTAATTTTCATATTAGCGTTGTTGATTGCTGGCTGCTGCTTGCTTTTGCAGCTTTTTTAATACAGATAGTGAACGTTATTTTTGTGACACCTTATAATAGCCTTTCGGACTACTAGGCAATGTAAGTAAATGTCACACAAAGGTAAAGTATTATTATTCATTTGCAAAGTACAAAGCTATTGTTTACAAACCTCAGCTGTTCTGATATCCAAAAGCTTTCGTGCTCCATAAATGTGACTTCCTTGCGAATGCAGAGGTGCATATATTGCTGTTGCTTTGCAATAAAAATTCTGATAAAGAAATATAATTGGACACTCGCACCTTTGCACTAAAATGCGAATATCCATATTAAACGGTTGCTCCCACATCGCCATCATTACACGTCACAATAACAATATTACAACTTTTCAAACACCCTTTTTTTTTATCAGGCTTTGGTAAATCGTAAGTTCCACGTATTATAATGCATTATCAGTATCTTTTTGTTTTATGCCGCGTTTTTGCCGCGTTTTTTTGTGGTTTCTGTTTTTTTTTCTGATACATTCTTAATTATTTTTTTTTCGCTCTACTTATTTTTCTTTAGTTTTATCATTCTTATCTACTGATAAAGATTATGTATATCTAAAGCTAAATTATATACAATAATTATTAAATATAATCTTATTATTAGCAAGACTGAGAAGACAACAAATAGTTTTATTACTGCAATATTATCTTGTTTTTATGTACATATGCAGTGGGTAACAAAGAATAGGCTAAATTGAGGTCTACCTTGAAATACGAGGTACACTGAACGTATTGAGCTTAAAAAGATTGTTCATACTACTAAGAATTAGCCAGAAAGATTTTTAACAAAATGTCCTGGTAACATTAAAGTCTTGGCAGTACGACAAAAGACTTTTCTTTCTTCTGGTAATATTTTTGTTATCCTACTTTTGTTAACTACTGTCTATATTAAATTTTAAATCAGTGTTATGATATTACAACTTGATAACGATGAAAGTAGATGACAGCTGTTAATCAGTAAATCCAACTATTTCATAGCCACCATGTCAGACCAGCAATCAGGCAATCGCCCCTACCAATGAGAAGATATAATAGAGCAATACGTTGCTAAGCTGCTATTTGGAAGCATTTCACAAGAACTGGGAGGGAGGTTGTATGGTAAATGTTAATCGTTTAGAAATTAGGCCTACACCCTTAAACATTCTAACTACGCCACATGAAATGTTTAACTACTGAATCAAATTTATAAGAATTTCTTCTTATAACTCCCAGGTGTAGGAAGCGAAGTCGCGACTTGAGCCAAAGAATCCCTCAATATAAGGAACGAAAAAAAGAAAGACTTCAGACTTCAAGTGTAAATAACTCCCTTCAGCGAGATTTTTTTACAGAAACTAAATTTTCTACAACTTCTAATGAAACTTGCTTACATTTCCTAAGATGTATGAAAGAGCTTTGTGTAATTTAAGACCTTCTTTGAAAAACTTACTTCAACATTTTGAAGGATAATTTTTATTCAAATTTATTTACATGTCTTTTTTGTCAGTGTGAATAAAACCCAGTTCCACTATTGCAACACCAACTTATAACTCATTTGACTTTTTACAGTCAACATTTAAAATTTAGGAAGCGATAATTTAAAACTAAGCGAATGCCGCTCCTAATTTAACAGATTCAGGATGTGTTAAGAGCGTAGCGGGATAGCATTAGTATTTTCAAAAAAAGGACAAACAGTAATCTAAAGCAAACCATACAAAAATTATTTATCATATGTATAATATAATTATAGTTATTATTTAATTCATTGTCGGCAATTTCAGACAGATACTGACTTAACACATACATATATTGATTTAAATCAGTAATCTTAAACTATATATAAATTGACATTAGAATCGAACAAGAGCAACACAATACAAATGCCAGCAAATATAACATGATTTTTTACCAGCAGAATTATTAATTAACTTAAAACGTTTTTGTGGTAAGAAAATCTAAAAGACAAGGCACAAAGTGTTTCTTTATCAGTGAAGCGGCAAATGGAAAAAGGAACCAGAGTGTTAGAAACATCAACGACAACATGACGAGCAATAAGAAAACAACAAAAACTGTAACATGAAAATTCTGTAGCAATTATTGTTTGTTAAATGGAAAGAAAGGCTGTTGAGGTTTTAAGCCAACTAAGGCACGCATACTACTACGAGCATTCTTTGAAACCGTCACAATAGACAATTGCACGTCTGACACCTTATACACACACAAACACACACACCCCCCGATATACTCGCCCATACAAAATTATTAAATAGACGTACGAGTCCATAAGGAAAGAAGAGCACAGTCTGGTTAACGGAAAAATGAATGCGGTTTGTTTTGAAATGAAATTATTGATGACATAAATTTACAGCCAATCACATACACAAACACATACACAAGCAGATACTTAACGTATACAAATCATATATATATATATATATATATATATGTATATATATATATATATTTGCCTACTTGCAATCCAAACATATTTATGAATCGATATGCGGTGAAAATTATTCTGCGGATTAACTCATTTATTTTTTTTATCAACTTCAAGGTTTGTCTCTTAATCACTGACTTGCCTCTTAAATGAGCGCAGAGAGCGGGAGGAAAAAACTTTAAGTCAAACCACTGAACTTAAAACGTCAATGGACGATTTTTGCTTATGCTCGTATAGTTAATATTGTATTGAATATTATTGTTACCTTATTCTTGAAAAGCTTAATACTTGTGCTTAAATACTTAGTGCCCTACACTAGGCTCTACTGACTGAAATCAAAAAGTTTCTTTGATGTTGAAACTCATTAGTAGAACTTTTCAGTCATTGAGGGAAAAAGCTAAACATTATAAATCTATTCAAATCGAAATATGTTACTACTCATTATAAGATTTTTTCTAAACAAAATGGTATTTTTATTTTTCGTAAAATGGCACCAACATACTTTATATGACTTAATGTTTCAACAATCAAGAAGAGGAGTACACTCTTCTTATTTACTGGATATTTTATAAAAATAAGCGCTTTCTAACAAAATAAGTGATATCAAGATTTCTATCATAAATTATATTCTTATGTCATATACGAAAAATTATGACGTTGAAGAGGCTTCAAGTTAAAGGCAAATAAAATAAATCTCATCCGATGTAATGATTAGCAATTCTCGCATGAAGTTATCGGCATCGGCTGTAGATTTCGAGTAGAAACTGCAAAGCATAAATGGTTTCAAATACGACCCACAATAAGAAACTTTTTGTCCACCTGGCCAGAAAATTTTATTTCTAAATAATTCAGTAATCAAAATAAGATTTTTAGTGTACACCAGTCAAGAAAAGCACTTTCTTTCGCTGCTTTTAAGGCTTTACTTGTAGTACAATACAATTAAGTACTGTCACCTATAAAATTGTTTTTTTTTAGCGTTTTAATCGTTATATTGAGTAATAGTGCAAATACAATAGCATAGTCTATGGGCCTGCACTACACTCGCTCGTACTTATGCATTCACTTGTCGAAAGGGTTCACGCTGTCCTTTAAGCTCAAATCCCTTCAGAGAAGAAATTTAAGAGCACTACATCTGGTCACAGTTCCCAACTCGTTTGTTTTAAAACAGCAAAAATAAATTTTTACTTATTTGCATACATAACTTTTATTAATCTTTATTTATTGTTTTTTTAATAACATTTTTAATCAAAATTTGTAACAAGAATTAAAAGAAAATTATAAATTTTATTTTGTAATGTTTCGACTTAGTAAAAAAACAATTTTAGTAAGAAATTGTTTATTAAAGAATTGTTGATGGCGTAGATTAGCAGCAGAAGAAGAACGTACATTTTAAAGCCTTTTCCATTAATCAATTAATGTTTTCATTGCATTTGGTACGGATGTATTATGAAGAAGAAGTATAACTTTATAAGACAAGATTATAAGAGATAAAACTTACGGATGAAAAGAGGGCGTAAATCTTTTCTATGTACTTATAAAATGTATATACCTTTGCGTCACATATTATGGAATTGATTTTGAATAGCAAGGAAATACATTTGTCTCAATTTTCCGTATATTTCTTTAAGACTGCGATGGATCTGCCAGGCTTCCTCTTGACTTAAAAAAAACAAAAAAAAAACAATGAAAGAAAACAAATTTTAAATTTTCTATTGAAGACCTCAATTTAGTATCTGTGTAGGGTGTTTCTAAATCTAATCAGCAAAGTTAATGTATTTTTGATTTTCTTTAAGCTTAAATCCATACACATGCAGGTAAATCTCTTATGTATGAATTTCTATATGAAATAAACAAAAAAAAAAAAAAAAAAAAAAATATATATATTAAAAGTTGAAAAAATAAACGGAATACAAAAGAACAAAAACAAAAATCGTGTATAAATACGTCAACTAAGCATTATAAATTATTATAATCCAATCGGATTTGAATAATTAATAAATTTTTATAATGATTGTTAAGACTTTTTTGAAAACAACAAGCGAACTGTGGAACAAAGCAAAGCAAAACAACGCAATTAAAAAGGAACGTGTAATATAAGACATCAGAATAATGAAGACCAGCCAAGTCTATACAAAGAAACAAAAAGGAAATACGAAATAATCTTTAGAGTAAAAGCTATATGTGTGCAATAATCCCAAATAAATATGACGCTTCCAGCGGCAAAAATGTTTAGGAAAAATTACACACACAAATATAACTTTACAATAGTCAATAAACGAAAAGAAAAAAAGGGGTCATATTAAAGGGGGCCAACTGAAAATGCAAACATTTCTTATGCATATTAAGCAATGCAGTCGCTTGCGAGAAATGGTCTGCCGCAGGTGTGGCAATGGAGACATGCAAAGTCTGCTTGAATGGATTTTCTGCTGTTGAGCCAATCACAGCTTATATATGTATAATTAACTTCATGGTGTTTTTGTCGGTGGAAACGGTGTAGACAGTAATATATATCTTTTATCTATAACTTAGGAATTGCGTTAAAAATTTGTTTGTTCTTTCTTATTGTCGGCTGGTGAATTTATTTCTGCTGATTTTCTAAAAGCGTTGTTGTGCGTTGATGTGAGACTATAAATCTTTCAATCAATCGTGTATTCTAAATCTTTATTTCCCCTCCATTTGCCATGTCCTACAACGTTACCTTTCTAGGTGTCTAGATTTGGTTTCTTTGCGCTTTACATATTTATAAAGGCGTATGAAATAGACAGTCTAGAGAAATTTTGCCATTTCATAGCAATAAATGCCCTACTGCTTCTGTCTCGAAAATGTCAGAAATATATGAAATACGTGTTTACAATTATTTATAAAATTTTTTTATGTCAAAATATCTGGGCCCACTAATGACATTATCACACTTTGAGAAAACGTTTTCCCATTTTCATAAAAAATTAAAATTATCCAGTACGAAATAATAAAAAATTGGTCCGAGAAATAAAAGTAAAGAATTATTATTTTACATTTCAATTTTACAAAAATGAATTTTCCCTGACAGAATTTCTTTTCGATTTATTTCGTTTCGAATTATTTTTGAAGTTTGGTTATAACAAATAATTTAAAACTTTATTCTTGTTATGTTATTTTCAATATTTCATTACATGTTGGTAACGCAGTGGTAGTTCATAAGGAAACTTTTCTTTCTGCTTTCGAATACAAAATTTTCCAATCTTAGTTTTATTTATTTTATTAGAAAAGTAATAACGAAATTAATTATTTTGGTATTAATTTGGTTTTGTAACATTTTACCTTTAACTCTAAGGATTATTATTTTCTATATGTTGTCCATGAAATCATGTGTTAATGACCCCAGCGGAATAATTTTTAAAATTAATAATTTTTGACTATAAAAATTATATGGAAAACGAAAAAGCTAAATTACAAATTTGGTATCTCAATGTTATTCTGGCATTTTCACTTAATTGATACGGTTTATAAAGAAACACCAGCTGATATATTATGTGTACATTGCCACAAATCAATTGAGAACAACAAAGGCCCCATTGCAACATGCATTGAAGAAGAACGCTTCAAAAAAAAGATCCAAAATAGTCCACTATTGCACTTCAAATGCCACACAAAATAAATTTTATAAAAAATTTGTGCTTTTACAGAACTTCTCATACTGCCCCCAAATGGCCATACACAACATATACTCGCATACATATACATAAGTATGCATTCATATGTGTTATTACACATGGAATAATAATAAAAAGGTGTTAAGACGGAAGGCAATGATTCAGTGAAAAAAAAAAAAAGAAAGGAGCGCTCGCCGTTGGATGACACCGCATACCCAACACAATACAAACGAACTAGAAACGCTGAAATAAAACCCACAAAGAGAAAACCATTTAAAAAAAGTTATGTGAGTGGAAACGATCATTTATTTGTTAGCAACACAATGTTGCTGTTAAGGTATCTGCGGCACCAATCGCTGACAAAAAAAATCGTAATTATATTAAAAACTCATTATGGAGGCGATAAAATGCATATTTGACTACTGGTCTTCGCATGGAGAAGCGACATCAATTTGGACTGCGGGAGTTTAATGAAATGAGGCATAAATTTAAACGTTTCATTTGTTTGTGGCGGTCACAAAATTTTTCCATTTGATAGAAAAAAATATTTGACATATCAAATGTTGCTCCAAACTGTGGTCATTTAGTTAATTAGAGATAATTTTCTATAACTTAACATGTACAATGTTATCCTGTGTTTCATCACAATGTCAAAAGGAGTTTAAATTTGTTTTGTTCAAACGCCTTTTTAAAAATATCTTTGAAGTAATTTTTATTATTAATTTTATTTATCTATTTTAATTTTTAAGGAAAAATTAGTCCGTTTTAATGTGACTGGAAAGGCAATTATCCTTTTTAATAGAACTAAAGAGAGCTTTAATAAGGAAAGTCTAAAATCGGGGGGGCCGATAACTGCTTTAAAAAATAATTCGCAAAATCGTCTATTTATTATTCGTGAAATGTTTTAATGCAAAAGGCGGAGTCACCGGTTATTTAATATCAGCATGTTATATTATAATACTAGCCGCACCCGGTCCGCGTTGCTGGGCCCAAATTTTTCTTTTATTTTGAAATTTGAAATTTTTCTTTTATTTTCAGTTTTATATAACAAAAAAAAATTTTATGTATAAGGCGGTGTCGGAATACTTAATGCCGCCACACGCCGATTAAGCAACCAACGCCTCCAGCGAAACAGAGCATAGGGTTATCGCGCTAACCTCTATCGGCCAAAAAACCTACATAAGCCATCTGTCTAACGAAATGCACAGAAACACTCCTCACGAGTATATAAAATTTATGCATATAAAATTTGGTCAAAATCGGTCCAGTAGTTTTTGAGTTTATCGATCACGAACATACACGTCATTTTTATATACATATAGATAAATCTAAGTACGTACAAAAAAAAAAAAAAAAAAGGCTTTACAGTCCCCACATGGCTACAAAAAATGAAGGTCCACTGCTTTATTTTTTAATTCGAAGCTCTCGTTCACTGAACTAGCAAATGTTTCAATGACGAACGGCTAAGATCGTCAGTCCAATCCGTACTTTGCCCATTATAGAGAACTGGTTATAAAAGTTATATACAGTTACCTGTATCAGCGATAAGAATGTGCATATAAGCACAATCACCCTCCTCTCCGGACTAACGTACTAGTATTTCTTCAGGGAAGTAAAACAATTAATATAATTAATACCAGATGCACTTTCGTATTCCTCAGTCCTCTTGCCAATATAAGATAAAATTCCCGCACAATACTTCACAATGAGTAGGCCTCATTCCTTCAAGTTTATTTTCAATATTAGCTCGAGTGTCAGATGTGAAACCAATAATTCTTGTAAGTAGTTTTTTAATTATAAAATGAAAACGCTTCGTGCTAATTACACTCCGGAAAATAATTTCAAGGACCATATAAAGTCATTATGTGAATTGTTATCAATTGTTTCTGATTTCTTATTATTAAAGTCGTTTGAAAAAAATTTCACACTGAAAAAAGAATTGCCAAAATATAATATTTAGCATAGGAATTGCTGACTTCGGCCTAACCTCGGTTTCCTATCAGCATTTTTCCGCATGCTAAACCAGATCGTCAACGAAACTTTACTCTGGAAACGTCTAAATGGGCCAGAAAAGCTAAAAAATAGATAAAAAGTAAGTGGTTAAACGAAACCAAATTGTGTTTTAATTAGGATTAGCATCGTATATACATACATACGAGTCACCATACACATACATATATGTATTTGTATAGTTTCGTTATGTAAATAAATATAAAACCAATTAGTAGAGAACTCATTAACGGTCGCAACTACAAACACAAAATAAAAAATATAAACCACAGCCACACGCCCATACAGCCGGGCGCACTCCCCTGACTAATAACCTGCTGCCCGATTTACGTGTATCAAACTCTCAAAGCAAAGCATTTCTAGTTATTCATGCATTTATTTGTTTATTATTATTGTTTTTTTTTGTATTTTGTTTTCTTTTTATTTATTTATTACATTTAAATTCGTTTCGTTTTTATTAGCAATTAGAAAATTGCATCTGAAACATAATTTGCGTTTACACCTTCAAACAAATGGCGATTAGATTAAGCAATAATTTAAACATTTTGCAATTAATTATTATTCGATTAGAGTGTATATCAGTAGCCCTCTTTAAGTGGCTGATTAAAAGCACAATTTTGTATTTGACTGTCGTACGAATCCAAAATCCAAAGTTTTAACTGAATAAATTTTTTTTTTTATTCAATTTTTATTGAAAAATGTTCTGAAAAACAGATGTTATTCAAATAAAAATATAATTCTCAAAAATGTAATTTTCTTATTATTATCAACCGATGGCTGGTGGTAAAGTTTCCCGATTGTATTTATGCACAAGCACTGAAATGAAGAGCCAACCCAGTCAAAAATAATCAATTTATTTCATAAGCAATAATTTTTAAAAATTTAGTGTACAATTAAAAATTTAAAAAAAAAAAAATTAAAAAAAAAAACAATAAAGATTAAAATTATAATTAATGGGTATTTTATTTTGGACTTATTAGGAAGCTGCTCAAAAACTTTCATATAAATGAGACAGTCTGCAAGAAAAGTAATGCAACTCTGAAGCGAGACACAGACCAAATGCCGCAAACTGAGGTACTGGTGTACTGCAATTAAATTTAATATCTATGTGTCATCATTATTGTTGTTTTTTTAAATAATATAAACAATGTGGTTAAGGATTTTCTCAAGATGATTCATCGATAAAATTAGAAATGATAAGTAAATTCTCTTGCTGATAAGAAATCGCCAAATACTAAATGCTGAACTGATTAGCCAAATATTGCTAATTGGATATTAATAAAAAAATAACGGTAATTTCAAGTTTGTTTTAGTATGTAAAGTGAGAGAATTTGTATAAGATGGTTTCAGCTGGCTACACGTCCAACATGTTTCTGCCCAGAGGACGTATGATTTCCTCTGCTTTATAAGCATTCTGTGCTAAGCTTTTATGTACTTTAAAATTCAATACGTTTGGTTTGCAGCTGCTTGGTGATACTTTAACTTTTCATTTAATATTATTAAACGGTGCTCTCTTCTCTTTCCAATAAGAGAAGGGATACGATGGCTTTACAATAGACAGAGATATTCTCGTGGGCGTTTGTAATTTAATTCCTGATTTCGAATAACGTTCGCTTTGATGTCAGATTACTTTGATGTCAATTGAGCAACATTTCTAATTTTCGATCATTTTCTTGTCAATATTGTGCGATATTGTCATAAATAATCTCTGTTGCAAGTACACACTTTATAATTCTTTATTTTCTTACACCACAATAAATTGTTTATTTTTATTTCAACTCATTTAGATAAATATTTTCGTAATTTATTTACAAGTATGAACTATTTTATTATTATTATTTTTTTTTTTTAGATAATTTTTTATCGATTTTTTATATGTTTCTAATTGTATTTATTTGCATTTGATTTAACGAATGTAATTGCTGTTGTTGTACTCGTTTGTTTAAAAAAGTTGTTGTCGTTGGAGATTGTACAATCAGGGATTTACAGTGCATGCACAAAAAAAAATGTAGCTTAAACGAATTTCCAGTGTTTGACATAAAGCATTAGAAAAATGTCTTCAGCTGGATTAGTAGTCACGCAAATTTTTTTTTTTATGTTTTTCCTTATTGATTTTATTCAATGATGTTTGTGGAATGCCTCTTTAGCTGTCCATTGATTGATTTGAATTGTTTTTAATATACGTGTATGACTGTTTGACCTTTAATGCATGCCAGCCAAGGGATTAGAATTGTAATTGACTTACCGGTGCAGAGAAATATTTTAAGCGTTTATCCAGAACATGACAAATTGAGGTGAACCTTTCGAAGAGCTAATTAACTAATTAATAAAAAACGAAAAGCAATGACGAAATTTAATTTGATATGTAAGTGCTCTATACAGAAAATTCATTTATAATTTCCATTTATAAGAAGTGTATTATGACTGGTATTGATATGCGAGTTTAATAAATATTGTATAAATCAAATTAATATTTGCAACTTCGATGATCAACTGGGATATGGGCTCTGGTAGTTGTCCTGGACACCATTGTTGACAGCTTTGTCCGAAAGTAATGTCTTCAGACCATCTATAGAGGCGAAAAGTGCAGCTTCTCTTAATGTTAAAGTGCCAGATGCAGCCTACTAAAAAGCGAATGCAAATTTCATTCAGGCGGTTGAAAAATATGTTTTGGTCACTGCCCTCCCCGGCGTGAACTAATGCGAAGCTGGCATTAAAAAAGAAAATAAAGCCACTATTATTGCATAAGAAGAGAACGTTAAATAGAGTATCTAACTATGCACGTACTTATAATTTGTTTACTGCATATGTGTGAATATTTACCTCATTTTAACTCCTGCAGCACTTCTGTTTTGCTTTTATTTTTTTTTTTTTTTTGTTCAAGTGTAAATGATGATGATCACTAGCAAGCATTCACAAAAGAGATTAAAATTTATAAACACAAGAAGTCAAGACAGTCAAAGAATCAAAAGATACTTTTATTTCTGAAAAAAAAAAAAAAAAAAAAAAAAATATTAATAAGAATCTTTTCTCTCGCTTTAAAACTGAAATAAGACTTTGTTTGTTGGCCTAACAGAGGCATGCAGTTTTTATGAGGAAATGCTCATTGTGCGGAGGACGTGAAGGGTATTTTAAAAGTTGATAAAAATAATAATAAAAAAAAACTAAGTATCACTATTGTTGTTAGTATTGGTTGGGTGTTTGTTAAAACGGAGTTGTTGAGCTGCTTAACTAAATCCGGCTTAAAGCGAAAACTGACAGTAAATTAATGTTGACGCATAGTCATAGTTTTTAAGACGTACTCTGTTGTTGTTGCTGTTACTGTTACTGATTTTTTTTTTTTTGCATTTAGGAAACTTCGGCTCAAGCCTTACAAATGTATGCATGCATGCAACAAAAGCCGGTCAGACATTTGCTTACAAACATACTTCGGACTTAAGAGATAAACATTAATATTTATTTCATTTATTTAAAAGACATTTAGCAGAATAAAAGTAAACAGAATAAGAAAAAATTAACAAACAATAACATTAGAAAGACAACGTTATATATTATTTGCTACTCTTAAATATACTCGTACTCTTTTCCTATTTTCAAGATCTCATAGGCCGGCTTACAAGCCGTGGCTTTTCCAAACATCGTTAACAAATTACAGCAACGCAAGAAGAAGGTGTTATTAGCCGTACTTTACTTTATAACAAGACTATAGAGATTAATCATTACCATAAACCCTAAATAAACAAACTGCTCATGTGACATTTTATTTTTTTCTTCTACCTTTTCAACTGCTGCGTTATTGTTAAAGTCTATAAAGAAGGACCTTTTGTTTTATATCAGAGGAGGTTTCATTTGTATTAAATAGATGGGATTATTATGTTTCCATAATAGGATTAACATAATTAGCACACAATGGGCATTGGCTTGAGAAATTCTAGACACGAGCATACACGTCACTGAATATACGTGAGATCAAGAGCAAAAAAAAAAAAAACGAAATACATACATGAAAGATTATATTTTTGGTAACGAAAATTTAAGTAAGGAAATTCTTTCAAACGCTTTTTAATTTTTCATTTGATCATCCAACTTGTACGTCTTTTTTATTTCATTTCATTCTAACATTTCTTTTAGAGTTCTAACAAGAACTCAATAAAAGTTAAAATTTAAGTGCAAAATAATGCAAAAAAATAATAATTTTTTTCTTTCAAATATTTTGCTCTGTATCGAGCGTTTTGTTTGGAGAAAATAAGTTTTTAATTATCTTGTTCTTCATTAGACGATTTTTGTGGAATTTGTATAGCTAAATTTATAATGCGGAGCCTAAACAAAACGGTAAGCAAGCAAAGCAAAATCATTACTTTAAATTCTTACATTGATCTGAAGGAAGCAGCGCAACGTTAAGTTTTAATAATCACTAAACACTATATGCGGCAAAAAACACAATATATGGCGTATCTGTAAAAAGCATGATTTACAATCCCATGCAATCAAGCTATGCAAGCTAATTCCAAACGATTCCAAATACTTCTTGCTAAAAGTAATGCAAACAATACAAAAGTAATGCAAAAAATTACTTGATCGCTTCACCATTATAATTTTATGAAAACCATAATTTTTTTTGATCAGTCTTTCTAAATTCCAGCGCTTGTCTAACACCTCTGCCACAGAAGTGCATTTTAAGTTCATACTAATCAAACCTTTTTATCACATGGGGCCACGTGTGGCCAACTCTGCGATTGTGTATGTGAACAAAATATATCATTGAATAAAAGAGCTGCTGAAAAGTGAGTTCTAAAATAAAATATCTTCTGCAATATTTGAAGCAGTTTTGCCCACATCGTGTAAACACACTTCCAACGTTGTCATCAATTCAATAAAAATTTTAATTCACAATTACTTTCGACACAAACCGAACCATCATTTTATTACAAGAATTTATAAGTTTTAATTTTTTTTTTTGTTTTTTCCTTTTATTTAAAAATAAAAGAACCACAAACGGTGTACAAGTCCAATGTAATGCATTTCAACATTTTCTGTTTTTTCCTTAAAACGTTTATTGTATTTCTTCAACTGTGACAAACCGTTAACGACAAAGGGAAGTTAGACGCCTTCTGGTGATGATAACACATGCATACATACACACAGCCATGTACAGATACATGAACCATACATACATATACTTACACGTCTACTTGGTTGTAACTAGAACTTACAAGATACAAACTTACAATATATGAAACATACGCACACAGGCAGCAACAGCAAACAACATTTGGCTGACAAAGGACAACAGGCGTGCATGAGGGGCAAGCTAAATAGAAGAAACAGTGGATAACATGACAACAAATTAAAAGCGAAAGTCTTTATTAAAAGGCGGTCTTTGCAAATAATTAATAATCTAAAAAAATGAAATGTATACTTGACATTTCACACATGTGAACGTTGTGCTTATCTTACAAGTCGAAAAACGGAAAATAAAATATACTCTCTTTACTGTTGGTTTAATTACACCAAAAATTCTTTTGCATGTACTTGGTTAGGTAGTATGTATGGATGTGTGCCTGTATGTAATTTCTTTAATTTTGTGTTGCATTTAATAATTTGTAAAGAACATCGAAACAGTTTAATTGTTATTTGATTCGATAAGTCACCTTTATATTGGCTTAATTTCAAGAAATTTCTTGTAGTCAAACGAACAGGCAGTGAACTGCCAAATGCTGAAAATATTTTCCAATTATTAAACATATCGCCCTTAAGAAATTGTATTAAGTCGTAGGCATGAATTTTAATTAGGACTCTGGTCAACTTGTAGGTTTTTTCCTGCAAATTTGCATATACGAATACCACGAAAATACAAACTATTTTAAACTATTATTTTAAATTTCAGCAATTTACGAATTTATTGTAAATAACGTAGCTCATCAGGACATCTCACTTCTTACAAACTATTGCAACTTCGGCTTACTTCGGCCCTAATCTGCTCCTCAAGATAAGCTGGGTGTACCTCATATTGTTGCCTTGCTCTTTCTAATCATAATAGTTCTAGTCTGCCTAGCAAGGATATATCCAGCATATGACTTTTTCACATTTTATGCCATACTAGTCGAGCAGATTTCTTTAAGAGTTTTGTTTAGTGTATTTTATTTCATAATTTTTATAAGAGTACATCTTGTTGCACTATTTTTTTATTTTTTTTATATTTTATTTTAATAATAAAAAAAATATATATTTAAAGGACTTGTACGACTTTTAAAGGGGCAAAAATGTAAAACTCTTATAATAACAAAAAAGTTACTAAATTCTCTCAAATGAAATAAGCCAAGTTTTTAAAATAGATTCAAGCTTACACAATAAAAAAAAATAAATTAATCTTAATAAAAATTTTGCAGTTTTCTCTTGGCAAAAGTTCCATGGTAAATTCTATTCAATTTTATATTTAAATAATTTTTTTTATCGGTATCCGGTATCCTTCGGCATAGATAACAATAAAAAGCGCTTCCATTTCAGTTCATAGTTTTTTTCCATTGAATAGTCATCACTTAATACAATAAATAATTATAAAATTTTAAGTAAAAATACTCTACTCTACTTAAAAAAAGATATGCGTAATTCATAAACACTCATACATACGCATTAATACCAATTTCGTATTGCAATATACCATCTCGAGAAATTCGAATGTACAGAGATTTTCTTAAAATTAAAAAAAAAAAATTGAATTTTTTTTATAAATAATTTCCTTTTGATATCAAAGACTAATCAGGAAATGTACACTAAATAGGATTATCCCATAATTTATGACCGTTAACGACAGCAGTTTGTTTGAATACGAAACCGGGGCACTTATATGTGTATTGCAAATGAGTCAATGTACGAAAATAAAACATTAAATGAAACGATCATTAGAGCACCTTTTTGCCTACGATATTAGCACGATCATCGGAAAGATATGAGACGAAAATAATGAACAAAGAAAACTAAACAATACGACCGTGTGACAGATAGTAAAAGTAAATGACACAAAAAATAATTGTGTCATATACGAATAAAACATTAACATTATTTGTTCTCTACAGTTACACACTTTCCTACAAAGGGGAACGTTTGTAGGAATGCACGCATACAGCACAGCTAATGAAATTTAATAACAAGTAAACACACACTTATACATATGCATATACCTACAAATAAATATTAACAATACACACAGACACAGGGACAAATGTGTTGCCCATGAAACCGGAAGAAGGGTCAAGACAATAGTATGAATGCACTTACTCTACACACATTTGTCAGCGGGAACTTGAGGCAACAAAAAAAAAAAAAAAAAAAGATATTTAAAAGGCTAAAAAAAAAGGAAAGAGAAGAACGTCTCGACGAAAGGAAATACTAGACAAATAGTTGTGAAGAATTATGGAAGATTAACTTGCTTGCATATCTTTGGATTTCGTAGTTGATATGCCCTTGTTCAGTGTGCAGGCTAATTCCCATGTATGTATGTACATTGGCAGTCAGTGTTTACACAACGATTACAGGTGATCCCCGTTTAACACGTTACTGACAATCCACAAAAATCATCTGCTATGGAAATTAGGGCAGTCATTTGATATGAAAGGCGGGACTAGCACAACAAGAACCTATATTGGGTTCCAAAAAGAAACAGTTCTTTATATTCCTTGTACTCGTATAATTATTCTTAAATTGTAATAAAAGTTAATGCTTGTAAAACAATAAACAAAAAGTAAATAAAATTAATTTAAGTGCGGAAAGAAAATACTTTTCATTTCTTTACCATTTAAGACGTTATATTTCTTAAGTAAATTAAAATTTTTTTAAAATTTTTATATACATTCTAATTTTTCCAAAATCAAGAAACATTTTCCAAGCTGTAAGACCAAATTTTCAAATAATTATTTGAATTAAATTTTCAAGTAATTTTTATTAGATTTGATTCACCGTATTATTTAAGTAAAATTTTATTTAATTTTTTTCTATCTAAATTTATTTTCTATAATTTCAATTAAACATAATTAAACAATTTCTAATAAAGTTTAATTAATACAATTAACTTTTTTTTTTAAATTTTATATAAAAATCTCTTTTAATAGTTTTTATGGATGCATCAAGTTGAAGAATTAATACGTGAATTATACAAAAAGAGCTTCAATGAAAAATGTAATATATATGATGCATTCTCCTATATATAGGACTGATCTTGCACCATTGGACGACCATTTGTTTCGGTTTCGGAATTCTGTCTCCTTTAATGGAGTGAAGTTGGTTTCAAGATAAGCCTGGTAAAACCAGAAACCAGAGATTTACAAAACGAGAAACCAGAAAAGATTTACACTGCTGCCATAATATTTCTAGCGGGCCAAAATTGTACATATTTGGTGCATTAAAGTTCATTATATATAAAAGAACAACAAATAAGTTGAAGTTACATTAGAAATACGAAAATACATTTTCAACTAAGCAATATGTTTTTATTGTAAAGATGTTTGTATATTTCATTATGCAGTGATCATACTTCGGATATTATCTATTATATGTTGTGTGTTTTTGCATTTAAACTATGTAGGGTAAAACAGTTTAACCTCTTGAGAGTTTTGACGACCTCCTTGCTAAAATTATTTAAAGAATTGCTTTTTTAAAACTTTTTATTGCATACAAAGTAAAGTGTAATGTAAGTTAGTTGTAATTCCTTAACAGCACTGCAGTGATGTACTTTATTAAGGGGGGCTACCTGTAGTCAAAAAGTACACCTGTTGTTGAAGTTTATATAAAAATATTTTCAGTTTTGTGCTATAATTATTTTTAGGGTGCATTCCTATAGACCAGCGTACACAAGAACTTGTTAAATAATTTAAGGAGATCTTCACTATGCAATAAGGATTAATTACGAGTAGTTTAACTATTGTCCTTTAACTCTGCTACTACTAAAGAGTACAGTTGCACTAAAATTGTAAATTTATTTAATATTTATTAATCCTTTTTAAACATAAAGCAAAAATATTTCCTATGAGATTCAAGTAATTTTGTAAGTACTACGCATTTTTTATATTTTCCTAAGACCACTACCAGGCCAGATGATCTGCAACACATAGCGTCGGGATTAGAAGGTACTGACGGTAGTGGAAAGTACAGATCGTAAGAAATAGATGTATAGGAACGCCTTTGGTATGAAAGTAGGCGCTGTAAAGTCCAGCTTTTTCTGGCATCCATTTTTATTAATTTCGCCTACGAACAACCGTAAACATCCTATTAATTTTTTCTTAAGGTTGCCAGAAGTAGAGATTTAACCCTCCACCTTCTGTTAGTGGCAGACGGAATGTTGTGCTCTTAGACGCCTTGGGCATTCGTTTTCATATGCACGTACTCAAATAGTGAAAGCAATTACGTTGTAAACATAAATATAATTAAATTTTATGCGAAGCACATATTTTTTGTTTGTTTTAAATTGAATAAATATGCCATAAACCCGGAGTACAGACAACATCTTGCTGGTGCTATTTATCTCTCCTCTCAATAGAGTTTATAAAAAAATTAGCATGCTCTCATCTTTTGAATTGGAAATATTATTTTAAAAATTCTCAAGTCCGATTGCCGTATTAATGTATTAATTTAGGTGTATCATCAGAATCTACCAAAAGCTGATCCGCATGATCAGCTGTCTTGCTGATCATTTTCTATTATTTTCTTAGTCTCATTTTGTGTCTCGCTACAAAGTATCCTCTGCTCCGGACAGAGATCCTCTTTATATGGTATTTAATAAAAGAGGTTGCTCTCTCGAATCTATCGAGTTGTTGCCTCACGAGGCTACTGCAAAAATAAAGGACACTATTTATGTGTCCAATTGGTAAATGAAACTGATAAGGTTGGTTTTCTCTTTAATATCTTGAATTTAAATTATCAAGAAAACTTTTAAGAAATTTCGTAGTGTAAATTCAGGGTTAACAAAGCACATAGTTGAACTCCCTCTTTCCCTCTCTCTCTCTCTCTCTCTCTGTGTCTCTGTCTCTCTCTCCAAGGACCACACCAAGAGCAAGCCAACATGCAAGTTCTTCTAAACGCTTTTTTCGTATTTTCAGAGTCACAAATAAAAAATATAGAATTCAATTTGCCATTAAAAGTAACAACAGCACATCGTTTCATTTCATAATTAATTAATCTCACAACAAAAATGTATACAATATTTAAGGCTCAACTGCCAGTTCATTGCATAAGTGCGGTAATGATTACCATGGTTAATTTCCACCGTGTCTTTTCCAATAAAATAAACTGGAATTAAAAATCGAAAATAGACAACAGAAATTGCAATGCTTGAATATAAAAAAGCTTCAATACTTCTGTTAATTTAAAGAAATCTAAATAATAAGAAAGGAAGAAGAAATAAATTAAAAGAGGGAATAAAACAGCAACAATAAATGTCACATTAAAACAAATCATTTACACAAAAGTTTAGCAAAACCTCAGCCATATTAAGTATAATTTATGAAAGCCCTGCAGAACCATAAATGGGGCAATTAAATCCATTTTGATATCCATTAACCAAAAACAATAAGTAGCTATTAGTCAAGAAATGCTACTAATGTGTTTCCTCTCCTTGTCTGCACCAGCCAACCTAAACAAACGTTCACTAAATGATCAACTCGATCATACTTGCAACTGATCGTACGTACTGGCACGACTTACTTGCATGTGAGCACGACTGTAGTAGCAGTCCGCCGTTAATAGCAACAACTGAAGGCGCAGAAACAACATTATCTTAAGCGAAAGTATGCTGTTGCATTTACGGCCAGCATGGGAAAGATAAAATATAAATCACATTCACACAAACACAAACACAAGCACAAGCACAAACGCAAGCACATGCACAAGCACACTTTCGCGTATAAACCACACTCCTGCATATGTGCAACAATAACAACAATAGCAACAATAAGAAGAGTTCCAGTGCACAACACATTTATGATTACGTTGGCACGCGTACAATTGTCATTGCAAATTGTTAGCAACACAACAGTACAGCAACAACAACTGAATGCAACATTAATTGTATAGAAAAAGAGCAGAAATGCACAATTTTTAGTTTAAATACTGAACAACATGACATAATGCTTGTGCTGTAATTCATTTCATTTCATTCCTTTCTTTCAACATTTTATATTGCGATTTTGAATGGAATATACTGGTAGTAACTCTGTGTGTGGATCGGCCGCATGGGCCATACATACTTGCCACATGATTCGTTGGTGTAGTTTCCAACACACAAAAGCATAGCAAGAATATTTCTTATTACGCTGTAATATGTTTAAAAACTTAAATGAAATTAAAAACAAGAGGAAAAACCAAAACAAAACAAAAGCAAAAGCAAAAACAAAGGCAAGCCAAAACCAGAAACAAGGGAGATAAAAAAAGGCCATAAAATAGGCGACAATCATTATGATGATCATTCCATTCAACCATCCATCTATACGCGTGCAAAATCTTGCATTTGTACGTTAAATACCAGCAGCCATCGCACAAACATTAATTTGTTTGGCTACTGCCACCGCTGCTGCTGCGGTTGGTGTTGCATTCACACACACACGCGCGCGCGCACATGTATATGCAATTGCTTGTGGTATGTGGGCATGTTGCTAAATATGTTGCATTATGAAAATTGTTATTTATACGTTTGTGTGTATTTTTATTATTAAATCAATTTTGCTTGTTATTCAATTTGTGGATTTTCTTTCTGTTTTTTATCTGCTATTCACTCGCTGCAATAAACTTCTAGACATGTTTCGTTTTTAGATCAACTTTACACCTTTTTTATATATGTATGCACATTTATGATTTTCTTGTTGTTGCAGTAGTTGCTGCTGCTGCTAACATTTGCTGGATGCATTAAATAGATTGTCTTCGTTTTTATGCTCTGTTTCTAATATCGGTAGTGAGAATTAATTTTATTAGCTTATGCATTTCGTTCAGGGCTGTACACGCGGTGGCCCGAACAATCAATGTGGAGAAAGAAAGTGTAGGGAAAATTTTTCTTATAATGCAATTAAATTATTCATAAATTTTTAATGAACAAGCAGCAGCTTTCACGTATCCTGCGCACGATGACACAAAAGTCAGTAACGAGATATCGCCCAGTATAATAAAAGTTTACAATATACCAGTACTGTTGCGACTTCTTTAACTTACAATTCATTTGAATATTGCAGTTTTTTCTCCTCGCAATTTTTCTTCAATGCAATAATTTATTTTGGTAATTTTTCGACTTTATTTTAGTTCTCTTTAAAAAAATTTAATCTCAGTCCATTAAACGAAATGAGGATTCAGAAAGAATTTTTTTTTTTTTCAATATTTTAGTACACAAATTGGTTCTTGTTTTTTATATGAATTAGCCTGAAACTTTTTTAAAAAAAATCTTTTTAAGAAAAATAAATCGGAAAAAGGGAGAAAATATTGTTATCCTTTTGGAGTAGTCAAAGTAAAAATTAAATTTTTTTTTTTCAAAATCGCAGAATCTGAATATTGAGAATTAACTTTCTTGGTTGCTTAACCAACTTTTGCAAGTGATGACGCAGCTTTATGCAACTTACAAGAATTCGAGGGCCCTCTTTTCCATTTGCTTAAAACCCCAAAATGTAATAACTTCGCCTTATTCTGGTGAGAATGTGGTTGTAAAAAGCTTCAGAAAATAAAGAGTATTGACTCTTGTAATTAAGTCTCATCCAACGTGTTATTTCTAAGATCTGCATTAAATTGAACGTATCGATTTAGATGCATTTGAATATTTGAAGTGTTGAAAATTAACTTCAAGTGTTGAATATACATGTACAAGAATGTGTGTATTTACCGCTAGAAACTAATTTTAATCCTGTGAAATTAATTTTATTTTGCCCATAAGTGCTCACACAATAAAATAACTGCAAATACAGTACGAGGCCGATTTGCGCCACTAAGTGCACCACGAAATTTTTTTTATATTAGAATCTTTATATTTGGCACTTTTTCCAAAAACCAGAACCGATACTGGAAACTTTTAGTGTTTTATAAAATTTTGCAGGCATTTTCTCTTTGAATTTATTTTTTGGGAAACTCAGTTTTAACAAGCTCGTAAGGTTTCAGCAAGTAATCCTTCTTAACAATATTTTAGCTAATGTATAAGAGAAAAGTTTCTGCCGGAGCCATTAAGAAATGTTGGAACGTTATTATTGGACTGACAAAGACGATCTACCATTAATTTTTTTATGCGATCAGATTACAGAAGAACAGGCTTCAATTACAACATCCATCTCAAATTTGTTGAAGAATGTTTTGCTGGATATAAACTTAACAGATGCAGAAATTGCACAATGGACCAGAGAAGATTATTCAGAGGAAAGACGCCAAAGACGTTTTAGACAAAGAAATTGTAGGAAATAGACAAATTTAATATAAAAAAAAAAGTTAAAGTAGATGATGTCATTAAGCCTCTCGACATTTGTATGGAGTGGGCCATAGAAAAGAGCATTTCCTATGAAAAATTAATCGCTCTTCAAGAAATCGAGGAAGTTGCGATTTCTCAAAAGGATTATAGAACCCTTATATGTATCAAATTCTTTTATAAGTAATTTTTTATGGTAAAAAAATGAAATTTAATGAATTTAAGTAAGATTTTTAGTATAAATCGAGCTCCTACTGCATATACATACATATATCGATAGAACAATATCAAAAAGACTTATTTAATTTAAAATTTTTTTAAAAGATTGCTTTGTAAAAATTCTATTACTTTTAAAATTCAAATACAAATTAATGCTTTTCTGCTTTCTGCATAATTTTAAGCAAAGAATATTTAGAATATTGTAAAAGTAGAAAAAATAAAATTAAAACACAAGATACGACCTTTTTGTATTACGGCATCGATTTGTAAATATATATTTTATAAAATAAAATAAAATAAAACGAAAATGTTTTTAACGATTTTTCATGATATTTCAACTCTGTATTTCCCATTCTTTTATATTTTGTAAAGAAATTTATGATATTTTTTACATTTCTTCTGTGAGGGGCGGGCCCTTTATGGATGTTTAAAGAGTTATTAGGTTTTGGAAGAGAAAAGTTTCTGGAATGGTTCCATAATTAATAAATTCTTTTTAGAGGGAGTTTACTTGTTATAGAATCAAGTAAGACGAAACTGGCAAATTGCTTAATTAAAAATATGGGCAAATGAATGGTTTTAACTCGACTTCAAATTGAAAGTATGTACTGAGTGGTTACTTTGGAAAATCCTTAAGCCGTCTACCGACATACAATTTTTTCTTTTTTTTTAACCGACAAGTAATTTTTTTAAACAATTACATGATAAACTTACTAACATTTCGTTGTCTGAACAGGGTATCACAAGCAATTGCTTTGTATGCCCTTAAGTTATTTCTACTTTTATTTGCTGCCGTTTATTATTTTTTATCAGCCTTAAGTTGCCCATTTCTGCTCTCCTCCATACATATTTTTGCATATTAATATTTTCCGCCTAATTTTTATGGCTTTTACCACAAAAAGATATGACAAAACATTTATAGATGATGGGCTCTTCTTAAATTCCTTGCTGTCACTTGACATATTGAAACTATTAAATGTTGTTTAACCTGACAGCACTAGACCTGCCACACACTGCAAGCAACAATTCATTGGCAACAATCATTAAATGTTAGCAAATTGTGGAAACAGGCAAAGTTGAGTAGATATTAAAAAAAATTATTGCTTTTTAAAACTTGAAAAAAGAATGGGAATGCATTTATAGCATTTTGTGTAAGAATAATTAAAGATTCTTTCGTTTTTGGTAGCATTAAACAGAAATAATATATTGCATGTTATGATTTTATGGGAAATTTATTTCAAATTTTCACAGGGCGTAATAAATGAATTTGGCCTTCCAAGCGGCAAATAGGCAGCATCTAAAATTGCGTAGTATAAATAGGTTGAACTGCAAAAGGGAAAAACCAGTCAACAATTTTTACTTTTTCTTCAGAATTATTTTAGCAACCCTCGTAGCTTCGGGTCTGATATGAGAATGGTTGATAGCAGAGCATATGAGAATATTCAAAAAAATGTATTTTTTCGAAAGATCCAGTTTATGTGAAATGTTACCAAATTTATATGAACAGTTTTTGGCAATCCAATAAAAACTAAGGCGGGTTGCTTATGTCTTTTAAAGGAATTTTTGGTTTAAAATAAGAAAACTTTCCAAAACATTCACGATAAGAAAAGCTTTAGGGCATTGCTGATTAGTTAGTTACTCGCATACCTTTGTAGGGTATCGCAGTTCATATCGTTCGCCTTCAAAAATATTACAAATAATTTTTCCAAAAACAGTGGCATGCACGCTACGTTACACGTGCATCCTTGGAGGTCTGTTGGATGGTTAGCAGCTCGGACCTGAGGTGACTGGCTTAATGGTTTTTCATAAATATTCTCATTTGAGCAAAAAAAAGATTTTATTTTTACAAAACAAATAAATTGTTACAACATAATTATGATAATTATTTTCATTTTGTCTAATTGCAATAAACTTCCCATTTAGTTCAGTAAATCTGCACTTACTCGTATTCTAAGAACTATTTGCACAAGGCTACGCCATACAACCATGCAAGCATTCCATGGAATTTATAGTGACATAAACTTCAGAACAGATAATTAATTTGCCAATAAAACAAATGAAAGCGAATTTGTAAAGGAATCAGCAGAAAATTTATATAAAATAAGTAGAAATTAGAATTTATTTTTTAGCTTTCACTTTTAAATTTTATACGTAAATGAAAAAAATTTTTGTTTCATTTATAATTCTTATTTATTTTTTTTTTTTTTTGTCAATATCAGAAAAGAGTGTGTCCAAATTAGGCCACACGCTGTCAGTGTCGATATGAAACATGCAAAAGTCGTGTTGCGTTTTTGCATTTTTCAAGTTTAATATATATATTTTTTTTTATTTGTTTGGCCGCGATATAAATACAATCAGCTTAATAGAAAGACGAACTACAAAATAATTAGCCAGCAAGTTTGCTGCTTTTCTACTAAAGCAAACGCCCCATATATAGTATATGGATTCGTATAATAAAAAAATTGTAATAAAATGAAACAAATCAATGAAAAAACCCCTTTAATAAAACTAATCATTTTAATACAGCTGGTAAAACGAAATGAGGGGAAAATGGGGAGATAAGACTTTAGGGAAATTGCAATTAATGTCTGGGATAAGATCTATTCTGAAATGATGAAAATAAACAAATTAAGCACAACTTTGGTAAACGACGTATTCCTCAGCGAGACAATCAATTGCGTAGGAAAAGCTTATCGAAATTAAATCAGAACTACGTAGAGGTCATGTTATGTCATTGCTCTTCTTGATAAATTTTCTAGCGAAAATTCTCGTTTGATATGTTGGAAAAAGGTTATTGTAGATATAAACAAATAGATGGATTTCATGTGTAACTCCGCATCTTGATAAGTGAATATTGTTTGAGGATATGTTTTACATAATTATGGTTTAAAGCAAATGCAGCTCTTACAAAATTTGGAAGAAAAACTATTCAAATTATTGTTATTTTATTACGTAACGCAACTGAACTTGGAAGTAAGACTAGGGATAACTCCGTTAAACAAATTAATAGTGAAAATATAAATTCTACAATATAAAATTCGGTCAAATTGAATATTTGGAAGCACTTCACCAGTGCTGACCACAAGCAAGGAAACTAATTGAATGTTCTTTTCTGAACAGAAGTGCAAACAGCTGTTTTTAGTCGACCGAAATTCGCTACATTATCTATAGCTGTGGCTCTCAAAGCTGATAACTTAACGTAGCCATTCGTAGATTAACTAAATGCGTCCTTCTTATTGCTTCAATAAAAAAAGATAATTATTTTTGTTATTTGCCGAAGTGAGTAAAAATATTGGCAGTTGCCATAAATCAGAAAGTACTTTATGCTACCTTAGTTAAATTAGCACTTTTTCCATATTAGCGCTTTTTCTTGATAAAGCCTTTTGCTATGGTTTTTAATGCTGAACTTTAGTTTAAATTACTTTTTCTAGTTGATTTTATGTCTTAGAATACGAGTACATTTCATTTATATTTGCTGGCCACTCAGGAAAATAAAAAATTCCGATTTTCATAAGGTAGCTACCTTAGTTAAATTAGCGCTTTTTCTTGATGAAGCCTTTTGCTATGGTTTTTAATGCTGAACTTGGGTTTATATTACTTTTTCTAGTTGATTTTATGTCTTAGAATACGAGTACATTTCATTTATATTTGCTGGCCACTCAGGAAAATAAAAAATTACGATTTTCATAAGGTAGCTACCTTAGTTAAATTAACGCTTTTTCCATATTAGCGCTTTTTTTTGATAAAGCCTTTTGCTATGGTTTTTAATGCTGAACTTAAGTTTATATTACTTTTTCTAGTTGATTTTATGTCTTAGAATACAAGTACATTTCATTTATATTTGCTGGCCACTCAGGAAAATAAAAAATTCCGATTTTCATAAGGTAGCTACCTTAGTTAAATTAGCGCTTTTTCTTGATGAAGCCTTTTGCTATGGTTTCTAATGCTGAACTTAAGTTTAAATTACTTTTTCTAGTTGATTTTATGTCTTAGAATACGAGTACATTTCATTTATATTTGCTGGCCACTCAGGAAAATAAAAAATTACGATTTTCATAAGGTAGCTACCTTAGTTAAATTAACGCTTTTTCCATATTAGCGGTTTTTCTTGATAAAGCCTTTTGCTATGGTTTTTAATGCTGAACTTGGCTTTATATGACTTTTTCTAGTTGATTTTATGTCTTAGAATACGAGTACATTTCATTTATATTTGCTGGCCACTCAGGAAAATAAAAAATTACGATTTTCATAAGGTAGCTACCTTAGTTAAATTAGCGCTTTTTCCATATTAGCGCTTTTTCTTGATAAAGCTATTTGCTATTGTTTTTAATGCTGAACTTGGGTTTATATTACTTTTTCTAGTTGATTTTATATCTTAGAATACGAGTACATTTCATTTATATTTGCTGGCCACTCAGGAAAATAAAAAAATTCCGATTTTCATAAGGTAGCTACCTTAGTTAAATTAGCGCTTTTTCCATATTAGCGCTTTTTCTTGATAAAGCTATTTGCTATTGTTTTTATTGCTGAATTTGGGTTTATATTACTTTTTCTAGTTGATTTTATATCTTAGAATACGAGTACATTTCATTTATATTTGCTGGCCACTCAGGAAAATAAAAAATTCCGATTTTCATAAGGTAGCTACCTTAGTTAAATTAGCGCTTTTTCCATATTAGCGCTTTTTCTTGATAAAGCTATTTGCTATTGTTTTTAATGCTGAACTTGGGTTTATATTACTTTTTCTAGTTGATTTTATATCTTAGAATACGAGTACATTTCATTTATATTTGCTGGCCACTCAGGAAAATAAAAAATTCCGATTTTCATAAGGTAGCTACCTTAGTTAAATTAGCGCTTTTTCCATATTAGCGCTTTTTCTTGATAAAGCTATTTGCTATTGTTTTTATTGCTGAACTTGGGTTTATATTACTTTTTCTAGTTGATTTTATATCTTAGAATACGAGTACATTTCATTTATATTTGCTGGCCACTCAGGAAAATAAAAAAATTCCGATTTTCATAAGGTAGCTACCTTAGTTAAATTAGCGCTTTTTCCATATTAGCGCTTTTTCTTGATAAAGCTATTTGCTATTGTTTTTAATGCTGAACTTGGGTTTATATTACTTTTTCTAGTTGATTTTATATCTTAGAATACGAGTACATTTCATTTATATTTGCTGGCCACTCAGGAAAATAAAAAAATTCCGATTTTCATAAGGTAGCTACCTTAGTTAAATTAGCGCTTTTTCCATATTAGCGCTTTTTCTTGATAAAGCTATTTGCTATTGTTTTTAATGCTGAACTTGGGTTTATATTACTTTTTCTAGTTGATTTTATATCTTAGAATACGAGTACATTTCATTTATATTTGCTGGCCACTCAGGAAAATAAAAAATTCCGATTTTCACAAGGTAGCTACCTTAGTTAAAATAACGCTTTTTCCATATTAGCGCTTTTTTTTGATAAAGCCTTTTGCTATGGTTTTTAATGCTGAACTTAAGTTTAAATTACTTTTTCTAGTTGATTTTATGTCTTAGAATACGAGTACATTTCATTTATATTTGCTGGCCACTCAGGAAAATAAAAAATTACGATTTTCATAAGGTAGCTACCTTAGTTAAATTAACGCTTTTTCCATATTAGCGCTTTTTTTTGATAAAGCCTTTTGCTATGGTTTTTAATGCTGAACTTAAGTTTAAATTACTTTTTCTAGTTGATTTTATGTCTTAGAATACGAGTACATTTCATTTATATTTGCTGGCCACTCAGGAAAATAAAAAATTCCGATTTTCATAAGGTAGCTACCTTAGTTAAATTAGCACTTTTTTCATATTAGCGCTTTTTCTTGATAAAGCCTTTTGCTATGGTTTTTAATGCTGAACTTAAGTTTAAATTACTTTTTCTAGTTGATTTTATGTCTTAGAATACGAGTACATTTCATTTATATTTGCTGGCCACTCAGGAAAATAAAAAATTCCGATTTTCATAAGGTAGCTACCTTAGTTAAATTAACGCTTTTTCCATATTAGCGCTTTTTCTTGATAAAGCCTTTTGCTATGGTTTTTAATGCTGAACTTAAGTTTAAATTACTTTTTCTAGTTGATTTTATGTCTTAGAATACGAGTACATTTCATTTATATTTGCTGGCCACTCAGGAAAATAAAAAATTACGATTTTCATAGGGTAGCTACCTTAGTTAAATTAACGCTTTTTCCATATTAGCGCTTTTTTTTGATAAAGCCTTTTGCTATGGTTTTTAATGCTGAACTTAAGTTTAAATTACTTTTTCTAGTTGATTTTATGTCTTAGAATACGAGTACATTTCATTTATATTTGCTGGCCACTCAGGAAAATAAAAAATTCCGATTTTCATAAGGTAGCTACCTTAGTTAAATTAGCGCTTTTTCCATATTAGTGCTTTTTCTTGATAAAGCTATTTGCTATTGTTTTTAATGCTGAACTTGGGTTTATATTACTTTTTCTAGTTGATTTTATATCTTAGAATACGAGTACATTTCATTTATATTTGCTGGCCACTCAGGAAAATAAAAAATTCCGATTTTCATAAGGTAGCTACCTTAGTTAAATTAGCGCTTTTTCCATATTAGCGCTTTTTCTTGATAAAGCTATTTGCTATTGTTTTTATTGCTGAACTTGGGTTTATATTACTTTTTCTAGTTGATTTTATATCTTAGAATACGAGTACATTTCATTTATATTTGCTGGCCACTCAGGAAAATAAAAAAATTCCGATTTTCATAAGGTAGCTACCTTAGTTAAATTAGCGCTTTTTCCATATTAGCGCTTTTTCTTGATAAAGCTATTTGCTATTGTTTTTAATGCTGAACTTGGGTTTATATTACTTTTTCTAGTTGATTTTATATCTTAGAATACGAGTACATTTCATTTATATTTGCTGGCCACTCAGGAAAATAAAAAAATTCCGATTTTCATAAGGTAGCTACCTTAGTTAAATTAGCGCTTTTTCCATATTAGCGCTTTTTCTTGATAAAGCTATTTGCTATTGTTTTTAATGCTGAACTTGGGTTTATATTACTTTTTCTAGTTGATTTTATATCTTAGAATACGAGTACATTTCATTTATATTTGCTGGCCACTCAGGAAAATAAAAAATTCCGATTTTCAAAAGGTAGCTACCTTAGTTAAATTAGCGCTTTTTCCATATTAGCGCTTTTTCTTGATAAAGCTATTTGCTATTGTTTTTAATGCTGAACTTGGGTTTATATTACTTTTTCTAGTTGATTTTATATCTTAGAATACGAGTACATTTCATTTATATTTGCTGGCCACTCAGGAAAATAAAAAAATTCCGATTTTCATAAGGTAGCTACCTTAGTTAAATTAGCGCTTTTTCCATATTAGCGCTTTTTCTTGATAAAGCTATTTGCTATTGTTTTTAATGCTGAACTTGGGTTTATATTACTTTTTCTAGTTGATTTTATATCTTAGAATACGAGTACATTTCATTTATATTTGCTGGCCACTCAGGAAAATAAAAAATTCCGATTTTCAAAAGGTAGCTACCTTAGTTAAATTAGCGCTTTTTCCATATTAGCGCTTTTTCTTGATAAAGCTATTTGCTATTGTTTTTAATGCTGAACTTGGCTTTATATTACTTTTTCTAGTTGATTTTATGTCTTAGAATATGAGTATATTTTATTTATATTCGCTGGCAACTCAGGAAAATAAAAAATTGCGTTTTTGATAAGGTGTACTTTATGCGCTTCCAATTACGTCGCCAAAGCATTTCAAGTTTCCCACTACACCTTTGCGGAAAATTTTAAAAAAGTACGATCATATCGTTCCGGAAAAAAAAGAAACGATTCTGCAGTCATATCTGCGGTAGAAAATTCCAAAGAGCGCCATACTTCGTAAAAAGTTTCGATTCTTCTAAATCTGCGGTAAATAATTAATTTTTTTAAAATTCAAAATTTTTATATAAAAAAATGTATTTTGATATTATTTTAATTGACCTCAAGTGTTTACATACTTCCCCTCTAACATGCCAGTATGTATTGCGCTTTAATATTAAACGAAATTGGATTAATGCAAGATAACACAAACAAAAAAAAAAACAAAAAAAAAAGTTATAAAAATAAAATAAAAATATAAAAAATTATAGAAAATATTAATTATAATTGGTATCGTTTTAATGCTTAAAGTGTTATTAAAACAGGCAAACATTTTTATTATATTTTCATGATAAGCGATCGAATGCCGTAACGTTCTAGTAGGAACGTAAATTGTTTAATAACGAGACTTGTGATCATTTTTATAAAAAAAAAGTTCAACATTCAAGTGTGTAAAATATTTTTAAAATTACTAATTATTAAAATTGGAATCTTTTTAGCAACAATTCTATTTCAAACATTAAAATAAATGAAATGGAATTTTATTCCAATGATGTCAAGCCAACATCAAGTAGAATATTTTCTTCTAAAAATCATAAACTCTCGGAAGTCTAATTTAGTTGCCCTGACTTTTTTCCACTAAAGTTGAAAAAACAGAAAATATAATAATTTGAAAATAAAAAAAAATATATAATTTTTTTAAAAAAGGGTTTATGGAGTCTTAATAAAAAATTTAAAATAAAGAAAATTCTTATAAAAAATGCAAGAAAAAACAATGATGGCATAATTGCATACAGTATTGCCTTTGTAATTCTCATATACTTTAAATGAAATGTAAACAAACATAATATAATAAATATAAAAATAACAAATAAATGTAACAAATAAAATATAAATAAAAATACCTTTATTTAAAAAAAATACATATTTTTTAATCGAGAACAAAATTTATTTAAAATAAAATTAAGTGGTATTAAAAAAATTGACACACTTAACGAGTTGACTCACTTGAATGGAAAACTGCTTGAATAAAATTCAGTGCATTTTAATTCAATACTGTTTTATGCTGCTCAATGGACCAGCAATAATTTAGATTTCGAGGGATATAAAAGGGTTACGACATGGAAGCAGGTGGACTCCCTTAAAAATTTCTCCAAGTTTATTTGCTTTGAAGGTATCCGATGCAGTTCTATATGTAAAATAGGAATTTTTTGTGCCCCAGTGTGCTTATGAGTAATACAAGAAAATTTCTGAGGCCTACAAATTAGGCAGGCCTTTTAATGACATAATATTTGCTCCAATGTAATGAATAAATTTTTCTCCCAGCAAACCTTTGGGAGCTAGAAGTACGAAGCTATTTTAAATTCTACCTCTCCGTCAGAAAACCAAAGAAATTTGCTTTCAAAGGTATCAAGAAAAAATTGCAACAAAAAATGTGATTATTTTCTGGAAATTAATATTTCAAAGCTATCGCGAGCACACTTGAACACATACTGATCAAAAGCACAATATAAATTTAATAAATTCCACAGTAAGAATAAGTAGGCCAACAAAGTATTTATAATACGTAATAAATTTAAAATGGAAGATGTTTTATAATAAAAGGCTGATAAAAAGGGAAATAGAATACGAAACCGAAAACCCTTTAACAACTTATGACTTATTTTATTGCTTTATATCCTCGAGACAATTTTTATTTTCATACTTTAATGTACAAGCTTTTCTATAAAGTTTTTTTAAAAAAAAAAAACGAATAAAAGAAACAAACAAAACAAAACAAAAAAAAAACAAAGTGACGTTATATATTATCTTAATCTGTTAAGAAATCGAAAACTCTCCAGCACCTTCTTATATTCGCCACAAAGAGTGCTTCCTGTTTGCACGGCAAATACTTGGGGGCACAAGTACAACAAGGAAAAGGAATTAATGTGTTGATCTTGAATGCGAGTGCTCGCCAGTGAATGGTTGTGTTGTCTTTTATACGCACATAAAATTTGCTTTTAGGGGTGGTTGCTTCGGAGGCACAAACAAAAACAAAAAGAACAACAAAAGCATACAATAACTGAAAAAGAAATGTTACAAAATAAAACGTTAAGAGTAGAAAAAACTTTATTTTTTCAACAGAAGATCATCGTCTTTTGTTATTGTTGTATTTTATCAGTTAGACGTGATCTTCATTTGCCAGCATAAAAAACAACACTTGTCTGAAAAAAGTGAAAACCTAAACGGCAGATCTACTTTGTCTGTTCTCGTAATAACCCCCAGCCAAGACAGGAAATAATGACCTATCTTAATATTATACAAAATTTAAGAAAAAAAAAAGTTACAAAATGGAACAGCTTTTTATACTCTTGTCAGTGCACGAGTACGAGAAGGGTTCTTTGGTAGGCCTACTTAAATGTATAATAAAATTTCAATTGCTAATTAAATTGTAATTTAAAAAAAACAAAAAAAAAAAGAATAGAAGACAAAAAACAATTGCATTTAGTTTTTACCGTGTATGCATTAGTTGGCCTTTGTAAATTTATTAAAATTAATTACATTCCATTTGTTTTTCTTTGCAGGTTAGTAATTTGTAACATGATTTCAATGTGGACACAGAACATGCCAGTGGGAAAAATTCAAAGCAGTCGTAAGATTGCAGGAGGTAAAATATGAAAATGCTTTCCATTCTATTTTTCCAATAATATGGCGTGAATGTTTTTTTTTTTTTTTTGTTTTTGCAAAGAGGTATTTAGTTGATGGAAACATGTAAAGCTTTTTTTAAATAGAACTTTAGAACTTTATTTGCCTTTTAGTTCCCCTCGAATGCAGGTTAATTATTAGAACATTTCATTTGTTTTCCCAAATTATTGTTTGAACTAATCAAAAATATTATCAAATTTAGTTGAATTTCTTTGATTATGCCGCCCTGAGGCAGCGTAAGCTGCTCAGCTGGCATAATTAAATACTCAGCATATGAAAGTTCATTTCAATAGAGCTTTCAAATTAACAAAAATTTTATTTTATTATCAAAAAAACTCGAACTAGATTTTACCGTGATAAAGCCATTTTAAAACATGTTTTAATCTGATTTTCTGAAATACTAGTACAATTCAATTATTTCAATATCTTGTTCGCGATATTGGACTTGTTTCTATTAAAGTTAAGATGCCTCCAAGAAAGTTTAAAGCGTAGTAAGAAGTACTGCACCATGTATCTGTGAGACCTCAAGCACGTTTGTGATGCTTGTATCTGTGCCAGTTTCAATGACACCTGATTTATTTGGACCTGAAACTATTGTCCGAGTGACAGGCGGTATGAAGGTTAAATCCGCTACGCCGCTATGCTGGCTGCTCAAGATGTTGTCGAAAAAAGCAAAACTTTTTATTACAGCACTGCATATTTAATTGCGTGCAACTGGAGGCAACAAAATAAAAATACCAGGTCGTATTGCTCAATGTGCATTTCGGGCTTTAGCTCGTTCCTCAATGAAAATTGGGCGCATACAATGTGTTACGACCATTCCCTCTGACTCTACTCGCAGAAAGAGTGGTGGACCTGGTCGTCCTTTGTAAAGCTTCTTTTATATAAGAAGCAATTCTTTTGTCTTATGATTTGGATCAGTGTTTGGTTCTAATCAAAAATTGCAGGAGTAATATTTTTTTTAAAAGAAGCAAATTTAATAAAATTAAAATTCATTTAAAAATTTAATTAAAATTCATTAAAAAAAAAAAAAATAATAATAAAAATTAATAAAATGATGCAAATTCCAAAACCTGGTAAACTGCAGCATATTTTTTAAAAAATTTGCTTCCATTTTTTATAAATAATTTTTTAGTTTTATTTATACAATCAATTCCAAAATTAGCAAGATATAAAATAATATCGGTTCTATAACTTTTTACACGTGTTATTTGCAGTATGAACCCAAAATCAACTGTTTATAGTTTTAATGTTAAAAAGCGATTTTGAGTTCAGTTGTGAATACACTATTCTCAGTATGCATAAACACAGGAGTATCAGACAATCCAGGATACTTTGAGAGAAAAAAACGAAAATTGGAATGCCCAGATTAAGTGGATCACATGGGATTTATCATTTTAAGAGTCCACATGGCAAAGCAAATTTTAAAAACTTTTATTTACAATTTAGAAATGTTATAGATCGGCTCCAGAATTGAGAATAGTGTATATTAAGTTGCTACATATATTTTACAACAATTTTTATATTTTGATAAAAAGTTAAAAATTAAAAATATCTTTTTTTTTGTTTTAAATTATTGTTGTTTTTTATTATTAAAATTATATTTTTTCGCTGTCGGTCCAATGAAATGTCATAATATAAATTTTTTAACGTTCCTAATTTTCATGTTGATTTTAAATACATATTGAAACCTCTGAGGAATTGGAATGAAATTAATTTATGAAAGCAAGGAAAATTCCAATTTGCCTCTCAAATATAAAAAAAAAATTTCTTTTTATTATTGATACTTTTCATTTTTATTATTTAATTCATGGAAATCCTTTCATAATGACTTACTTGCCTTAAATACAAGTCCACTTCTAGAATCGGTTGAACGAGAAAGCAAAAGCAATAAGAAATATTAATGGAATAGGATCCTTACAAACGTCACGTAGGAAAGAGGCCTCCAGAACACTCAGCATTACGCACTACAAAAGTTCAAAGTCGCTTTTATATCGAAATTATTTCTCCGATTTTGTATTAAAAATTTCTCTTCTTTGCGGTAACCCTTAAATATAAAATACTCGTACAACTTATACGTGGAGGAATTTGGCAATACTCGTTTTCTGAGAATGTCTATAAAATTTATTTGCAAACCTTTTTTATTGGCATAATAAGGACTCGTTAGACAATTGCGTTGCCAATAAACCCTCTTCAATTTCCTATTGACCGTCTGACAATATTCATAACTTTTAATAATTTTTTGTTGTTCTAATTTTATTTTATGCACACCAACCCCTCGTAATAATCTCACTTTATTTCTGGTCAATTTGCAGAGAAAAATTCACTTTCTCTGTTTTATTTTAGATTTGTGTTTTATTTAAAATTTATTGGCTTTTTTTAGTTCTCTTGTGTGTCTGCTGTTTTAAATGAGTTTTGTTTAGCTGCATATCACATATACAAAATTAAGTTAACTTCCTGTGTCTGGCCAATAATAGCAAATTAATAAGGACTTCCGTTTAGTTTTGAATTTTTTTTTTATCCTGTTTTTAGACCATCTCTTGAAAAGCAATAACTTTAGTTGCTCTTGTCAATTAATATTCCAATAGGTTGTTGATTTGTTCAGTTTAGTTTTGAAGGACAAGTTTGAGAGTGAGGTTTTCGTTATCAAGGATGTATTAAGTAAGAGATAGGCGATTGAAATTATAGAGGAGAAGGCAAAATTTAGAAAACAAATAAAAGAGTTTTAATTAAGATAAAGTTAGAATTGTCTGATATATAAAATTGCTAAGGAGGAGTTGCTAATTAAGTTTATTCGATTGGTGAGAGAAATATTTTTAAAATACGCAATATGAATAACCAACAGAAAGATAATGTTGTGGCTGTATTAATCGTTAGTGGCATTGCCGATGCACAAAGTTCAGTCAATGATTGATAAAGTCGTGTAGCAGAAATTAAACAGGATCTGTCTTTGTCCTACAATATTTCCAGAATTTTCCGATTCATTTATACATGCCCATGAAATCTTTACCGACTGAAATTGCTCTTCAATTTCTTAATTCGATTAAAAATTTTTTGACTATGTTAATAAAAAAATTATTTTAATTAAAACCTCTACTTGATATATAATAAACAAAACCCTTTTATATTCGCATATAAAAATGTCCTTGTAGTTTAACTTGGTTGTTTTCTATAACTAAACTAGTAACAATTTGTTATGCTTCGCTTAATTTATGGGAATAAAAGAATTGTATACATATATAGTCTTATATGTAAAAACGTTCAGATATTTTAAATAAAATTAAAATATTTTTTATATGCAAAAGAGTTGTAACTGTGTATGTATGGGTGTATATGTTTAGTTTTAATTATGGCAACAATTACGACATAAAAACAAGACTTTTAGCGCCAATTTGTTGTTTAAATGTTTTTACAAACAATAACTTCAAAAAAAACCCATAGACAAACTTACTGGTAGACAGACAAGCCATTAAGAGCAGTGAAACTACAGTGTAGCAGCACAGACGATTACAGTTTAAGAAATCGCTGGCAAATGCTTTATACAAAAACTGTAAAGCTAACAAGTATTGAGCAAGGATGTCAAGGATGCCGAACTATAATTGTTGTGCTAATATCTAAGTTTTTAGAATCGATAATAATCCAGAACTGATCGCTACCATTACAGATTAAGTGCCATTTTCCTTTGGTTCCGCCACAAAGTATTAGCTAAGTAAGAGCTTTCACGCATGGGAGTGAAGGCTTTCACTGTTACATGTGTAGAAGGAGATGTAAGAAACTCTCCACAAGATTTTTGCAGTATTTATGTCTCATACATTCGTCTAGAAACGGATGTAAGCCCAATGCGTAGCCCGGTGCTTCAAAGTCTATTTCAAACCTTAATTGAGCGAGCCTTTAAGTCCTTTAACTAGCCCTCAAGAAAGTGTAATGAAAATTTACGGAGAAGGTACGGTTGGCAACACTGAGAGGGCTTCCCTCTGTTGGATATATTTCATTGTTCCTCTCTGATCAAGAGATGCACTCGTTAATAATATCCTTGCAAATGATATTGGCATATTTAAATGAAATGTCTATATATATAATGTCCTTGCATCATGCACCTAATAATTCACTTCTTTTATGGCTCCGCATTGTGTTGGCGGAGTGCGGTCATCGCCTAAGTACTGATACAAAAAAAGTGTTAAATGTATTAAATTGAATTGAATGAGGAATTTTCCCTAAGTGATAAAAAAATTTGATAAAAGTCAAAGTTGTATTTGAATGAATATACTATATGTTTTGCTTAATATTGCAATTAAAAGAATATAATACTTTTGGCTTCTCTATAACTTTGATTAGGAAACTCTCTATAATAATACAGTTATTATTATTTTTGCTAAAACAAAACAAATGAATCAAAATTTTGTTTTTCGCAGATTTTAAAAGGGTAAAAACCTTCTTCTCATGCAATTGATACTCCAGGATATAGAAATGGCCATAATTCAATATTCAAGCAATTTGAAAATAAATCACTAAACAATAAGAAACAAGTCCTAATCCATCTCAACCTAATAAGATTCTAATTAAATTACGTCTAATAATTAATTAAATTGTAGATATAACAAATATGAAAACTATAAAAATAAATCGATTAATTTTATCATCACTAATTATCAAAAGCTGATTTAAAGATTAGAAAATTAATACTCATTGAAATTGCTTAATTATTTTTCTGAGTGTAGAGACCGCAATGGAACTGCATAATTAAAACAACCCAACAAACAGCAATCAACCCACTACAAACAACAAGTGTTTTTGCTTTCCTACTAAAGACCTAAACAACAACAACAACAACAACAAGAACAGTTGCAAATACAGCAACAAGAAGTAAATAATGAAACACGTACCAGTAGATTTTCTTGTAGCTGTTGGTTGTTTTTGCTTAAATACACTCACACATACACGAGAGTGATAATAGATCAACAATCTTATTTAAACCAAAGAGTAAATGTTAATATTTTTTCTTACTGGTTTTACTAAAGTTGTTGTTGCTGTCGTTGTTGTCATTATTCTTGCTTGCTATTCATTTTCATTTTTGTCTACAGCCATTGAGATGAAAAGTGTAAACGTTTATGTAACAGCCATAAACAATTCGTCTCTTCTGTAGAGTTTCAGTTTGTGTGTTTGCACATAAAATGCACTCCATTTAAATGCACTTTAAGAGTTCATTTTATATGTTTGAAAGTGAACCACCATTGTCATTTATTTCAGATGAGGAAGCTTTCACAGATCAGGAAAGCTTCGAGGCTTTAGAGTTCATTATATTGTGTTACGTTAAGCCTTGTTAAGCATTATAATATCTTAGAGGAGATGATAAAATATTTCAATCTTATGCCTTATTAATACATCATGGCATTTTTTATTAATAAAAATGGTGTATTCTGAGAGCGTTTCTTATGTACTCGTAAGGCATTCAAGGCTTGTTACTCCCAGCAGGAAGAACTTGCACTCAACTATGAGCAAAGAGATCAGAGGATTTATTTAATTTTATAATTTCTTTCAAAGACATTATAATTTCTAACAGTGAAGAAATGAAATAAAGGAAGAGGGGGTAAAAATTACAACAGATATTTAAAAACGTGTACATAATCAGGTGAAAGTATGACGTATAGAATGACGTAAAAGCACTTTGAAATCCACTTAAATAATAAGCTTAGCCTAGAAGCTTTTCTACTTGCCCTTGCACAGACAATTAACATAAACACATATACCCTCACGTGGTGGACTTAGGCAGGAGTGCTTAAGGGGTGAAGTAAAGAGCTTTTGCAATGCTCTATATGTAAATATATTTTTAACTAAAAAAAAAAGAATAAAAATCCATTTACTTGCAATAATTTGCAGTAACACGATTACTTAAAATTGTAAGAGTGGGGCAGAGCGGTAGTAAAGGCTTAAACTAAATTTCTAAGTCTTCACTCTTGAACGAAACAAATGGGGGCATACATTAAAAGTAATTCGCTACTTTCGGGAAAGCGCTTACGAAGGATGATTCCAGCTCGAGGCCCCGAACTACACCCTGTTTGTTTTATTTAAGAAAATAAAGGAAAGTCTGCCTTTCACTTTACGAGATATTCAATTATTTACGAGCCAAGAAACATGATTATTCAGGTTTTACATTTTATGCTTACATTTCAGTTAAAAAATAAAAAGGGGAGAGGATAACAGATCATTTGAGAGAGGAACAAGTAGAGGGAGTAGCATTTAATAAATTGTTTAGAAGACGCCTCTCTCTAGTTTTAAACGTTTGTAGCTTCGTAAATATTATAGGAAAATCATTTTTAAATGGTTAAGTAAATAATAGATTATAAATATAATTTTTAGCGATAAAAAAAATTAACTTTTTTTTATAAAATACAATTTTTTTTATAAAATATTTGATGATATTCATTAAAATCAATTTGTCGAAAACGATATTAGCAAAAGCACTCAACAGATTTTATTTGGCGTCTGATTCTACAAAGCTGCTATAACATTGCAAATGTCCTTATGTTTTTTTTTTTTTAATATACGAACATGGGCATCCTTCCCACAGCATTTAAGATTTCTTTGTCAAACATTTAAATTTTCCAAATACAAAAGATTAGAATATATTGAATTCCTTGTGTTTGCTCTTTCATGGCACTGCTGCAAAATTAGCTTGGACATCCTTGTTTTTATATATATGTATATATAGTTAATTATAAGTAAATCTATGAATGGCTGTCCATCAAGAAAACTTTTTTTTTTTATTAATTTCAACTCATGTGGTCGAAGATTTTAAATTACGAAATATCGATATGAATTTGAAGAAAGTTTATTTTGTTACAATTTGATAAATTGAGCAAATATTTCTTAAGAAGCATTTACTCTTCCTAACCAATTAGAGTGACCATTTTAAACTTTAGTTTTCCCCCCTTAACAACGTAAAGCAATTTATAAAGAAACGTTTTTAACTCGTAAAGGGTTTTATTACTCAGCCTTCAGTAGAAATAAAATAAATAAAATAATTATAAAAAATAAGAAAATCATATTTTGGACATCTTCGTTACTACATACGTAAGTGAATACGTACATATTTAGCAATGCAACACCAACATTTAAATAAACAGTTAATACTATATGTGTTGCCTTGTTTAACTTCTTATTCTTCAATTAAATGCAAAACTATACTTCAGCTGTAAATCTACTGACAACTACAATTAAGCAGAGGAATACAGTTTGCAGTTGATACAACTAAATATCATTATCGTCATATCACATCATCATCCTCATCACCGTCATCATCATCATCATCATCATCGTCATTACAATTTGTGCTTTAGTTATTTTATTTCTGTAGTGCCTCAAAATGTGGCAGCAAGTAAAAGTTGCTGTGGCAGCAACAAAATGTGTTACAATTTGTATTAAATGGCAATTGTTTGAGTTTTTGTTTTACATAAACACTCGTACGATCGTGTGCAATATATTTACACCAGTTACGAAAGCACCTTCTGCTATTTAATGGCATCTTAAGTGAAAAGAAGAGAAATAAAATGTCTATGGATTGGAGGCATGCCAGGGCATAATATTATCTTGCTGTATTATCGTTTAACTAGCAGGAATTTGAGGGTTTGTGTTATAAAAAGCAAACGAGTAAATTTTTACATTTTACACAAACATATTTAATAATAAAAAAAAGGTTAAATAAGTAAAATACATGCTCGTATATTTCGTTAGGCCTATTGTACACTGAAAAAAATATTTAAAAAAAAATATGAAAAAATGTTTTGAGTTTGGCATAAAAGCGGACCTTTACTAGACTTCAGCAAGGAAGTCCTGCTCTGTTTCTAAAATTATAAAGTAAATCGAAATAAATCTTTTCTAACACAACGCTAAAACGTGAGTAAATAAGTTTTCTCATTATTCAACATGATTTCCCGTAGTGTTAAGGATTTTTAAAATTTCCTAATAAAACGAAATGTAGTAACCTCTCCGAAATTGTAGTTTGCAATTAATCTATTCAATATTTACTGGTCAACTGAAATCTAAATTACTTCACACTGGAAAACATTCCTAGAAAAATACATCTTTTTTTTTTTTTGTTTTTTGGCTTCACTGGGGGTCGAACCCTCAATACTTTAAATTCAAAGGAAAGACGTTTATAGAAAATGGCAAAGGTCATGGGGAAAGGCAATTTTTGAATACATTAGGAAATTTATATAGCAAAGGACTAAATTTATTATTTAGCCGCTCTTTGGCAATGCCGCACTCCTTAATACAAAAACTACTACAAACTTGGTTTTCTGCAGAAAGTGTAGCTCGGAATTACAGACAGACGTTGAATTTGGAAGAATAAAATAGCCAACAAATTTTTGTACTCTAATTTATTCTTGCTGACAATTTACATAAATTTCAAGTATTTATTTCAACATGGCTTTTTTCTAAAAGGAAACCTTCGATTCGCATAGCAAAATCCTATAAAGTTTAAAAAAGTATTTTGTTTTATAATTTGCGAATTTAGTTAATATGAATGCAAATCAAAGTTATCAAGTAATCAGCTCTAAATCATCTCCCGAAGTATGATTTTTAAATCAAAATTAAATTCAGTTGTAGTGAAAATTGCCACTTTCTCAGAATAAAACAATATTTACTAACATGTATGAAAATATGTTATGTAATTTATGTACAGTTTGGAAAGTCAGGATATGTATACTTTTTATTTTCTACAAGTAATTTTTATTAAAATATTAGTTAAGGGCTTTTTTTTCTGAGTGTAGTTAAACATGTAAATTCTTACAGCAAGAGTTGTAAAGGGGGCATGTAAGAACGTTATAAGAGCAACTCCATTGTAAATAGTCATTGATATAGAACGTAACTATTCTTGTTCGCATTTATGTTGCACGCACCTCTGACTTTGACACATTTTTGGTATGCTCGTGTTGCTTTATTACATTTCCTTTTTATTATTATATTTTACCTCTCGTTGCCATTTTTCTCGCGCAATTGGCATTCGTGGAAGGGCTTTTTGTTTGTTGCATTCTTTTTTCAATATTCGCAAGTGCAAGTGTTTTAGAAGGGTGTGCGTGTAAGTGTATGAAAGGACCTCTGTACTTACAGGAAGTACTCTCTTAGTTATCTGACACATTCAATACAATGGCATTTGCTGTCCCATAAATGTATTGAGGCCCGGTGAAGTTATCCCTTTTCACTTAATATGTAATTGACTCTCAATTGCTGTTTGCCTGGGCAACATTTTTGTTCCCTTCTTTTTTTTGTTTCAAGTTTTGTTTGAGCTTTTTATTGATAGATAGCCCAGCGCCCTACTTTGATAAGTGGAATTGCTGATTATTTAGCAAATGTTTTAAGTATTTTGTTGGAATATTTTCCCAAACAATTAAATGAAGTAACAGTTGCCATTTGGCACAGAAAACGTTATAAACCGATAATACTTTAAATATATTCACTTCTTTTTTTTTTTGCAAAAGAGAGGCAAGAAGTAATTGCCGAAGTAGGTCAAGGGCGTATAGACATGTGGCCGAATGTTTTCAAATAAAAACATTTTTAGCGGTGAACACCCACCTTCAATGTAACATTTTAATTCGGGCGAAAAGAAATTATTTTAAATCCATGACTTAAAATTGATATAGTCTTGTTAAAAAAAAATATTAATATTATTATTATTGTATTGCATATTATATTATTGTCTGCAATAAAAGCTTTTTAAACCAAAAAGAAAAAAATAAGAAAAAGAAAAATTAAAAATTAGTTAGAGAAATAAAAACAAACACTTCCTTTGAAAATCATAAAATAAGTAACAATTTTCGATTTCCTTTATGTGTAATAAAATATTTTGAGAAAAAATAAATTAAAAAATGAACTTGCGAAATAAAAACCAACAACTTCTTTAAAAAGGATTGAAGAAGTATTTACTTTGGGCTTCCTTTATGTGCAATAAAATATGGTGAGAGACGGAGACAATTATTTTTTATATTGCATATATATGCGGGAGTATTCCCCATTGCATATTCTGAGGGTCAATGACTATGCCCTCCTCACTTAAATATTTTATTCAACAATTAGGGCCAAACGTGACAAACATTTATTTCTTTTTTACTCACTTTATTAGTCCTTATTAGTTTGCTCAAGATATAATTTTTCAATTTCTAAATTTTCATTTAGAGTTCTCTCAAAATACATTTTCAATTCAAATTTACACTTTTTGTTTTTAACTATTATTTTTTTTAAAAATATTTTTATAAGCATAATAAATATAAAAAAAAATTATTCTAAACATGCTTCCAAAACGTTTTCCTAAAAGATAAAAAATAAATAATGAGGCTTGTGAGGGGTTAAGGATCGAATAAATACATCTTGTATAGTGAGTCCCCCTTTACACGTTTACGCATGGAATTAAAAAGTGAAAGCTTATCTGATCTGTAATACCGGAATAAGTTTTCTGGACTTGCGCTTTTCCCGCCGAGTTCCAATTTGCTGTTACAAGCTGGTTTTATATGAAACAAAAGAAATGAGAGAAAATTATGAGAATTCTACTGACCTCAAACAACAGCTGACACTTAATTTTATTATACGGATCAACCACTTTTATGAAAAATAAAAAATTAGAGAAATTAAAAGAAAAAATAATAATAAAAATAGGCGCCCTTGCTAATTTTCAAGTTCAAATACCAACGGAAACATTTCTTTCGCCATTAAAAGGGGGCGTTTTAAATTATTTTTATTACCAAAATAAAATGAAATAGAAAAGAAAAATGAGAAAATCATTCAAGTAGAACATCAAACCAAACGACAAATGCATTTTCACATGGCTGTCATTGTAACAGAGTTAAGAAGAAAAAAAAAAAAAAAAATTAAAAAACAAAAGATGATTATAGACGTCTAATTCTAAATTGGTATTCTTGTTTTCCGATGGTTGCAACTGAAAGTTCAAAAAGTACAGATACGTAAATGCAGAGACCGATTCAGTCGGTTTGCTGCACTGCCGCCGCCTGAAAACCAATTATAAGTCAATTAAATTATCCGTAAACGGTTATGCAACTGTACAGTCAGTAGATGAATTATAATAAACGACAGAGTAGACGTTCTCGCTTTAAAGGCAACAGGACTTGAATTTATTTCGTGGTAAATTTCCATACCTTTGCTTTTTTTCTACTTCAGTAGGCCACTAAATTAAATTTATTATGTTGAATCAGCACTCGAAGTGATGATTGGCAAAGTTTCACAATTTGTTTCGAACACGATACTGCAAGAGGCAAGTCAACACTTGAAGTTCGCTAAGAAATTTATTTGAAATAAAATTTCATTCCACAAAATCATTCTCTATATGGATAAATTCCATATAGCAATTGAGTACTCGTCAGATTGCTCTGTTGCCTCCACATATTTTAGTAGAATACATGCCATGCTAATATCATGTTAAAAAGCTGACATTTTATTTGAGGTCCTTTACTATAAGACTATATCTATTTGTTGCATGTTCCAACTAATTCCATCCTAAATATCTGCTTCCACAACACAGAAAATATTATAAATCCCCTCTTCTAATTTACGTTTTCAAGTTTTAAAAAAAAAAACTTTTTACAAAATATTCCAGATTGTCGGAGATAAAAGAGAGGATTTCTTTTATTAATTTCGTTATTGAGATACGTTGGAGATTTTCAAAATTCTCAATTCAACTTGCTTTTATGCAAATTTATTTTGAATACTACAAATTGCTTCTTCATTGATCAATCATTTGAATCATTTACAGAATGACATTAATGATCTCACAATCGCTGTTGGTTGGCTTTTATTTTCTCTTTTCGTAAATAAATTTTTTTTATTATTAAATGTAACCACACAAAAACTTTGACTAGATACTGATATCAGTGGCAATTTAGCAATCTGCTCGTATATTTATGTACGAGTATTTGAAAAAGTGCCAGAATATGGACGGGAGGGAGATGCAATCTTGAGGAAAATGATTTTAATTAAATCGCACCAATTAAGCATATTAAGCTAAACAACAAAGAAATCTACCAGAATGTGTGTGCGAACGTATGCATCATAAGGCTATGCAACAAAAACAACAAAACAGAAACAACAACATTTGCCTACCCAAAAAAAAAAAAAAGGGGTGATGACGATAATCAATGCAACATCACCAAAACCAGCTTCGGTGCATTGATACATCGGTTCTGAGCTGGGCCTTTATTGTTTCCAAATGCAAGTTTGGATTTTAATATTTTCATGCACTTTGGTACTCTACAGCCTGCACTTTGTAACACAAGGAAGATATCGGTATTGTGAAACCATTAGAGAAATCGTTTGGATTTAGATTTTAGCGAAACTTATTGTTCCATAACGTGTGGTATATTCCGCATATATTCAGAAGTCCCTCTTCGGAAAATAACAAATTACTGCATGTAAAACGCCTTCTTGCACCACAGATTCGAGTATCGATAACTCCATTGGATTATCAAATTATTCTTTATCAGCTGTTTTAAAATTTCCTTAACATCGACAAATTATATTGCATTAGGTAATCTTTTGAATAAAATAAAATGTAATGCAGTCTCAGATTCAGAAATTCGATAGCGTACGATTTAGAATTGCTACCGAATTTATTCTTATTCTACAGTCTACAATAAAAATGTTCCTCTACTAATTTATATTCTTTCTCTTAAAACTTTTTCTAATTTGTGAGCCTTCATGTTTATCCGTAGCCAATATGTTGGGAGTAGACGGCCTACAAATCTACTTCAAATACTGACGCATTGCCTATACCATTACAAAATTGCCTGCAAGTACGCCTGCAAGGATTGACTTATTTAATTTAAGAATCTCTAATTATATTTTAGTTTTTATTTTTTTCTTATCACAAAGGATTTGAAAACACAAAATCAAGTAGAAATTCTTTGGAGTCTAGATGTATTGCAAGAAGATTTTTGAAGGATTTTAATTTTAAGGATTCAATTTTAAAAGTACTTCCTCTCGATAACTGGTGTAATAAGTCGTTATACGGATGGCGAAAACAAAATTTACTACAATGAAATATTGAAACATTTTCTTTGAATTCAAATTTATTCCGAAATTTTATCGCTAATAAATTTTTCCAAAGAGAAATTTATATCCCATGGAAATCATATTCGAATTGCAATAAAACTTTTTTCTAATAAAATTCCATTCATATATTTTTTTTTAAATTGTTTTGCAGATGAAGAAAGCCCTATTTTTGTATTTTCAACTTAATTTATGGGAATATGTGTCATATGTATATATTATATAAAATCATATGGATTATATAGAGAAATAAACAATTTCCAAAGAAATATTTTTAAAAGGCACTATGATTTAGGAAGTACCTGTTCACACTAAGAAACTATTGCTACACCACTTTTGTTATTGTAAGTGTAAAAGAGGAAAGGGGAAGTGAAAAAGGGTGATTTGTTTTTTATAAATATACAACTTTTGTAAAATTTGGACCATACAGTCTTCCCTGAATATATATTTTCAGAATTTATAAAAGCATTAAATAATATACCGCCCCGTCCCGCCAATATCTACGAAACTTGAAAGTTCCTTAGCAGCGCTATTAGTTTCATGTATAATTGTTTTCCATGTCAGTAGAATGAATAATAATAAACAACTCATTCATATTCCATAGTGGACAATAAGACTGAAGCTGGCCAGTAATAGAAGAATGAAAGCAAACTCAAAGGAAAGAAATCTAAACAATATGGGAGAAAGAAAATTGACAATTTGCGTCACAAAATACGACCTACTGACTGTAACACATTTAAATGTCTTTCTAAACAATTAATAACAATTTTCCTTTCTTATAATTTTTTTAAATTTGTTTGTGTGAGCGTGTGTGTGTGTGTGTGTACAAATATGTATTTTTTTAACTTTTAACACTCTCTTTGAATGGTTACTTAATTTGTCAAAGCGTTCAAACAAAATACACTCGCAGCTATAAAAATTCATTAAAATGTCATAAAAGCAGGCACACACATACACACACTCACACACTTCTTTATATATTGTATTTTGTAGATTTTCATGGGGTTTTTCTACGCATTAAAACAAATTAACGATCGTATTGTTCTCATTCCTACAACTCCCATTAAAATTTAAAAAATACTATATATGGATATGTATGTATGTGCATTCAATAAATATCTGATCTGACTGACTATTTTGCTATGCAGCGACCATATTCAGCATCTTTACGCAATTCATTGTTGCCTTATGAAAGTAAATACTTGCCAGAAACTTTCTTAATAACCGCAAACGTTTTACTAATCTGTTAAGGTCAATCGATGTTAAGTAGAATCACGAATCAACTGAACCAATTCTACATACCAATCAACCCATTTACGAGTAAAAGTATTTACAAAACCAACATCTAAAAAGCGATCACAGAGTAGAATATTTTAATTGTTTATGATATATGAAGTACAAGCTGTTTCCAGGCACACACTCACACGCAGATGTTGCAGGCCGCAGTACAACACATTCATGCAAGACAAATGTCCACCATCAAGATCTAGAGATCAATCTGTTAGACTGCAGTTACATATTGCGTCTGTCGGTTGGTATTGCTGGCCTGTCACAAGTTTTTTATGCCTCATTATGAATGAGATTTTGATTAAAATTAATTCAAAAACAACGTTGTTTAATAGAATACATGAAAGATTTCTTTGTAATAAACATAAGTTGGGAGACCTGCAAAGAAATTTCATTTACTCCGTCGATAGTGTACATTGAAATATGTGTGAATGCGTCTAGAATTTTCTCGAGGAGTAAAATTTATTTTGATTTCGTTAAATGAATTTACAATTGTTCAGTATAAATTAAAAACCACAGTGATGTGAGATTTTCACATATTTCCATGATTTAATTTTTTAACGTTAATCAAAAGCGTTAACACTAAATTTTTAAATTAAACACTAAAATTTGTGTTAGTGAAATTCGGAACACTGAAATAAATTAAACTTAAACTAATTAAACACTAAGCCAATTCTTATAAAAAGAACTGAAAATAACTATAGAGCGAGTACAGTAGGCTTATTCTGAATTGCGATGCAATAGTCAATGCGATGCGGAAACATGCAAATGCGAACAATTGGTATTCGGTATTGTGATTATCGCATAGTACTCTTTTTTATTCGCATTTCAAATGCGAAAATGTGGTAAGTCGGTATTCTGTAGGGTTATTCTGAATTGCGATGCAATAGTCAATGCGAGGCGAAAACATGCAAATGCGAACAATTGGTATTCGGTATTGCGATTATCGCATAGTACTCTTTTTTATTCGCATTTCAAATGCGAAAGTGTGGTAAGTCGGTATTCTGTATTGCGAAAGCTAATGTCAGATACATGCGATAATCGCAAAATTTATTCGGCAGCAAAACAGCAACCGCAAAGCACAAAAATGTATTTTTTACTTACATTTTGTTCACTTATTTAAATTAATTAATTTTTTTTTTAAGTTTTTTTTTTTGAGCAAAACGAATGAAATATATAACCAAAGAAGTGCCTTTAAGTTTCTAAATAAAAAGAAGACTGTTAGTTTTTAAATTATATTGTTTTGTATTTCATCTCTTATATTTCTATTAATGTTTGTGTAATTGTTATTACTAGTACTATTATTGTAGCTGGTTGATTTCAATTCGGACTCAATATTATTTAAAACGTATAAAAATGCCTCTTGGGTCAATCTAAAATTTTTTACAAAACTGGAATAAAAATGTTTTTCATAATTAATTGTTTTTAATGCCACAAAATAAATTACCTTTTCACAGTCAAACTTAGAATATACGATTTGCTTCTAAGTATTCTTTTCTGCACCCTTTCATTTTGCTCATGCTCCTCTTCATCATAAAACCATAGAGCAACAGAATCAATTTTTCATAAACTACGAATTACACAAATTTATTTTATATTTTTTTAATTTTTATTTTATTTAATTACACAAATTTATTTTATTTTTTTTTTTTAATTTTTATTTTGTTTAATTACACAAATTTATCTTGTAACCGCAATCGCAAATTTCTTTTTCTTTTGTAAGATTAAATTTGACGTTTACTCGTACCAGCGTTGTTAATTTTGGCCGTTGTTGCGGCGAATTCAAATAAAATGCAATTGCGATTGCGAAAGTGTTGCAGAATACGAATTTACTATTGCATCGCAATTCTTTATCGCATCGCATTGATTATTTGCATCGCAATTCAGAATAAGCCTACAGAAGTTGGGCCATGGAATAAGGGAGGATGTGTTTGAAGTGGCTACTCCGTCTACGCAAAATGGTTAATGTAGTTTTTATCGCAAGTATTATCCTTCCAATCCTGCTGTAGTCATACTAAAATACTTGAGAATTTTCATCGTGTATATCACTTGGTCTTGTTCATGGGAGGTTTAAGTAACGAAAGCGTACTTACTGGTCACTCCCCTTAACGAAAGGCTTTATGCTAAATCGATTCTGTTCTTTACTGGTCGCTTATACGAATATTAAAAAACCATCATGGAACAAACAGATAAACATACGAGTTGTTAATTATCTTATATATATTTATTTCAAATCTTATAAAACAAAAGTAAAATAATTATTAAAGTTAAAGATAATTTCACTTCAAGATAATTCCATGAAATATTTAATTGGAATTCTTTCTTTCAATTACAATTGGTAAAAATCTGTGATTTGCTCCACAAATTTCTGAACATTGTCCATAAAATAAATAGTTCATATTTCTGCGAATTTCGAGCAGAGCCATGATACCTTTCCTTCGCTGCAGGATATTCGTTGCTCGCCTTAATTATGTAGCACAAAGCTAAAATTATATAGAGAAATTCTTGTTAAATAAGGAGAGGAGGTCAAAGAAGCCTTAAAACTAAACTCCCAAAATTAATATTCAGCGAAATTTCATTTTCAATAAAAATATTCTCTAAAGTAATATTTCGACATTTAAAAATATTTTTAAAATAATGAATCCTTTTAAAGGAAAGTATATAATTATACTTTTCTTTTAATATAATTTTATTTTATTAGATTACTTTTGGATATCCAAGGATATTTTTGCTACCTCCGCCCCCAAAAACATATGTTTTTGAATTGAGAAACTTTGCTTTATTTATTAAAAATAGTTGTCAGTTACTTTAAATGAATTACATTTTGTATTTCAAGTTCAAGACTTCAAAGTTTCTTAATTACTTTGCATTTCGCCACGACACAATCTCTGGAATAATACTTCTGGAATGACAACCTCTAACAAACAAAATATATTAAATCGTGACACTTTGAGAAAACTGACTGAAAAATCTTTCTCTCTCATTAGAAAACCAAAAACAAAAAAAAGAAGGACACATACCAGCCACTATGATGAATAATATGAATTTTTTGTGTTCTTCTCTGCTTAAGCGAATAACTGGCAGTACAACCGCAGCTTGGCCAAGTCAGAAAGGACTGCATAAGCAACTAACCGAAACACCAGCAACAAATACTAAATGTCTGTGGTTTTGGCCTTTAAAACATGTTATTACGTAGTCCAAGAATTTTTGTCAAATTGCCAGGACATTGAAATACATACACACAGGCAGAGCAAGATAGGCCGAAGCCAAAATAGACGGACATTTAATTATTTTTATTTAACAACCGAGCCCTCATCCAAACAGCCAATTTAAAAGTATAAGAAGCTAAAAATTTTTTCCTGTTTTTGTTGATGATGGATGATCATAAATATTCTTACAATTTGATAGTTTTTTCCTTCATCTTGTCCCCATTTTCATTAACCTGTACGATTGTACGTTGCACAGTGGAATGAATCGTGGTTATGGTAAAGAGTTTGACAACAAATTTTACACTTTCCTACATATATTTTACATGATATTAAGCAACGAGCCCAATACATTTATTATTCAGCCGATATTACAGAAGTCGGGCAAAATAGTTCTTATTCTCAGGAGAGTATTTTTACATTTTGCTCTCTTTAGATGCTTTGCACAAATGCAATCATTCCTCTTGCAACTGCAATCCCTCTACCCCTGTTCGAATGAAAGCCCATCAGAATTTCGTCACCTTATTAAATGGCTGATCTTCTTTTACTGATAAAATAATTATAAGAATGCGATCCAATTCAATGCAACACATATCAGACACGATTGGAGTCACATTTTTACAGCGCCTTGCATGTTTGTATTATGATGAAGGAGTTGCAGGAATTGCAAAGTATTGTGCGCGTATGGTTGGGTTTGAACTCATAATTGTTGCTTTAACATGCATACCCATACTTGTACTTTACAATAATCATAAACATTTCAAACTGATTCCATGCCATAATTATGCTGCTTACTGTCAATTAGCAGCAGCTCTTGTATTTCATGTAAGTATTTTGTTAAAAGGGAAAAGAAAAACTATACTTGTAGGAAAGTGGTAATTGCTGAAGGGGAAATATGCAGTCAAAGTGGTGGAAGTTTTTATCAAATTAGGCTAAGCGTTTAAAAAATAATTCCTACACTTATAAAAAAGTAGAAGATTTTTTGTTTTTAACATCTAAAGCTTTCGCCTTGACCGCACAGGAAAACAACCAAGGCCTAGACAGGAATCGAACACGCGAACTCCGATTTAGTAGGCTACCCATTTTTCATTCGCCTACGGAGATAAATACCTGCTGAATATTATTTAGAAAATTTGAAAGCCACAAGTCGGATACTGACATACTCCGCTACAAATTGCTTGCAGAGAGACTGCAAAACTCCAAAGAATTTTTATAAAATATCTCAGGTTAATTTCCTATAATTCTGTTAATTTTTATAAGTTCCTTATAAGGGATCTTCCAGAACAAGATATCTCTTTGCTATTGGATGTGTTAGCTAAACTGTAAGAAGCGTGAGAGATAATATCCTCTCTGCAGATTGCAGGGTAATTTTTTTTTTTTTTTTTTTTTTTTTTGTCTAAAAACAGCACTCGGCGGACAGTCCATGCTTATGCAAAGCACTGTGCCATAGTAGAGTGCTAGTAGAGCAGCCCAGATTCGGCCCTTAAATGGTGATGAATTAAATGAATTTTATATACTTAATAATTATTTTATATACATATATTTTAATTATTTATTTTATTATTCATTTAAGATTTATTAAATTTATTTTATATTATATATTTCATATTTAATTAATATATATGTAAAAATAAATTATCTCTATAATAAATAATTTCTAATTATAAAAATATAAATAAATAAAACAATAATAAATAAAAATTATAATACTAAAAATAATTATTTTAATTTAAATAATTTATAAGTATATAATTGTTTTGAATACAAAATTATTGACGGCTGTAGGTATTGAACTGATGTTCATTATTTATTGACGCCAGTAGCAGTCCACCTAACGTCGTGCCTAAACAGACCATCGTTTCCTCAATGTCGAATTCGTAAGGCCGACCTGCCTTTTGCTTAACACTGTAGTGTGCAACGTGAGTATTTGCGCAAAGTGCAGTTTCAGTTCTGTCCTTCATATCAGCAGTAATAGGGAACCTTTTGTATAATAGGGAACTACTTTTGACAAAATTTTTAATCATGACTCACATCATAAATGCTTATGATATAATTTATTGGAACAGTCTATACAGTGAAGAAATGAATATGTACAGTTAAACTCGTCTTCATTGAAATTATTTATGCATTCAATGTAATGCCTTCAATAGGCCACGGCAACTGGGCTTTGGACTCACTAACTCTCTAATAAATATAAATGCTAATCAATGCAATAATCACTATACATAAAATCAGGTTTATGTTCGTGATCGATAAACGATGACGCTGAAGGCTTTGGTCCTTAATCACTGTGTAGTAGCGTTCATTATTTCGTTACCGTCTGATATATAACATCTTTTCGTGAAAGAAATAAATTAAAATATAAGGTAAATAAATATCACCATTTTTTCAGCTCTACTTGCGCGATAAGCCTATATTATGTTTCGCTGGAGGCGTTGGGGGCTTAGTCGACGTGTGGCGGCGTTAAGTATACCGACACCGACTCATACATAAGAATATTTTCAGTTATAAATAAAAAAAAAACACTGATTTTTATTTCTCTCCGAGAGGCAGTTCAAGATAAAAGAAAACTTTGGCGCCAGCAACGCGGACCGGGCCCAGCTGGTATAATATATATTTATTGTCTTGATATCAAAAATAGATGGAAAAATATATTTCAAAAATAAGTAAACTTTTTTACTTCTTATATATAACAATTTCGGATCAAGTTATAAGAACTACTTTTTTCAGGAAGTGATAAGGATAGTAGTAAATAAGGATAACTATAACTACTTATGTTAAAAATGTATTCAAAAAAAAAAAAAAAAAGAGGAAGTTACTCGCGACCAACGATATCTGATACGTAGTTATTGAGTATTGAGAGGATAAGAATATGTTTTCGTATATTGCTGGAGAAGATATTACAATTGCATGCTTGTGGTATAGTTAATCCAATTGCCTGCCGCGGTACCAGCTTACGGTGCCCCAAAAAAAACACTGCAAATTTAACTAAAATCATTCTTTTCCAGCTATTATTTCTCGGGAAAGGATTAATAGACATTTTATTTGTATTGACGTATTTGAACACGGGCCGAGCTATTTTATAGCAAGTAGAAAGAGCCCTACATAAAATATGCGACTTGGGGCCTTTTTACTTGAGACCAAATTTTATATAAAAATTTGATATTTTTAATGGTGTAGTTTTTTCACGAAATAAGTCAGCATACACATTAATGAGTAGTGGGGAAGAGAAGGATGAGACATGCTCTCATGCGATTCATTCTCTGCTGCGTCATTTGTGTAGGTTTTTTTATTAATTATTATCGAAAAGCGAAAATTACTTGAATATGTTACTGGATCCGTTGTGGCCAATGCATTGTGTTTGAATTGACGAAAGTGATGTTTTAGCACACCCCCCTGGGCAGTAAAGTTTTAACAATTCGGTGGGGGTTTCGTTGGAGGTGAAGAGTTATAAAATTAGAGGCAAGTAGAAAAAAAATAATAATAAATTCGAAATTAACAGATATAAATTTGCCGCTAGATGAAGCATATAGAAAGCTTGCAAGACGTGTTTTGTAAAAGATTTGTAGCCTTAAAATGATTATAAAGGATATACTGTTTATATTGAGTTTCAAACGTACTGAAGGGACTTTCTGTTGATGTTATAGAATGCATTTGCAACACTTTCTCGAAAAACAATATTGTTTTTAAATGCAAAATATAATGAAAAAAAAAAGTTTTTTATAGCAAATTAAACATATTTTTTTTTTTACTTTGTGAATTGTTAACCTTTTAAGGGCTGGTTGGTCAAAATTCTTTAAGACGTAGACACTTGTGACTGGTAATACAGAATGCAATTTGCTATTTCTTGGGATTTACAATAAAAAAGTTTTCTCCCCCGTCTTGCGTTGCGACTTAGGGATGTCTACATATTTTAGGGCAGCTGTTTTGGGCAGTGCCTTGTAAAGCAGATCTGCTAAGTTTTGAGGTACATTTTGAATTGACCAATTGGTTTCTTATCAGATATCAAATCTAAATCAAATCGTACCCTTAATTTCTCCAAGTGGATTGTAAATAGTTGCATATTTTATGAAACAACAGTGGGATGGCTCTAATGCTCCCTTAGAGCATGACTAGTCCAAGAAAAAAGTTGAATTGTTGCATGTTTTATAGACCGAGTGATGCCGGTTATTATGTATCATTGTATCACTCAATGTTCGCACGTGTATTCATGTAAACAAAAAGTGTTTGCTTGACGTTGCAGTCTAGTGTTTGATGAATAAGAAAAATTGCTTGTACACGCACCTCAAATGTTTAATATGTTTGTCTTTGCCTTACAAGAGTTAATTCATTTGGAAGATATACGATAATATTGGAACTGGTTTTCTTTTAATGCAGCTCTAGATCTTGTTTGTTCGGGGCACGTTTCTAAGCTGTTGCATTTTTCTAATTATTTTATTAAAATAGTTGAAAGTTTCCAATGATTTTAATAGGAAAGAAATTATATTTTTTATGATCTTGTTTATCAATTTCTTAAATATGTGCCTCACATTCAATTCAATGGAATTATTATTAACTATTTTTAATTTGAAATAAACAAATAGCAAACGTCATTAATAAATTGATGCAAAATGTCTTAAGTGCCACACACTCGCCGTTACATTCCCATTTGAGCAAACTGTAGCAATTCAAATTATTTAACGACACTAGAAACAGTTTTCGTTCTTCTATTCAGCAATTTGTTTGGTTTCGTTATGCATTTTAGAAGTCGACAGTTTATTTTATGATTTGCTATTATTTATATAATTAATACACATATTAAATCAAATATTAAATGTTAAATAAATAAATAAATTTATTCAAGGTTTAAAAAATTGTTATTGCTGAATTATTTATTAGCAAAAGGTTATTTCTAGCAAACAAAATGGTTCAAAAGTTCAGTTTAGTTGCAAAAGAGAATTATAGTTACGACTTTGTATATTAAATTTATATATAAAAAATTTTCAAAATCCACAAAAACTAACAAAATATTAAATTTTACTACACAATATATATTAAAAGCGATTGCTGTGGGGTTAAATAGCTCCTGTGCGCACGTCACCGCATGCGCACTTACAACTCTCGAATAATTGTAAGGATCTCAAGTTGTAAGGATCTCAAGTTAAATCTAAAGTTGAGCTAAGGAAATATTTATATAAAACTTCCCTGAAGATCTGCTTTCAGCATGGGCTGAAGGGTGCATAGGAGCTAGTTAGCCCCACAGGAATCAATTTCAATGTGTTTATAAAACACATTTAATTTCTGTGAAGTTTTACATCATTTTAATCAAAAAGCCAAGGACTTTAAATGAAAATCTATTTTCTTTTTTTTATTTTCTCATCAATTAAATAATAATTATACTTTCGAAAGCTTGCAGGGAGCGATAGTTTTTTTTTTGATGATTATGTATGGCAAACGAAAAAAGTTGCGTTGCCTCTAAGGCAACTCAACTATTAAGGCAACCGAATTGCAATTTCTGATTATGAATGGCAACTTAAAAAGGTTGCCATTTGCTTTGAGTTGCCAAGTGAATATCCCAGAGTTTTGCATAAAGTTGCCAATTGAACCTCAGAATTTTTTACAGAAAACATATATACTGTGGGAAAATAAAAATTGTTAATTGTGTTCAAAGCGAAGAAGTTGAAAACGAATTAAAAGGTCATTCCATTGGAGATTAGCAAATTGAAGACGATCTAGACACAGCATGAATAATTCGTAACAAGATTATGAGTTCTCTTTCACAATTGATAATGGTAATGTATTTTTTAATATTGTTTTATTTAATATACTTTAGAAGGCTGGAAAATTAATATATTAGCAAAAATTCAAGTGTAAAGTTTGTTATTTTTAAAAATTTTTAAACGCTATCAAATATACAAAGAAAAAATTTTTGGCTTTAGAATAGGTACTTGAAATTCCTTAACTTCTTGACAATAAGAAAAACTAAATATTGTACCTTTCCGTACCACTTATTTTATAAAAACAAAAAAAAAAATACATACATAATTTATTGCAAAAAACCTTATCCTAAAAGAAACAGCTTTCCTAGCTATTTATCTATATAAAACAAAGTCACTTATTAATATTAAAACAGGAATATTCCAATACATCACTTATTCTAAAAATAAATCAAAGATAAATAAATTTCATTGCAAAACCCTTAACCTTATCCTTTTTGATCATTTATATTGTTAAAGGCAACTGGTAATAAGCAGTTGCCTGAATTTGACAGTTTTGTCAACTCAACTAAAAAGAAGTTGCCATTCGTAATGGCAACAAAATATTGCAGGCAACCACTAAGGCAAAAAAAAAATCAGTTGCCTGTTCAAGTTGCCATACATAATCGCAAAATGGTTGCCGTGCATGAAAGGCAATCCAACTTTTTAGAAAGTTGCCATCCGTAATAACCACCTTTAGCTTATAGGACAAGCAGCCATGACAAATGGCCAATTCAGTAAACTGACCTGCACTATTTGCTTTATAGTAGAGTATTCTATTGCGGCATGTGGCAACAATTACACCGCCGATTTCCTGTCTTATTTAATAAAATAGATTTCAAAATCTACATCCCATTAAGGAAGAAATACAAGTTTACATTTCACTTTTAATAGAGGGCATTATTAAATGAAATCAGCAGCTTGGAATTCTTGCACATCCTTTACTAAATACCTGTCAACTACTTTTCTTACTTACATTTCGCGAGCACATCGCTAGTCCTAATTAATTGCCACCTTTTACGTTTAACATTCTTCTCCGTTGGCTCAGTCTTCGCCATTGCGATTTCTAATCAAATTTCCTGTTTTAGTCATCATCGTAAAATCTTTGTAGCCGGCAGTCTTATCCTTAACCGCTATTAACAAATACTTCAGCGATTTGTACAACACTCGTATTGTTGTGTTGGTTTTTTTGATTTTCCTTTGAGTTCTACTCAAAGTATTTTAATTATATAATTTAAGATTTTAACATTCCCTCTGACACATTTTTAAAAGAATAATTAAATTTTAACTGAAAAAGGTCTGCTCTAAAAAAAAGTCAAAAGTACAAAAATGAAACTTTATTAATAATATTTATCAGCTCAATTTATTGCCTTAATTCACATTTCATCAAGCAATAAGAAAATCACGGCCAGAATTTATATAAAAAAAAAATTTCTATAAAATTAAACAGAGAACGAGAAATGTGAAGAAAACAGCAGGAAGATGCGAGTATAAAATCAACTCGATTTCAGCCACTGCTTCAAATTTGGTCATCAATAATCAATATTGAAGAAAATGAAAAAGCAGCAGCCAATAACAACGACACCAACAACAGCAACAACAACAACAACAACAACGAAATATTATAATATTTGCCACTGTGTGTTTGTTGCGGCAACTACTTACTTGGGACTTCTCTTCAGTACCCACGTTGTTTAATTTTTAATATAAAACAATTTATTTGTGCAGCATGCAACGGTAGCAAATACGAGTATTTACTACTTTTTACCAAGCCATAAAACAGTGTGACATGTCTGTTTTCCAACAAGGAGATAATGGTATTTCATATATACAACTATTAAGGCCGTTCAATATCCTCCACAATCATACGATTTGTCAAATATGGCTTTTGTCAAATATGCAATTTTCATTCTCATCAGATTTGGTTTTACTTCAAACAGCAAGGAAATATATATTTTTTTTTTTTAATCATTTTCTATGACACGGCAATACAATTTCGTTGGATTTTTATAAAATAGAATGGAATCACATGAGATTTTCACGTGAATGACTCATACGAGTATATAGAATAGTGTAGTGCGATCTTTAGCGGTTGGACAGAAATTGATTATTGAAGGGCTTTATCAGCAATTAAAACTTAAATATTGGTAATTGAAGGCCCCTATCAGAAATCGAGAAAATTGGTAATAAAACCTTATGCACTTAATATTATTTTTAAAAGCATAGCAATTCACAAGATAACACTTTGCAACTTCATATGATTTGCTTTAAGATTTTGCGAAAGAAAATCACCTGCACTTTATTAAGAATATGTTAAAGACCTTCATGGAACTACAAATCGGAAACTAATATATGCTGCCATTATTCGTAATATAATGAATTGGCTGCTTCCATAGGCAAATGAATAATGCGTAGCCTACTAAGCCCACGGTAGCGGCTTTCATTCCTGCCTAGACCCTGGTTGCTTTCCTACGGTCCAGCCGAAAGCTTTGTTAGTAAGTAAGAAAGGTTAAGATAGTTCAAAAAAAAAAAAAAAGCATATTATTAAGCTGAATTTAGAAAACGTTTCTTTAGAGCAGGATATAATAGTTCTCTGCTTATTTATAAATTTTCTTTGAGATGCACTGTTTTTTATTTTTGTTTTTTCTTTGGCTCGAATATTCAATGATTTTTTTTGTTTCATTTCTTATGTGTTACCCTATAAAAACATAAAAATGTTTATATAATTTCTTATTTTTTCTCGTTGTACCCCATTATTGCCCACAAGAACTTGCGTTGGAGATGTGCGTTTAATGATTAAAACACATTAAAAATCCAGTAGCTTTTATAACGATGATCGCACTTGCCATAATATGCTCAATTTTGTTCAACGCAGTACAAAATCGCAGGCAATAACAACTGCTGCAATAGCAACAGCAACGGCAGCAACAGCAGCAGCAGCACCAGCCATGTAGTGCCAGCTTAACAAACAAAAACGCAAAAACGCCAAAAAAAAAATTAAAGCAATTTTGAGGGAAACACCAGAGTCTGGAGATATTTTTTAGCCAACGTGTTGTTTGAAAGTAATCGTCACGTAATGGCAGGAACATGCATTTTTGTCATGCTTAAAAAGCTTTTTTTTTTTTGGTCATAAGAATTGTTGTTTTAAAATTGAGTTTTGCACATTTTCGGTCAATACTTGACAGAAATTATTCATAAAAGGAAAGGAAAGATTTAAGCATACACGTAGTTTGCTGTATAAAACCGAATGATAATGAAGATGAACTCACATGTATTTAATTATAATTTCGAATTTTTTTCTTTTGTAAGTGCACATTAGAAATACTGGAACGTTGAAGTTGCAGCAAACCGTATTATTTCTAAAGCTGAAATTAATTTTCAAATTAAAATTAATTCATTAATTGTACACTGAAGGCATTTAAATTTGGATTCGCATTCTTCGGCGATGTAAATAATAATTAATAAAATTTTACAAAATGTCAGCCCCACTGTGCCAGCTTAGACACCATATGCGTTACAAAAAAGAGATAAAGAGGCCACTGTAATCGTATCACTAAATGCATAATGAGAAAACACAATGATTTGCAAGAGTATGGAAAGCTTCGCTTGGCAATATTATTGGGATTTCGGGGATTGATTTCGGAATTCTCTCTCTCTCTATCTCTCTTTGAAAGTTTTGTTAAATGAAAGTAACTCGATTCAATACTTAAATATTACGGATACGATTTTTTTCCACTCGATCCGCAACTGTTACATGGTAAGAGTTTAAATTCGGATCGAATAAAACTTTCGAGCTGTTCACACTTTCGAATCGAGTTACATAGCAAACGCCCTGTTGCATTTATAAATATTTCTTTTAAGTGCCACCTTTAGCAATTTAAGCCCACCAATCTTTGCTTATCTATTTGTTTTAAAGCAGTACCGTTTTGTATATCATTTTTATTTCGATATGCTTCAGATTTTTCAAAGCATATATATGTATACACTCAAAGTTTTCTGTTAGTAAAATTAACTAAAAATCGATTTATAATAAATGCAGAGCCATTTCCAAAACGATGAAAGAATTTTTTTACTTAATTTTAAGGAGCAGTTTATTTGATTTCCTAAAATTTTTTCGATTTTCGAATTTTCCTAAAAGAGAAAGAATTTTTGTTTATATCCTTCATGCTCTTTGCAAGTCCTTCCAACATACAGGACATACGATATGACCAGCAAATGAAGATGCTTTGTTTATGCACGTTTAGTATTTTTAATGAATGATTGTAATAATTTGCTGAATATAAAGACTATCCACGCATAATATGCATATCCTTGCATATCCTTGCATACTATCTTAGCTATAAATTAGAAAATTTTACAAGGAATTCAAAAAAAAAATTCAAAAGCAGAAGATGTATGTATTGCAGTTCATTTAACATGTCAATGCATCTTAAAGAATCCAGAGAAGGAGGAAGTCAAGCCTTCCTATCAGATGGTATAACCATGATAGTAATGTAGGTAATGCCACAACTTTTTCTTTTTTTTTTCCAAACTTGTATCTTGCATATCCAATGTGGTAAAAGGATACCACCAGAACATTACAGATACTTATATATCTTATAAGAAATATCTTAAGAATGATAACTATTTCATTTTACAGATGTTAGCGCGACAGATTTGAGAGTGAATGATATATTCGCAAGTTTTATTAATTCCATCATTGTTTCATGAAATTGTCTTCAAAATTTTTTTTGTTGATTTTTTGTCCTTTCGTACATCGTAGCTGTTTATAATGAAACCCCAAATGAAATATGTATATAATCTATAATAAGCATAAAAACTGTTATCTCATGTTTGGATTTTTTTTTTTTGCTGCTCCAGCAAAACTGAAATTATAATAATACCTGCATTACAAAATATCTCTGACAATGTTTGTCGTATTCGTTTTGGGTGAACGTGTGTGCGCATGTGTGCATGTGTGCATGTGTAACAGAGGCCTTATAAATATGCGTATGTCGCTCAAACTATCAATTATTTATTGTACGAGCGTACAAGTATGTCTGCTAAAATGTGTTCTTATGAAGATCATGCCCAAAATGATGATCATGGTGATCAGCCAGAAAACACGAAATAAAAGGATCAAAAATTCATCCAAAACACAATGTTTAAGAAATATTTTTCATTATACGGCGACATAATATTCCCAATACTCACACATACCAAAGCAAAATTGTACAAATACTCAAGCAAAAACAGTAGCTGAAAGAAAATTTTCTCATTTAAACGCATAAATAATTAGACATGTTTAAATGTCCCGCAGGCAAAAATTGCATACACTCGCACAAAAAAAAAGGGAATAATTTCATCAAAAATCTGATTTTATTAAAAAGGGAAGAAATCAAAAAAAAAAAAAAAAAAAAAAAAAAAAAAAATTACACAAAAGTTAATAAAAGCAAAATAAAGGAAGATGGAATGAACTGAAGAACTAAACTGGCAATCAAAGTGATGATCGCTAAAACACGTATATCAAAAATTGAAGACTGCGAAACTCAACCAACATTGATCGCAAGCAAAATAATATAACAAACTATTGAAGCAACAATAAAAACAGCAACAAGAATCGCAAATATAAAATGAAAAGGTCTCTGGTCAATAGCATGACTGGAGGCGTTCCATAGTAGTTCATTTTTATTTAAAAATTTCCTTTTTGATTTATTTCTGGTGTTGCCTTTCGATTTATATGCACGAGTATAAAGAAGGATAGTTGGCTGTTCAACAGCTACTGTTTTGTGACACAATCTTTTGGCAGTCATAGTATTTTGTTTACCTCAACAGAAACATCTTATTGAAATGATCATGCCTCAACACAATACGAACTCATCATCGATCATCTGACGTTAAGAGCTGCAGAAATTCCTTTTTATTTTATGATGCTCCTCTTTTTTTTAACGCGACCAACAAACACTTTTTCTTTTAGTGCTTTTTTAATTTTTATATTCTGACAAAACTTCTCCCCCCACCACTTTTCAACCATTTAAGGTACACAAATATTCTCAGATTTGTTACTTAACATAACTTTAATATGTTCAAATGTCATCTTTTAAATTGTGATGATCATCAACCGATTGCTTTAGCTCCTCTAGCCAGTAACGATTTAGTTAACTTTTGCTGAAGTGACAAACTGATCTTAATCGCAAAATTATTTTGTTTTGAGAAATATTTAGTGGCATGTTTAACACAAAAACCAAACACAACTTAACTGAGGAGCCCCTGAGGGGATGCTTAACGACTTGAAGGACTACTACAAATGACTAGACTACATATAGACTACATTTAGACTACATCTAAATCAAAAGCAACGCAATATAAGGGCCTTGTTGCCTTGAGGGAGAGCTTAGACGACTCTTAGCCACTTGATATTCCCATAGTAATTTTATACTACGAGTATTATAAATAGATGAATGCTTTTATAAAGACTACGTAAATGTCCTTTCCACAGAATTGGCAAAAAAGTGATAATTGCGATAAATTTTTTTTATAAAACTATTTGTTAATACTCGTAGCCGACAATCGTCAAATATTTCGCAATCTGAGCTGCCACTTTCACACTAGAGTAGTCTCTCCTGAAATAGAGTCGGTTCAAATGGTTTTGCTGGTATGGAACACGTATGCTCGTTCTCCATATGAATCCAGACTGAGTCTTAGCAAATTGCCGACTCTGAAAACTACAAGCACAATGTAGGTAGGCCTTTAGCAAGGCCGGATCCATTAATTTGTAATAGCATTTAATATTTGGAAATAATGTGCTCTTAACACAATTCGCCTCATTCCCTAAATTTTTCGTAAATACAATTTCTATTTATATTAAGGCGAAAAAGGAAAATAATAAAGAAAAAATGGCTTTTGCTGATGAAAAAGAAATTTTTTCATAAAATCCTATTTCTGCTACAGAGATAAAATATATCGCTAGTAGGGGATCCAAAGATTGAGATAAATGTCTACCGTACGTCTTTTACAGAAACTGTGAGGGATTTATTTTTAAAAGCTAGAAATGGCTAATTGCAACTAATTTTGGGCAGCTTCATGCTAAAAATTGACTGACATCAATTAATTGACAATTGACAATGGCAAGTACAGGGTGGGCCAAAAGTCACAATGGAGTTTAAAAAAACGAACTTTTTTGTTTATTTTTTTTTATTTTTTTTTTTAGGATTATATAAATAACATCTGGAGAATAAATAATGGAGGGATTTACAACTGAACAAAGAACAAGAATAATAGAATTTTATTACTTAAATCATTACTTATTACTTTTATTACTTATTAAATTTTTAAACCCCATTGTGACTTTTGGCCCACCCAGTAGTTTCCAATATCATATTTTCATTCGTAGAAAGCACCAACACTAGGCATATCAATTCCAACTCTTCGACTATGATCTCTCCTCCTTTCTCCTGCTTTCCATTTCAGCAATGCTGTTAATTTCGCCGATAAACTTTTAAAGCAACCATAATGTAATGATGTGGTGAATATGCCGCATACCTAAGGAATCTCAAATATCCTGTGAAGCGAGCTGAAACATCTCGCATCCTTTTTTGTCTCCTACACAGCGGCCTATTTCACCCTACATTTGACCAACTCGAAGTCGCAAGGATATGTTGTTTAACTTCACCTGCACGTACTCGTACAAATTACGTTTGCTGAATACGAATTACGCTCACACGAGCAAGCAAAATATTCTTTATTGTTTATATTTTTTTCCTCAAACAGTGTGTCGTACATCACCTCGTAATGAAGTGTAGGTGTGTTAGCCGTTCATAAAACTGAATCTTATGATGTCTTTAAAAATCCTTCGATTTCTTAATGCCTTTTTCGTTTGTTTATTTTGTACTTGTTTTTTTTTTATTATTAAATTTTTATCGTTTTCGTAGGAGTTTTTTTTTCCTTCTCTCTCGCTAATTTTTTTTCTTTTTTTTTTTTTTATTTCATTTCGAATTTTTTTTTCGCGTTTTATTATTTTGTGGCATATTTGAACAATTCGATTCATTTCGTTTTTTTCGATCTGTGTTTGTTATTTGTTCTGCAACTATGCCAGCTTTTATTGTGTGAGAAGTTTTGTGATCACTGGCATTTTTGAATGTCTGAGATTATGTCTGGTTTGTGTTTTTACATTCATTTTTGTTTAAAAACTGTAAAATATTCGTGTTTATCATTGGCTGCTTTAAATGTTAAAAAAATTTCATTTAGTTTTTTGTGATTGGATAATCGAACAGTTTTTGTTTCGTTTCGTTTATATCTGCTGCTTTAGAGTTTTTCGTAAGATCGTCTTTGTGGAATATAATAAAGAAATGATTCATAATAAGATTTTTGGCGGAACACGAATCCGTGTTTGTTATTTGCTTTTTCTCTACAATATTTGGCAGTATTTGGCAGCTCGAATAAGAATTATAAAAACTATATTAAATCAAAACCATTCAGAAATAATTTTATGGAATTATAAGCAAATATATTATTTGCATTTTCCAATAGGCATTTAATAAGTACTCGTATTTGGGGTACCGTTTGAATCCCTTTTTATTTTAATGGGGGAAATGTTTTTAAGGTTATTAAAAACTTTTTATTAAAGTGATTTTTTTTTTATTTAAAGCGATTTATTTATTAAAGTTTTTGTTTAAAATTATAAATTATGAGAAACTGAAATAACTTTTATCGCGCTAAAACAATGAAAGTGGAATATGAGAATGGCAGATGATAACCGGCAGATATGCGGAGCTGGCTTGAATAGTCTCACGTTATATTTGCTTTTTGCCGATAATACTTTGCTCGTGAAAACGTAGCGAATCATATAAATGCTGGGAGTAACCAAAATGGATAATTGACTGCAAGAAATTTTAAAGAAGACTTTAAAATTGAATTTCTTTGGGCCGTATCTCACTGTAAAATAAGTTTCCATGGGAAGCTTTTTCACCGTAGTCCTCTACTGTGAAAAAGCTAGCTGTCGAAACTAGACAATTTTAGTTTGACGGTTTTAAAAAAAAGTTAGAGGATTTATAACCTGCCGTTTGGCTACTTAGAACAGCAAAATATCTGTTTCAGATACAGGAAGCTTTTGCACTTTATATAGATCCTCAGTGCATTACATTACTTGAAATCCTTTCGCCTGCCTCTTTGTACTTCTATGAAGAGTCAACATGTTAGTCAGTGTCTTTAGCAAATGATAATTTTTCTTAATTCGCTTTACATTTAGTTGAAGGCCCAATAGAATTGAATTGAAAAACGTAGCAGAAGCCCTCTGCTTTCTGGAAAACTCGCATGGAATATGTCGACTGGCCTTCGTCTCTGCCTTGCGAGAGATGCAAATAACAATTTCCCTCTCTATTTCAATTTTAGTTTAGATGAAATACTTTCTTCTCAGTTAAAAAATTTACAGAGGAGGATTATGTTTGTGTAAGAGTGGTCTGATTATATCCTTAAATTTAAAAAAAATCCTTCTGTGCTATGCAATTAAAATTAATTGAAATATTTTCCAAATATATTTTTATTTTATATTTTGAAATATTTTCCAAATAAATTATTCCTGATTAATTATTAAAACTAGTAAATGGCTGAAAAGGCAACATAAACAATTTCTGAAATTCTTGTTTGCACTCATTTATATGCTAATTTTCAAGCTAAAAGAAAAAAAATGCTTTCCAAGTCCTTACGCTGATGCACATCTACGAATCATACATTTTAGTTGCTTAATCCTTTTATCTGCTTTCATATGCTTCGCAAATTTTTTTTTTGTTTAAAGCAGACAGAAATAACCAGAAGCGATTTAGAAATTTTAAGCAAATTAAATTTTTTTCCAAAAAATCTAAAACCAGTAGTTTTGGTAAATACACTAACAGATCGTAAGGATAAGATCTATGAGAAGGCTAAACTGTCTAAAGTGTTTTCTCTTCCTTTTTTTAATAACACAGCCAACAATTTACTCAGAAGTAATTGCTTGCAAGAAAAAGCATTTTGACAATATTTGTTGCGATCGCTCTTAATAAGTTTCCACAGTAGCCTCAACAAGTTGGCGATCATACGCAAAAATAATCGGTCTTCGGGAATAATACAATATTTTAATCATTTTCTTTTTTATGGCCGTGTATTATAATCAAGAAGAAGAAACTAAAATCTGCTGGGCATGTCTTAAGAGCTGAAAGGTTTTAATATTAAACTTAAATTAAAAAAAAAAAAACAAAAAAAAAAAAAAAAACCAAAAAAATATATATATATAATATTTGAGCTTTAATATTTTTTTCCTGTTTTCTACAAGATGAGTTGTTGCAGTAATACTTATTAGACTTTAGTTTAGCCTTAAGGTTTTTGAAATATCATGTATTTGTACCACCATCCGTCCAACTCTCCGGCCGTGAATGAAACCCACTTTTGCTTAACTGCTTAGTATTAATACCGGCCGCCACATACTCGTATTCTGTTACCACGGCAGACAATTTAGGTTTATGTGTGTTTATTATAGTCGTTGTTGTTGATACGCACATGTCAAAAGATTGACGAAAATTCGATCAACAAAAATTTTAATTGATCGCCCTGCAGTTATGACGAAATTGATCTTTAGCATATTTGCTGTTGCTGTTGCCGATGCCGATGCCGATGCTATTGCTATTGCTGCACGCTGCAATACAAATTTATGCGCACCTAAAATATGTATTAAGTATTATTGTGTGTTTGTGTTAGTGGGGAATATAAATTAGTATTGGAGCGAGTATGATGACTGATTGTGATTATGATAAAAACAGCTACTACATAACGCTGATACTTCAGGGAAGGGCAACCTTAAAACTGAAAATGCTGACGACAAAGGCAGAGAGAGAGAGAGAGAGTAGTGAGTAGAGAGGATGTATGGAAAAACTAATAAAATCAGTGTCTACTTCTAAAAATATATTGTAATAAAAAACAAATTACAAATATTTAGTTAAGAAGTTCCTCGAGTACAAATGGCGTAAGTCTGTTAACTTTTGTTGGAATATTAAAGTGGCGAAGGCACAGTCTTTGGCCTCTTAGGAAATGAGACATTAATCGGTGTAGTTGGCACAAAGGAAAGAACTGGATGGAAACGGCAGAGACATCTTAGCCAAAGGCTATAGAGGCATTTGCAGGTTGAAAAGTTTTCCAAGATATTGATAGACAATTTTAATTACTTTTAAACAATATAAAGTTACAGAGTTGCCACGCATTTCAAAGTTTACTTTTTTTTATAATAATTTTATATATTTAAAAGAACCTAAAATAAGTTTTACAATTTCTATAATTTTTTTAAAAATACATTTTTTTTGCGCTTCTTTTATTTGATAAGAATTTATATGATTAAGTTTGCCAATTATATTATTACGGCTAAAAGGGACCCCTGAAGCCATAGTATTGGCATCTGCTAAAAGTTTCGAAATGATATTAAAATGATGTTCATTTCACTAGCTTCACTAAACTGGTGATTAGCTTGCCTTATTGTACTCATCCATCGCATATTGTAAACGGGATGAGTTACGGATAAGTAAAAAATACGTTTCTTCCGTTAATGGATGGGTTTAATAAAAGTGCAGGAATTAATGTGCCTGCAGAAATACTCGTACAGTGTGTAAAGTATGTGTTTGCAAAACATAGGTATTTTGCTGATTTCAAATTTAATCAATTTATGGTAAATAAAAATCACTACTGCATTACTGCAGTAAACAAATTTTCAATGAAATTTTCTTCAAAATTTTATTTACATTCAGATGATTAGTTGGGTTGCAGCAGAGTTTTACTATTCATTATTCGAAAATAAAGTTAAAAATTAAAATCTTTTAATATATCAGAGTGTCATAAGTCTTTCTGAATATTGATATGTATACATAATTTTAAAATTTGCCAAGTTTTAAGTTTTCACTTAAAACATTTTCACTCTTAACTTTTTTGTGAAAGTATTATAATGATGGATCTGCAGAGACTGACTTTATTATGCGTTTTTCAAATTAGCAGATATTTTACAAATATATGATTTACTAAATGACTTCAAATATCCAGTTAAGAATTTATTACACACTAAAGGCCTCGTTTCAGTAGTACAATTCATTCACACGAAAGTGTGATAATGATATCCTCCTATTTTAAGAAAGCAAATCAAAGTGGTTTTGCTGATAGCGTAGAGTCATTTAATGGAATTACAAAACGAGATGTTTCCTGGTTGTAAAATATAAAAAGATATAATTTATCATAATTTGTGCTGTAAAAAAAAGTTTGATTGTCATAATATATTGTAAATTTATTACCTTCCAAATTCCAAAAGTCTACACTCCAAAGCAAAAGACTTTGACGTATATCTTCAGCACCCATAATGATATTTCTAATATTGCATGCATTGAAATAAAAACAATAAATATACATACGTAAGTAAGTATATAGTCATGAATATTTTTAGTTATTTTTTGTACAATTAGATATTGATGATCATTTGTACATGCATATATATTTTTTTATTCAAAAAATTCCGGAAATAAAAATATTGAAAACACTGCTAAACCGCAAGGAAGAGCATAGCGAATAAATAGAATTATAAATCCATAGATAACCCGATATGACAGGAAGAGCTCTTCACATATACCACATTGCTATCTTCATTCATTATAGTTAATTTGTCATAAAAATTGCACAATTTTATGTCACACTATATAATTTTTTCCGAACACCTGCCTAATTTGTTAAATCGTACGGCTGTGTAGGATAGTGCAACGAGACCTTAAAGAAGTCCATGCGGCAATTTCATGCACTGCAATTATATAATACTTAATAGTGGAAATGTTAATTGGATTCCGACTTAGCGAAATAAAGCAAACCCTTTATATTTCTAACAAGTTACAGAAAAGACTGGTTGTTAATGGCATACTGTAGATAAGTTTCTCCTTAGAATTTTACGCCTAAAAGTTGGCAATATATATATATTTTTTTTTTTGTGGAAACTTTGGAGCTAATACGCGGGAATCCACCGGATATCTGGCTGCCCTGCAGGGCAACCAACAAACTGCATCGCACTTGGCTACTACTGGCTTATAAATATAATAATAGTGTTATTTTGTCAGAATATTTCCAAATATAATGATGGTTATCATATTTAAATATAAACGTTAACTCGTAGAAACTCGTAAACCAAATTGATGTTTTTGGTGAAAATAAAAAACGAGTGAATAACAAACTACTCATACATATTTAATTTTCATAATCCTCATTAGCTTGAAAATCACGTCCTTTTTTCAGCCCAAGAACAGAGTTAATTTTTTTTTATATTTTTTTTGTTGTTATTTTGCGGTGTTTGCTTGTGTGAGCACTAGTGAGTCAGTGTGTCTGAGTGTCTGTTAGCAGAATCTTTCGTTAAACTAAAACTTGACAAATAACTTGTGGTGGAAGAAGTTTTTTTTTTTTTTTTTTTGTTGCCCTCATAATATAAGCTGCCAATCAATTTGGGCAACTGCTTCTGCTTGCGAATTTCTGTATTTAGTCAGATTTTGATCTTGACTGAAGTCCTCTTTCCTTCAATTTTTAGTGGGGATGGTAAAAAATAAAAAGAATTCTGTATCACTTTTAGAAACAACGTCTGGTTTAAATGTTTTTTTTTTTTTTTTTTGGAAGTTTTAGTAGCAAAAACTACTAAAAATTGTCTTCATATTTCAGCTTCTGTTTTGCGCCACCAAAAGTTTTCATTTATTTAAACATTTCTGAATGTTGTATTTCTTGTTTCTGTTCTCGCTGAACGGCCCAAATTCTTTTTTTTTTTTTTTTGTGTAATTTTTCATCATCTTTAAAATTTTGTAATTTCTTTCATTGGAATGTTTGAGTGATTTTTTTTTTTTCGTTTTATATCTTGGCTTTTCCCGGCTGTTGATGATGCTTCATCAAATGTTACCTTCCAATGTTGACGTTTACTTGTCTCATAATAATACATCGCAACAGGTAGTCTGCAGTCTTCAAATAAATTATTGCAACTTGATTTGTTATCATGATGTTATTTCATATATACATATATATATATTTTTTTTTTTTGGTTTTTTTTCAATAATATTTTTGACTTTTTTTTAATTTGAAAAGTCTCAAGTTTGTTTATTGCGTTGAATGTTAAATCAATAAAACATGTTCTAACGTTAAACAAAATAATATAATATATTGAACGAATAGTTTTAAAAACCTTATTGATTATTTGTGTATTCTCGATTAAAAGCCATTATTATTAGAAAATCATTCATTAATTTACCATCTCCAGTCGCAATCAATAAATCTGCCCAATTTGATTTGACACCGCAATTTCTAAACTCTGTAGCAAACATGTACTGATCGTGAGAGTGATCATTGAAATTGATAAATTTAAAATATATAAATGACGAAGTAAAAGAAACCACACATCAGCAATCAAAAATCTATTCGTTTATAAATTAAATAATAAAAAAATTAACCGTATCCAAAGTGTTCAGTGTGCTTTCCAATAATAAAATAAATTAGTTGAAAATTTTGGTTGCATATTTTTGTCGATTGATGGAATGGAAAAAATCAAGTAATTGCTTTGAAAGCGTAAGAAAAAAGAGATTTACATTTTGTATGAAATTAACTTTATTGTATTTAATTTTACTCGTATAGCAAGTAAAATAAAAATTGATTTAATAACTGATATCGATTTTGATTTATTTATTTTCTATGTATTGCAGAGCCAAGCTTTAGCCTTGACACGAGTAGCCAATGCAGCGGCCGCAGCAGCAGCTGCAAATGCTAAGACGAGCACAGTCGACATCGCCCATCCAGATGTGGTGGTTAAAAGGGAACATTCTTTAACACCGCCAGTACCGCTGCCATCGCTACCGCCGCCTTTACCAAGTAATCCAAACGCCGCTTCATCCTTAGGCCAACAAGCCTCAATACATCTTTCACCCACTAGTGAGATTAACGTAAATGCACAAAACTCGGCCAGCACCCAATCCGATGAATGCCAAAGTAATAGTTCATTACAGCACAGCCGCAGACCTCCTGTACAGGGTGTACATGATAAATTGTCACAGTTGCAGCAACTGCAGCAACAACAGCACCACCACCAGCAACAAACGAATGATGAACAATTGCAGCGTAGTCCTAGATTTTCATCGAATAATTTATCAGCTGCTCACAACGCCACACCATCGCCCAGGCATGATTTGGTACAGACACCTACACACAACGTGACACCCAATGCGAACGCCAATTCAGCAACGTCTAGTCAAAACAGCTCCACACCAAAGTTAACAACTGATAGAGATGACCACCTTCATGCACTTCCCCATCAGATGCATCAACAACAACAACACCAACAATATCAGCAACAACAGCGCAATACAGACATACACACGCCCCGAGCTATGGGCAGCATAACTTGTTTACCTCCATCGGCTTTAAACGCAGTAGCAGCTGCTGCTGCAGTGCAACACCAGCACCAACAACAGCAGCAGCAGCAACACCACCATCACCAGCACCAGCACCAGCAACATCTACCTGCAGATAGACTACTTACCTCCCCAGCTACCTCGACAATGGAGCAACGTAAAGATTTTGATGTTACAAAAGTTAATTGTAAGTAAAATTCAATTTCATTTCTTTTTCTGAAACTAAGCACTGAAAACTAAGTGGGAAAGAAAATAAAATCATTACGGTTGGAAAAACATCCTTAAAGAATATGAACGTACTCTCTCAACAGTGTCGTTCTTCTGTTGCACTTCTTCGTATGAACAGCCGCATAGTGAATGCTTTTATCAGCAGCAAATCGTTCAACAACAAAAACATAAACGGTTAAAATCAATTGCGAATTATTGTTGTTGGTATTAGAAAGTTTTAAAATTTCCTTCTTTTCCGCTGATGACATTCACTTAAATCGGAAATAATAATTAATGAATCCATCTGGATTTCTCTGGCCATTTTCTGATTACTCTCCTTTGGAAAAAATGTTCATATTGTGAGCCAGCTCAAATAGATTTCATGGTATGCTATCGAACTAAAAGCTTAGCAATTTACATATGCAGCTTTTTCAAAAATTCGAATAAGGACAAGCCTACTTTTTCAGAAAGGACTTGCCGATTGCAATGAGTGCATTTTTATTACCACAGAGCGTGAAATGTTGTTCCAACCAGAACTGCTTGGAGCTGGCAAGTGACATTTAATTTCAGTTCCTGCATCAAAAGTGAATTTTCTAAAAATTAAAAAGAAAATTCCTTTCAAAAGTTTCGCCTTTTACAATAAGGTGTTAAGCTTTTATTGATGAAAATTTTCCGATTGATTCGCCAAATATTTTGCAGTTTTATTGTAAAATACTCGCATATTATAAATTGTGAAATTTTTGTATTGAATTTCTGACTAGAAATTACGTCGCTGCTACTAAATTAATTTCCCTCACTGTAATAAATCTATAAAGCAATAAAGGTAAAATATTATGGCCTTTAAGAGCCATTTATGGAATGTATTAATTGGATTTGTGAAACTTTTTTATGGCTTTTAGAAGCTTTTGCATATTATTACTCGGAAGGATATGACCACTGTGCCAATAAAGAGCCAACCGTGATGCGTGTGCTACAAATGTGTTACAGTATAGATACATTGCCTTATAAATTTAGCAGAGTGAAGGGGCTCGCGCCGAGGAAATTTCTAGAATGAATAATAAATTTAGTACCGAAATTATGAAATTTGTAGAGATGCGGCATCCTTTAAATTTATTATGAATTTTTATCTCGATTATGCTCATTCTCTTCCAATTTTTTCTTGAGCCTCTCGAAAATGACTTCTCGAATTTGCAATACAATTCGAATACCCTTTTAGTTCAATACCACTTTTGGTATTAGTCTGCATCTGCCTATGTGCAGCTGTACCGACGCGGTTATAAAAATAAAAATGCTTAGCTGTTATACAGAGTGTACGCCCTAAGAGTTCATATTTGCCAGTCGTGGGGAAGAGACGTGGCTAATTAATTATGGAAAAATATTCGGTATATCAACGTGTTTTAATCGTTAAAGCATTTTATCAAAATCAATCATCGATTACTCTGACGATGAGAAAGTGGCTTGAAGCACTATTTATCGTGTAGTGAATAAATTGGAGCAAACATGGACCACAATGTACGGCAAGAGCGGCTCAATCCTATATTTAAGTGGACCTTTTATTTATTTTGTAACTACAATACGAGTTCAAAAATTAAACTCATTGTTTTGAACTTTAGAAGCATTAAAGCTATCGGTATCTTACAATTCTAATTTCTAGCGAAATATTATCCTGGTGAAATATTTAATAGTGAAAACTTTACGAGCAACGATTTTTTTTTCTCTTTGTTACGAATGGTTGTGTTACTGCTAAATTTAACAATAAAATTATTTTTATTTGTAAAAATTTTTTATGATAATAAAAAATAAAGTCACCAAAAAAAAAATAGGTCTGCTTTAAAAGCAATAAAGTACAAAAGTTTAGAACTTATCATTCAACCATGCATTCCAATCCGAAATGCTATTGAAAAATTATCGCCTCTGAATATAACATTTAATATTTTATTTTTAAAAAAGTTTTTCTCACTCAATTGTTGGATAATTTGTGTCATGAATTAAGTGACGATAAAAGAATACCAGCATTTCAAGGATTAATTATGCCTAGAAGGTTTTTTTTCTTGACGAAGAGACGTCAAGGTCGGGATGAATAAGAGATGAATCATGTATAAAAATATTTAATTTAGGTTGCCGTTAGAGAAACATAACTCATGATATTAAGGTGCACCCTAATGAACACAATTTATTTTTTATATTAACTGAGCGATTTCTGCTTACGAAATAATTTTTTTTTTTTTTTTTTTTTTTGTTCAATTACAATGATTATCCTTGCAATTGTATTTATGCAACCCCTAAAACGTTCAGGTACGCCGCATGAACATACAAATTAACATACAAGTAACTACACAAATCTGCAAATCTCTATTATTTTTGTTTATAAGCATAAAATTTATTTTCTTTATTGTCCTGATTCCATCTTCAACTCAAACGAGGGTTCAAATCGGTTAATCCTTTAGTGCGGACAAATATTTTTATACGTTGTTTTTTTCTTATAACCATACAGTATAGTACACTCGTACACTCCTTTGTGCTATTTTGAATTCATTTGCTGCCCATTTATACTTCCTTTCCTGGCAACTACAACGCAATTTTATAGTTAAAGCTCTGTGAGTATTAAGCAGCAGATTAATCCGTAGCATGAATACGTAATCGTTGTATTTTGTTCGCCAACATTAAAAACTGCTTTATTGAATTCCCAAAATGCGATAAATATCAGTTTATGGTTGCTGGGTTTTCTCTAACAACTTCTTTATTCCACCGTTGTCTCAAATACTCAATCTTTCAAACGGGAGTATTTGATGAGTGACTACGAAGAGGCTGTAGATGTTATTTTAATTAATTCAAAGTAGCTACTCCATAGAAGTATGCCAGCATACCTCAAGCATTAGATGAATTACAAATAGCGGAATAATCTAGATTGAAAACTAGCATAAGTAGACAGCTGAATAAAATTTAAATGGCATGGCTACACGAGGAAGTCTTCTTCAATCATTTCAGATTTACTTTGATTTGGCTAATTAACAAAACATTGCAAATATCCTTTAAAAGTATGCGCAGTTTTTTTTTAAATATCGAATACTGAACGCATTACGAAATGTCTATTCATTAAAAAGGTGACCAACTGTCAATTGGTATAGAGAAAATGAGCGTGTTAGAGAGATACCCGCAACCGGAGAGTACAAGACTTCGGCGGTTGTAAAACCATTCGGATTTAAGAAAGTGAGCTCATGCGAACGATAGACAGTCTCTCAAATGGGAATCCGTTTCAGTTTCTAATTAGCACTAAATTTCGTTCGCACCAGCCTACGTACGTCAAGTTTGGTATTATACGTTTTTGTAAAGCGAAGCAATGCCATACCGTAAATCCCGATAATTCTCTTAAAAATGTGTAAAAATACTAGAAAAATATTTCTACATATGTGAACAGGAAATGCCATTCAGATTGTTGTAACCGGGAATGTTATTTGCGGGAATAGAATTATCAGGATCTCTTTGCAGGCAAAATATGAATGAAAAGTAGTATCTATTAGGTATTAATCCTAATGGATTATTAGATCCACTTTCATGTAGAATAAAAAATTAAAAGACGTATTATAGATGCGTTATCTACTGGCAATCCTCCTCATACTCATCGTGCTATATCAGTTCCTAAGTAAGCAGTTGCTGATAATAAGTTTGTAATAACTGTTGCTCCTCAAAAAGGTATTTGCCGTCATGGTATTATATCCCCCCCAAAATGTATTCCTTTTACTTTTATTCAAGTTGGAATAAACTAGAAAGAGTTATGCCTCGTCCTACATCTTGTCCATGAGCATGTACAGCAAAAAATTTTTATCCATTCGAATTTGTAATTTATTTTTTATAATAAAATAAAACCTGAAGGACAAGCAAAAGTCGGTTGCGAAAACAAAAGTACAATTGGCTGATTATGAAATTTCATTCTCAAAAATCGGCAATATGTACCTTTCCATTGGTTTTGTCAAGAGAGAAGGCGAACGAAGCTGTTCCTTCCTAAATCAGAAATGGATTTGCAAAATTTAAATTCAGTTTAATTTATTTCTTTATTGGATGTTAATGTTAAAAAGCTTTCCTATATGTATTTCTCTTCAGCGATTTAATCTTCTATTTTACATGGAATGGCAGCCAGTATCAGTGGAATGATTATATTATTTTATACGTAAACTTCGGTTCATGGGAGTTAGATATTTTTTTTTTGCTTTTCTTGAGTGCAAACACTTTTGGAAAGCTTTAAGTTTTTCAATTGTTGCCGTTAAATGTATTTTATTTAAGTAAAAGATCTCTCTTTATACAACCATTTTTTTTTTTTTTGTATTGAACAACTTATAAGCTTAATATCTATAACTCACTTAACACAATTTGAGTTCACAATATGCAACTGATACAAATGTGCCTGTGATGACACCTATCGGAGCACATGGCCATGTACATGCACATGCAAATAGGGAAAGGTGTAATATGAAAAATATTTGTGTGCTCATAAAGTTCAAAAAGTATAGAATTAAGCAAATGTTGTGCACAACAAAACATATAGAGAAGCTTAAGTCTTAAGCGTTATAGGTTTCTAACAACTACAACTGCTGCTACTGTTCCATCACTCAGCACTACACACACAAACAAGCCAGCCAGCTAGACGGGGTTTTTGCAAAAGGCAGAAATGAAAATCTCTATAAAAAAAAAGCAATTCAAACAAAATACACATATGCAACGAGATTTGCACACAAAACTATTTAAGTCGTATACTCTCGAAAGGATTTACAACTACAACCACACAATTCCTTGCTCGCAGGCGTGCTTGGCACAAAAAACCTCTACATACACTTCAAATTATACTTGATACTACTGGAGGGGCACATTAACACATTTGTTTAGATCCAAATAAATGTAATTTTTACTATAAAAAAGTGTGAATTGGGTTGAGGGGAGCAGGCAACCGGAATAGTTTTACAGTTGACACAACAAAGCAACAGGAGTGAACAATCTCCAAATTGTTATTATTATAGAAAAGTGAAAACAAAACAAAAACTGGCTAAAAGTAAACGTGATTGCGCCACAGTGGCTCTGAATGGTATAAGCTTGTGCAAAATTATATATATATATTTTTGTATGTCAAGACTAATTAGATTCTTATTGGAACTCGTGCCATAGTGCAGCATACTCATTGCTTAATACAAAATATATCAAAATTTGTTGGAATCTCGGCAAATAGATTCAAATGTATGGATTTGTATTTGAATCGTAAACAGTGCGAGTATGTTGTGTTACCTATAAATTGGCATGAACATTTTAAAGGATTCACTTGGCATAACTGTTTTTGTTGCAATGTTAGTTGCTTCTCGTCAGGACGTCTTTGTGTGTATAACAGTGTGTGCTTTAATAGTTTAGTATAGAAAATGTGTTTGTCTAATTCTTGAAAACAGGCATTCAAACATTGACACACAAACATACAAACACAGCCATAAGAGAAAATCCTTAATCCACATTCAAACCAAAAGATCTGTTACCTAAACTTAACAACATAAACATTGCAATAATGTGCTTGTGCTACAAACTTTTGGCTTAATGCCACATACGCAGCCAGCACAAATGTGTGCCAGAGTTGGGATTTCAAAACGTTTCAAAATAAAGAGCTCAAGACACCTAAAGCTCCTGTTCTCAACAGTAAAGAAGTATTGTTTGAAGAAACAAGTCTCTATAGGACAGGAAAAAGCTCCTCTTCTCAACAACACTATGGCAATAAAATGATATTTATAAGTTCGGGTGTTTTATTCCCCCATCGCCAGCAATTCATTTAGGAGAAAATCTCATAGAGGACTAGCCGAGTTCAAAAGGACGTTGTACATGCCAGATGTTGTAAACAAACTTTTTTGCTTAGCCTTTCCAATTGCATGGTCTGTAATAAGATTACGTATGACAGTAATACATGGCTTTATGTCACGGCTAGAAAGTGGCATTTTGAAAGAAGTCCGCTCTCATTTTAACAAAGCAATACAAATTTCTAAAAGTATTGAAATACCAATTATAGAGTGAGAATGGCTGGTTCAAATTATATATTTAATTATTTTTGCTATTATTTATTAACATTGTTTAGATCATACGATAATTAATATGTTACATCTGTTTACTTCTCCATCTTCCGATTTTAAATTGCATAAATCCATTTCAAATCGCTTCTAGTTCTCAGTAAATCAACTAAAACGGTTAAAAAGTGTGTAAATAAAAGTAGTTTTTAAAATAACCCAACCAGTGACCGCTACAAATGCCGTTCACAAAGAAAAAACTTTTACTGGATAGGTATGGAACTTGCCATTGGTCTCAAGGCGGATGTATTTTTCCTTTATGTAACTCATATTTTGCTGAAGTATCAGAGGCGGTAGGGAGTGTATGCAATAGGTAGGAAAACAGCTGTTTAGGTCAAAGCAAAGTGTCTTATAGAAGTCCACACAAATAAATTTTCTCTGTGGGAAAAAAACAAACTCCCACATCTGAACTTTAAAGAAAGTACCATGCAAATTTGGCTTGATTGAATTTTCATTTCAAAACTCAAATGTATTGAATTTTACATCCCTGTTGTGCACCAGCAGGAGTACCCGTGCAGCTACTGAAGACAAACTAAAGCAGTTGTTGGTTATTATACTTATACTCGTAGAAATAGAGAAGGAGTTACGTGAATTTTTGTCATCCTCTTTGACTCAGAAAAAGCTTTAACTTCTGTTTAAAACAAATTTAGACTTAAAATGTATTAATGGAAAACTGGTAAGGCATATCTTAAGATTTTCTTGAAACACAATTCTTGTGAACAAAAATGTTATGATTATGCAAAAATTATACGGCTTGCAACCGGCGAGACCGTTTTTTTTTTTGATTGTAAAGAACAACACCAAATATTACTGGATGACTAAAAATAATGGCAATCTTAAGTAGAGAAAGCTTCTCAGTTTTATACTGCAGCAAAAACATGTCATTCCAAAGCGCGCTAGGTTGCACATACCGGAGCAAAAAGGTATTTTTACGTTTCATATATTCATTTTGTACTTAAGAATTGAGAATACAATATAGGAAAACTTAGTTATTATTTTAACAAAATTTGTCTTGCCGTATAAATGGATAAGAATACTCACACGTTCCCATGCAAGCGAACACACACACTCACGCACACACTCACACACACGCTCCCACACACAGGACTACAGAATGGAAACTCATTCTAACAAATATTTATATACACTGTTGCACATCAAGGATTTGTGTGCATCTTCCAAATACAATTCTTTGCAGCCGCACACATACACACACACACACTCTTACGCATCTGAATATGTATTTATTTGGATAGGTTTAGTGTTTGCACATGTGTGTGCGCTTGTTTAGTGCGTATTATAAACGGATTAAAATTTCTAATACTATTTGAAGTTATTTGTATCAAAAACTTACAGATATTTTCTAAAACCTCTAGTAATAACTACGAGATACTCTCAGCTAAACACTGCTGCAACTGTTTGCATCCACAATATCGTATCCTTTTAATTTTGTTTTATTTCCTGTAAACACACACCTACATGTTGTATTAAGTCTTCTTGAGATGGAACGTGGGCTTCTGCAGGTTTAGAGAAAATCTGTTTGGTTTTACTGCAATGTACATGAATTCTTACCAATGAATGTTTACTGAGAAAATGGTGCAACTATAAGTGCTTTATATTCGAAAATTCTATATTTCAGATATTTTGAGTGTTATTTGAGTTTTTTCCCCTTTACTAAATTTTACTTTATAATGGCATTTGGAATTACCCTCCATTCAATGTAACTGCAGAAACATATATTTTTGATTTTGAAATAATGATTATTAAGAAATCTATACTGCTATCAATTCCCATCTCTGGTAGGCTGTAACTTTTAAAAGTAAAGTGGTTTAAGTTGAATTTTTAAATGTTCGAAATCCTTACATGTGACTGCTCTGCTTGTTATATAAAATGTTACTAAATTTAAAATGTACTCAAATTATTGGAAAGTTTTAATTTTATATATTTCGTTTAAATAACATTTCACAGGATTTAACATCAGTTTCCTATACAACGGTGTCAGACTATAGTACCTTTTAAATGGTTTTAGGTTAGAAAAGATTATATATAAAAAAATTGGCTTAAGGACTTCAGAACAGCTCAATTATATCCAAAATGTGGAAGTTGATACTTTCTTGTATGGACATGTGAGCTCCAGGAGCACTAAAATTTGACCAAACGGGAAGTGGTGCTGCAATGCGACATATTATAATAAAACAAAATATTTTCTAAATATAATAAAAGATATTCCACTTTGAGGAAGGCATAATTTCAACTATAACTCTTTAAGGATGTGGGTGTGAGAAAGTAAGAAACTCGCATGGAATTTTTCCAACTGCTTTAATGTCCCGCGTTAATTATTGTTGCAATATTTAAGTAACGAAGACACTGTTGCACAAGCAGCTTTACCCCTTCCATTCTGTTCATGAAATGCTACCAAGTGACAGTGACCAATTTGAGAGCAGTGGCCGCTTCCAAACTACTCTGTATTCTTCAATATCTTGTAGTTCCGGCTCAATGCACACGCAAAGAAACATAAACAAGTTGAAGAAAAGTCCTTTTCCTTTCTTCCAATTTATGTAAGGATGTCATTGCTTGCAGCCGATGTTTGAGCGTAAGTTCTTTCGGCAGTTGTCTCCAACATGTGAGTAGTTTTATAGCAATTTTCTATCCAAAAGGATTCTATTTACTGTGGTCGTAAATAGAATTTCAAATTCTTTTACTAATGAATCTCTCCTGAATGCGCACAGTGGGCCCCATGGACACATGGCCTACAGACATCTGATTTTTCTAGCATTTCAATATTTAGCAAAGCAATTTTTATTTTGGTATTCCACTTTCACCGGCATTGTTTGCCCCAGGCCATGACTTCATCACTTAAACATTCCGCCAATAATTTATACAAAATAATTAAAGGACATGAAAAGAATCCTTCCGCATTTTGTTTTATTTGTTCATTACGTTCATTAAGTAGTGAATGTGCCAAACATTCTATTGAGCCAGCAAAACATGCTTATTTGAAAATCGAAAGAAAATCCAAAGAAACGTTCGTTCTAGAAATGTTTTTTTTTACTACTATCATGTGGATGCCTGCTTTCGCTTATGGAGGAATCCGTACAAAGAAAGTTATTTCACATGAACCTGTAGAAGCTGCAGAAGCAATTTCAAATGTTTTATTTAAATTTTATTTCAATCAAAATTACCACTACTAATGCAATTTAGTATAGCAAAAATTTGTTTTAATTTTGATTATAAAATCGTAACATAATATTAAGGATTTACTTATCAAAAACATTTTGTCCTTATAACTACAACTGCAAACAGGAGCTTATAAGTCTAGAGGGGGGAATGTGCAGTTTGAATAAATACTACTCGTACAAAATCTGTACTTTAGCTAACATTCAAATTTGTATTGAAATATTGTTTAGTGATTGAACCTTAAAAACAACCTATTGATCTGTCACATGTTTATCGAAAAATTGTATCCTTTGCAACAACATCTAAACATAATATTTATGTTCAAATGCAAGCAAATTTAGCAAGTTTGTGTCCTAAATGTGTGAGTATAAACTTAATACAAATACAATTGTTATTTATTAAATGTTATGAATGCAAAAGAGCTTTTTGTATAAATCCCTAATCCTACTGCTAGAATCTTCTTTAAAATGTATCTAATGCACATAGAGAGCCATAAGGTACTCTGCGAATAAGTTTGCATTCAGCAAAATCACATTCACACGCACACATTGGCTGCGTGATGAAAGTACTTACGACAGATAGTATTACAAATACGAGTACGTTGGCAAATGTTTGTAACGAGGACATTGTGAAAAGGAAAATATTACACATACTTGGACTAGGGCCACCCAGCAAACATTTGATATATAACATAGCATGTAAGTTTAACCAAAAACCAAAAATGGTAAGTAAAGCTGAAGGTCTGAAAACAATATCTTAAATATAATTGGAAAATTGGTTTCCTTTTTGTCTCTGTTAACTATCTTTAGCAGCTAAATGTGCTATACATATAACATACAAATAACGCAAATAACAAAATTTATTGCGAGTTTAATAAAACTATATTAGATATGACTATTCAAGTAAAGTAGTTTGAAAAATTAAATAAAATTAATTTCAAAAATGTCTTCTCGAACGAATGACCTCATCAATATTTGCAGTACTAAATGGTGACACTGATTCGAAATTGCCGTAAAAGCTTTTAACGTAGTCAAGAGGGACCGAAAGATTAACCTCAGCCAAACTATTTAGCGATAATATGCTTGCCAATTGATTTCATCTCGGCTGGTGGCTTGTCATGGCCTTGGTTGCTTAGAGACAATATGTTTCCAAGTGACACTATTGTTGCCGACTGCATATTATATTAATCCAATGAATTGTAATTTAAAAATCACGACTTTAAAGATCACTTCGGAGTCACCAATGAAGGGGCTTCGAGGAACCATGTTGTGTGCTAAATCAAACAAATCATTACAAATAATGTTTTTATAAACATTTATTTATTGATTGATTTATTTACGATCAACTTAATCCTCATAAATATTTTTTTTGAAATGTATTTTGTGCAATTGCTCTTTTCTATTAATCCTGTTTCTATTCTTATGAGAAGTTTTACTCCGAATATAAAAAAAAAAACAAATGGGAAACTCCCAACATGTAAATGTTTGCTGGGCATTGGCAATGCCAACAACAAACCCTTTTTTGTTTGGTACCATTTACATTTTAATGGAAATAGTAATGAACTATTCAAAACAGTGGTTCCATTCGGCTGTAATGGTCGAGAAGCTGATGACAGCCTTTTTCCCAAAAGGGGATTCACCCATAAATTTAAAACTTCTTGGATTTGTTTTACGAAATTGTTGTTCTGGGGTACTGATTTGAAGGGGAGCTCAAGAAACTGTATACTTGGTGCTGTGAGGAAGGTGAGTATTCCAGCATTCTGAATTTAAATATAAATCATTTAATTGCTATCTAAAATCCACATTTAAAACACATGACCACCGACAGTCCCTGGAAGTAGTGCTACCCCATTCTGCTTATGTCGGGTTCTCCATTAGATTTCACTTTAGAAGTGTTAAGCTAATAGTTTATATTCTGAAGACAATTTCATTCAAGTGATTGGGCCTTAGGACAGCTCGAACTAGATTCATTTTTTTTTCTTATTATTATTTAAAAATTGTGCTTTCGTATAACGTGGATCTTTGACTAAATGGGTTTGTTAATAAGCTCGAGAGACTGTCTGGTGTGCTCTTCATACTGATGGAGCCATTCGGCCATATTTTTTCTAAAACGAAGCAGAAAAGAACGTTACCGTTAATGGAGTTTGGCATAGTTTAATGCTGATTGATAACTTTTTCCAATGCAGCTCGCCATACAATGGATCTATTACGTGGAAAATTCGGCGATTTATTAATTCATTAAGCAGTGAGATTTTATTGTTTCATTTAAAAATCCAGATAAAAAATAATTTCCTCATGCAGTTAAGAATGGTTTAAATACGAATACTGAGAAATATTATAAAGCACAGGACACAGCTAAAGTTCGCTTTGCTGCCCTTCTATTGTAAACCAGAACAACAGATTGAGTATTATTTTTTCCTTCTAAATGAATCTGTAATCGCACACAATTTGGCGAAAATTTGTGATTCACAAGTCCAAAATTTTTATTTCAATTTATAACATTAAAGCGTTGAGCCCTCTTACAACTATTTAAAGCATATTTGGTTCAGAACAGAAAGATAATAGTTAGAAGTAAAATTTTGAAGGTCCTTAAGAGGAGGCAAGATACCGCCATCAAAAAGGATAATTCTAAATTTTAAAAAATTACTGAAGCCACAATTTAGTCTGTCAAATTGTCATCTTTCTTCCACTTTAAAAATTATGAAGTGTGAATGCCTGTTTTTGTGTAACCACTGTATGTCCTACAAAATATTCTATAAAAAAGTTTGGGAAATTCATATCAAATGGTACACACACACAATTACACACTTTAGCGGCAAATATATAAAGAGATATTGTATTGATGACGACGTTGTTGTTGATAATGGTGATGATGACGTTGATCAAACAGAGTAAAGGATTTGCACTAAATATTAACACAATCAAAATCACAGCTCCTACAATAACGTCATCAGCTGTAGCCATAGTAGAAAAAATGGCAGTGGAGAGTAATAGCAGCATACGAGTAAAAAATCAAATGCAAGCTTTTTGTATACTCGCAGAGTAATGCTGCTGCCAATAGTTTGCCTAGCTGATTCTGTTGATGTTGCTGTTGCTGTTGCTGGTACTACAGCTTTGGTATTATTGTTGTTGCTGATGCATTGGTAACTGTTGGGCTTTAAAACTTGACCAGGCTACATGCTCTAAAACATAAGTTGAGGATTTTATTGAAACAACAGTAACAAAATCTCTAAACAATACTTTCTATTTTGGTGTTAGTATTTTATAGCAATTCCATGCAAGTATTTACTTGCACTGAACGTGTGAATAGGTGGTTATGTGTGTATGTGTGTATGTGTGTCTGCGTGTGTGGGCTTTAGTATTTATGGGCGTTTGCGTGGGTGTTAAAGGATAACTGATGTGTCACATCACTTTAAGTATTTTATATGTTTTTGTTGTTATTTCGAAAATATTTTCAAATGGATTTAAACATGACATTCAATGCAAATCCTTCTTTTTTCCTCGGTCCTCTTGCACCACACCACACCACCCATCTCCCAGCAATGCAACATTTACATTTGGCATTTTCTTTCACTGTTTGCTGTAGTATTTGCAAATTTATTTTTGTTTAAAAATCATGTGCGAATAAATGTAAATTTTCCACTTTTTATATCGAGTTAAGTGTAACGAAAGCTTGTTTGTATGCATCTTCTCTTTCACAATTCAGATGTGTCATTAGCAGTAAAGCTTCCGAAAATTGATTATCATACATGAGAGTACTTCACACACACATATGTACATACGAGTAAAACAACAACACAAAGAAGTCATTTAAATATAAACATTTACTCGTACTAACTTGGCAAAATGAAATTTTATCGTCTATTTTGAAGTTTGCAAATCCTGTTTTAATTTTTATGCTCATATTTATTTGCAATATGAAGGAGCATCTTGTAATTTATGTTCCCGTAATGATTTATTTCAATCTTAAAGTTTGTTAATTTAAGGAAAATTTATCGTTAAAAATCTTTTTCTCTGGCGCCTGCAAGAAACTCATCCACAAAGTTTAATTCTTAATCCAAAAATCAATAATAACGAAGTTCAAGCAGATATTTACTTAAACTGATTTTGCAAAACAAAACAAATAAGGGAAAATGGTGGAGACTGCATGCTCTCCGAAATGTTTTTACATTCTAATGGAAAAGGTATTATTACCAGTCGTAGAAGGGCAGACACAAAAATTAGGTTCTATACAATTCCATTATTATATTCATTCGCATTATACGTGAAGTAAGGAAGAAAGGATATTGAGAAGGGTGTGCAATGGGTGTGCTGAAGTATAAGATTTAAAAGGGCTGTCGCATGAATCCATCTAACTTTCAGAAATAGTTTAGCTAATTTCGCTTTGGAGACCCTTCTTAGGTATGTAAAAATCACTTCAAAAACTATTTTCAACTGGTTCCTGTGTTAATAGTTTCCTAACTCTCAGCCCCACATATGTATATCATACAAAATCTTATTGTTTAATTTAGTACTATGCTAATCCTAATAGATCTCTGATCTCAATAGTTTCCATATATCATAGAAAATCTTATTGTTTAATTTAGTACTATACTAATCTCAATTGGTCTCTGATCTCTGATCTCTGATCTCAATAGATCACTCTCCACATATTTACTGCTGAAATGCATTAAATGTTTAAAGTATAAAGTATATCCTTTGCATATGTTGCTCATATTTTCTTCCGTACCAAAAAGCGAACAACTGTGGAAGATGATCAATCGGATTCCCTTGATTGACAACGAAAATATATCTTTTCCCTCTGAATGAATGTTTCATCCAATTAATGATTAATATTACCAACCAACTAAACCTGCAGGAAACACGCGGCGTCTAGGCAGGAATCGAACCCGCTATCACCGGCTTAGTTGGCGTTTAAAAATTTATATGGAATTTTCTTGGCAATAGTGAATAAACCCAATTTTCTTATATTTCTTGAAAATTCATAAGCTACAAAAATAATATTTAATTTACCTACAAGATATAAACATTATAACAGCCACTTCGTTACCATGCCATGTTTAAAGTTTTATGCACGTACGAGTATAAAAATAATTTTCTTCTAGCCATTACAAAATGTTTCTATTAAATCAAGTTTCCTTAAGTACACAATACTTCCCTTTATACTTACGCATATAACACTTAATAAAGACAACAATAACAACGTTTAGCACACGAAAAGGATAAAGTCTATGAGAAAAAACAACAGCAATAACAAAGACAGGATACCAAATAAGTACGAGACAATACAAGAATGAGAAAATACAAACGGATAAGCAGAAGCTGTAGTATCGAGCGTTTTTATAACTCAAGTTTAACCATGAAAATCATGCTAATACAGAAGCAAAATGTAATTGTGTGTTTGCATGTGTAAATATGCCATACCCTGCAGGTAAAGTTGGTCTAAGTGGTACACTGCAGCGTAAATGCACCAAGTACAGCATGGTGCTACGTCGTCATGTAACACGAAGTTGTCAAACGAGAGTTTACAGTCAATGGCAAATGGCGTTACCGAAAACATTATAATGTTTATTGTAAGGTAACGCAGTGGTAAATCTCTTGCCAACGATTTTTATTTTCGTAGTAATGATTATATATAGTTAATGGGCAGATAGTCAAGAGCTGAAAGCGTTAAAAGCAACGTTCCACGGCATAGTGATATAAAGTAGTTCGAACGCTAACCGCTTCAAGGTGTAGGGCTACACGATGTACCTGATTGGGATATCGCCATGTCAAAGCGACCGTCTCTATTACACACGGTTTGTTTTTTAAGGACTAGAGGTATTCCATCATGGGAAATATTTTGCACGCTTTATCCGCAGGGTATCTAAAATAAAATAATCCACATATAAATATGTGCAATAACAATGTGTGTGTGTGTGTCAGTGTGTGTGTGTGCATGTATAATACAATGTTGCTTTTGCCATGGATTAAGGCTCTATAATAAAATACAATTCATTATGAGCTGTCAGTTGTTGTTATTGTTGTTGTTGCTACTATTAAATTTGTATCAAAAGCATCAAGGATGTATTTAGGAAAAGTTTAATACACAAACACCACTGTACGTATTTAAGCACATAAATCCCCAACTACGGCACTCATACTGCGGCAAAATGAAAAGCAAACTAACTCTATATTTGCAAATGGCTTAAGCTATAATAAATCTCACTGCCAACGCTTACGTTGCCGGTTAAACTTTAAAGCTTAAGCCTTATACGTGCACGTTATGGTATATATAAATGTGTGTGTGTGTGTGTGTGTGTGTGTGCATCTAAATGGGTTTTAAAACTCGCCCCCCCACAAATATTTTTACACATTGTTAATAGCCAGGAAGTATGCACCTAATGTTTTCAGTCTATCAAGGATATACTCGCATTGCTTTAATAGTCATTTAAAGAGAAAGGGCTGCTGGAGAGTAACACAATTGCAAAGAGAATTACCAATGCTACAGTCGTACTAAGAGACAAAAGTGTTATTTGTGCAAAAGATGCTTTCGTGCACGCACACTTACTTGTTGCAAATGTATGTGTGTGGCTGGTTGTTTCAGCAGTAAAGCCATGGGATTAAGCAACGTGCCGCAATACTTTGTTTTTTCTGCCACCTCGTGCCCGCACCACAAGACATACACAAGGATAAAAGCTCTGCCTGCATCAGCAGCGCTACAAATCCGACGCCGACATAAGCTCAACGGAGGGATTTAATTTCGATTTTACTTTTTAAAAATTCGTACAGTTTTTGTTTCTTTGGGGAGCTTATCTGAGTGCTTATGTGTCTACATATAGACTTTTATATTTGCTGGATATTTTTTGCAACGGATTGCTTGTGAAGCTTATCTATCTCTCTACAAAGGGTTGTATGGGTGTTTGTGTGTGTGTGTATGTGTGTGGGACTGTATTTGCGGCAAGATAAGCTCAGGGGTAAGCAGTAGGTTGCACGTTTTACAGTTATGGTAGGTAAGTAAAAAACAACAAGCACACACACATTTATACATTTTGTGTATCCTTTACACTTCTTTTTAAGAGTTTATTGAACTTTTGTCATTAAAGGAAAGTTCTAATTCAATGTACGTTTCATGAAGAGAATCCCTCCCAGAAGACATTGAAAGTTTGGAAAATTTAAAAGAAAATCATTTCTAAGTATTAAAGAAGTAGTAAAAACACACACACACATATATATGATTTCTAAGATTTTTAAAAATTTTAATTCCCAAAAAAAAGACGACGCAACTAAAGGCATTTACCCAAGTCTAAATTTACTCCGATGCTTTTTTTTACTTCAGTTTATTAAATTCCTTGCTTAGGAATGTTAGCTTTCCAAAAAAGATTCTTGAAGTAGAACTGTAGGAAGCTTTGGATGAAGTATCAGCGAATATACAGAAATACCAGAGTAACACGCTTTAATCAGTATTATGCAAGCAGATCAACTAAGTTCGGATAAATACTCAACCCAGAAGTATTGTAAGCAGTCAGTAGAATTCAAATACACTCAAATGGAATTTCAGAAATAATGTTAGGAAATCTTTCTCTTATTATTTTCCAACACTGTTTTAACAATATGTGATCCTCATTTGTTTACATCAACCGCAATAATTCTAAGTATTGCCAATACAAAAAGTTTTGCACAGCAGCAGCAGCAGTTACAACCAGATCCAGATATAATAAAAGCTTTAACAATCAATAACACGCGCATTTTGGTGATGAAAAAGGAATGTATGTAAAGCAGTCGGTATAAACCGATTAAAATTATGAATGCGATATTTGCTTCAGCCTACAACCTGACACATATTTTATGGTATCAACGAATTCCATATTGCTTACATGAGAGTTAAGAAGGCTCCGTTCGGTCTCTCGCCCTCTCAATTCTTTTTGTCACAGCATTGCACTCATTTAGCTTATATTAAAGCAATCACGTATAAATTCTATATTACGTACGATACTATAGATCGCTAAAACTGCCCACACACCTGTAATTTGTGTGAGTGATTTCTTGGCACATCATTTCTCGTTAAAACGTCTCGGTAAACGTCAAAAACCGACCAAGATTTGTGTAGCGCATCGCCCAATTAATTTCTGTACACTGAAAAAAAAATTAATTTATAAACGATGCAAATGGAAGAATGTCTGGCTTTTAAGAAGAAACAGGCATACCACATGGGGTTTAACCAAAGGCAATACTTTGACTTGGTTGTAAAAACAGAAGAAGAAAACAAGAAATGTGCCCACGGATCCATTAATGAGTTAAAAATACGACGAGAGCGTATAAATTACACACACAAATCACTAGTGTGGGGTCACTTTAAGGCGGTTAATTTTATGAATTTTTCTTTAATATGCAATACGCAATATTAACGAAAAATATAGCTTTACTATCCTACACAGTCGTACCATTCATTCGTATTTCATATTTTTTCATATTTTAGAAAATCGCATGAAAATAGCGTTGCTAATGCTTTTCCGATTGAAAGAAACGCAACTTCATGTCTTATGTGGCAGTGCAAGTGATCACCAGCTACCAATTTACATTGGCGATGATCTACATTTGACCTCAACACCATACTTAGTAGGCCTTCTGTAGCCATTTCTATCGGCGAAGTAAAATAATGAATTAAAACGGCTACCAAAGACAGCGTACATGCTTTGAATTCGGTGACGCTAAAACATTGCCCTTCTCTACCAGTCTTTTTTAGTTCATCTCATTGTACAGGGTGGGGCGCAAGGCACAGCTTGAGTAGTGCGCCATAACCAGAGAGATGGTCTTAAAAAAAATGCAATTTTGGTCCACTTAGTGTAATACAGCCGCCGTCATTGCGAAATGTATTTCCACATTCACAAATGCAAAATTAGTGCTTTTAAAGCATTTATACAGTGGCAAGCAAACCTATACATACATACATACTCGTATGCATGAGCATACAACATATTTATTTTTCGTTATTCTTTTCCCTGTGTTTATAATCAGACAACAATATATAAATCATTATGATTAAATATGAAAATATTGCATAAGCTGGAAACTCATCAACACATAAATTAGGAGTGTACCATTTAAGTGAGAGCTTTTGCTAACGAAACACTAGGAGAAGAATTTAAAAAAAGCCCAGCGTCTCTATCCTACACAGTCGTACGTTTCATTCACACGAAGAATTTAATGTTGTGATTCTCTGCCTGTTTTAGAAAATCACATGAAAATGGAGTTGCTGGTGTTTTGCTGATTAAAGTAAATGCAACTCTGATTGCATGAAAATTGTAATGTTATAAAAAAGTTCATAAACTTTTGCAAATCTTACAAAGAATACCTTTTCTGTTGTAAATTTTTGGCAGTTTTAAATTTATTCGCTGCATTTGTACTAGTTTTATAGAATAAAAATAAAAATTTATTGGCCAATAAATAATAATTTTCAAAAAGAAATATTTTTAGTATAGAAAAATCTTTGAGCCGTACAAATGTAGTACTTCTACTATGCTTGTACTTCTGCCAGTGTGAGGATTGTGGAGCTTATTACTTACGTGTGAGTTTCTGGATTTGTGTACAATTTGAATTCCAACATATTTGCTTAAGTCTTATTTGGAGGTCTACATTTTTTAATATGCCATCATTCTTGTGTTCGCATGTATGTATGCCGATGTGTATTTTAAGCAAATCCTTGTGCATACGGCTCCATCATCAATACATGTTTACTGTTAGAGCACAAGGATTTGAAAAATTGCAATCATGATGCTCTCGATGATGATGCATTCATATAGTGCAAACTGTTTATGGAATTTGTGTAACGTTGATAACAACACGTTATGAAATTAAGGGGATTTAAAGCGTGTGCAGTTTCGCCGATACTTAAAATTAATAAAATATCGAATTGTACTTAAATCAACTTATTCGGAGGATTTGTGTCTGTTCAAAATGCAAAAATACCAGACACATGTGATAACTTATAAAAACCAAAAAAAAATTGCAGATAGTTTAGTTTTAGTTAAAAAATAATAGTCCACTAAAGCTTCAAATTACATTTACACTGAAAGAGATATTCTTAAAAAAAATTTCAGTCGTATAGAACACGAAGTACGCTATCCGATTCCTTAAAAAAAATTTTAAAAAGCCCATAAATACCGAAATATGAACAGAAATATAACAGAAAGTATTAAAGTGGTAATTGTAATATGTGGGCGTGGCTGTGTGTGAAGAAAAATATATGCAGTGGATAGCAAAACTAAGTAGCTTTCAGAAGGTGAAAGTTTCATCTCAATACCTAAAAGAGTTTTGAGAATTTTGTTGAAATCAAAAATCACTTACTGTACGATTAGGGGCTGCTGGTCTTTTACAAAAAATTTCTATAAACATTTTCAAGGAAATAAATAATTTTTTTGTTTCCGGTTGAGACATTCGCTAATGTACCAGCCTTCAATCATTTTGTTATATTTGCGGTATGTGTGGCATTGAAACTTAAAATTTGTCTTACAGATGGAAAAAAAATTGGATTTTCTTTAAAAATAAAATTAATGTGTTTCCGCCCCTTTTTTCAACCACAATAATTTAATTCTATTTTATTTTATTTGAAGGTTTAACAAATAAACATATTGCTTTTTATTATATTGTGTATTCAGAACTACAGGGTAATTGGCATACCATTCTAGCCGTTCGCTGAAAATTGAATTGTTACATAATAAAAAAATACAACTAATAAAATATAAAAGCTTGCAAGTTTATTTATGTGTTGCATATATTTTTCTTCGCCCAATGCCACGCCCACATATCACAATTTCAACTTTAGTGCACTGTGTCTTTATATTTCGGCAATTATGGGCTTTTTAAAAAAATTGTTTAATGGAATTGGGTAGAGTACTTCGTGTTCTGTATGACTGTTAAATTCCTTAGGATTCTCTTTCAATGCATGCGCAAGCTTTGTTTTTTGTGTAATAGTATATGATTTAATATAATTTGAAGCCTTGGTGGACCATATATACATATATATATATATTGTTTTAAGTAAAACTAGCGCTTTTAGCATTTTTTCCAACTTTTCATATATTTTTTTTATATATTTACATATACCAAATGAAATGTTTTTCTTAGATTTCTGATTGTGCCAGATAGCTAACGAGGATATTTGTTGCTGTATTTGTTTCTAGTTTGAATACACACGATGCAGCTGGAGAAGAAATCATAAAAACAACATCTGTTACATGTGTGGTTGCAATATGCGATTTCTTATATGTCGTTTTATATATAAAAAGATATTTTGTTTTATATCTGAGAAATACTTTGTTATACTACTTGGGCTAATGGTTTTATTTGCCAAAAATTTTGACTCTTTTAATTTTTATAAACGCAACTTTTAAAAACAACCAACATAATTATTATTTTCATATAACTTTTCAATCAAAAACGAAACATCAATACTTACAGGACACAAGAAATAAAAACGAATTTGCCGAAGCACAATGAAACATTGCACAGAACATGAGCATGTTTCTGATGGTGCCCACTCAGCCTTAAAGTTTGATGGCTAACAAGTCCATATAAAGAAGATATTGAAACGAAATGGATGTATTGTGACAGTCTTGAAAAAACTTAATTTTTTTTTTTTTTTTTATATATCTTAACTTTTGGACTTGATAGAGCAGAGCATGAGATGAATTAAGAGCACAAGCTCACAAGCAGGAGTACTACTTTTGCAAAAAAATTTAGGATAGACAATACAAAAACTGACTTACTTTGAAGATCCACTTTTAGAAAAATATCCATGGCAGATATTTTAAAATATTTTACTATTTATAGAAAATAATATTTAAACTATTTAGTGGAGAACACTGGATATCATTTTCAATATTACCAGTTCTTCAGCTAAATTAACTTGACATTTTTATTTAGACTGTTCATGGAGGATTTAAGAAACAGAGATTTAAATTTCATGGCTTCTTGAGACAACCCATTTACTTTGCAGCTATTAAATCATAATTTGCGTTGACATCTACAGGCATTTATTCATCAGTTGAGTGTAGAAAAAAAAAAGTATAAAAATGAAAGAAAATTAAAAAAGCAACAACAATCTGCGTTAGGAGAAGCCAAAACTATTCAAACACACACAATCCCAGACACATAAACAGACACAAATGCATTTCTTTTGTTTACGTGAAAAGGCTTTAAAGGATTTAAGTTAAAAATAAGCTGCATTTCGCTGTGTGTAGCAGCAGCAACAACAACAACAAATACTCACAGCCCATAATCCGCAGGAATTTTCTTTATCGTATGCCACCACATTTAGTCTCTTCTTTTATCTTAATTCATCTTGGTATTTCCCTCTGCCAGCCTGTCTGCCCTGTCCTGTCCTTCCCCTTATAACCCCTTATAAATCAGCTTAGCATCGAGTATAAACATTTTCTCCCATTTAACAACAATGAACAGTTACGCTCATTTCGAATTCATTCAATAGTTGTTGGTGTTTGAGTGCGCGAATGAGTGTTTGCGTGTCGTTTTTATACTTTACGTTAATCCTTAAGCCAAAGCGCTGTCAGCCAGAGTTGTACACAAATACTCGTATTCGTACAAGTATTCGAGTTGCGTGTGTTGTTTTTTTTTTTTATTTTATTCATGTTTTATGCATGTGGCTGCGTGTGTTTGGCACGTATTATGATTCTGTTTTTATTTCAGTCGTTCACGTAAAGCTTAAGCTTAATTTACTTTGCTGCTACTGCATTTCTATGAAAAAAAAAACGTAAACTCACAATGGAAGTCTTAATGTACCGTGGGTCTTGTACAAAAATGCCAAGTAATGTTAATCGTTCAACTGCTTAATAAAGTCTTTTGCGAAATTGTTTATATAAATCAATTGGAATTAAAGATGAACTATAACTGCAATAAGTTAATATTGCGCTAAACATATCCAGGTAGAGCGCCTAAAATGTCCAAATATTTTATGTAGTTTATCTTAAGGATTCTCTCGACCTTAGTGTGTCCCACAGTGCCTTTTAAGCGTAATCAAGTGGGCGAGTGAGTCTGTGGTATTACATTTTAGCTCATCAAACCCGCCAAATGTGGAATATCCATTCACATTTATCCATTCAAATAAGACACAAATAACAACAACGGCAACAACAGAAATCATTATATTGGTATTTTTCTGTGTAAAAGGAATACACAAACATGTAGTATGTATCTGCAGATCCATGGATGCCAGAACATTATTAGAAGTGTAAGTGAATAACTGTTTCCATGTGCTGGTGTCAGAGCTGTGGACTGAGTGTAGGAGCTCGTTTAATCCATTTCTGCTTAGCTGTTTGCTTTATGCTTAAGCATTTTGGGTTTATGCCATGCCTCGGCTGCTGTTTTCTGCTACTGCTGCTGGCTTTGCCGCTACCGTCATCTCATCCAGTCATCTTATTTGGATGTTATACTTTCCTGCGATTCTGTTCGTCAGTCTATCTGTTTGTCTGGCTTAATGTCTGCCTTTCTTTTTGCGTATCTGGTAGTTGTTTTGTGCTTAATAGCAAAGTTTATTTATTCGTACGGCTGTGTACGTATTCAAACGTGATATTATTGTCTCTCTATCTCTCTCTCTCTCTCTCCCGCTCTGCCCTTTATACTGTGTTTGGATATTGTGGTGTGGGCGAGGGATTTAATTTCGTGCGGGATTATTATTTTGGATTTAACTCTTCGTTTTATGGATCGTTTGGTTATTATAAATAATGCAAGCAGACACGCAAATTACAGTTTAAGCAAAAGAAAAAATAACACTTCAATAATATCGAAGTTAAATCGTAGTTAAGCCAATCGTAAATTCGATTAGTATATTAAATATTTGATTTTTCTTAAGAAAATTATAATTAAAAAACGTTTAAAGCAGTGATAACGAAATAGGAAAAATGCAACTGCTTTTAAGTATAACCAGTGGTTTGGACGGTTCAATCAATCTAAATTCGGCATTTATCGTTAACCGGCCCATATTGTTTTCTATTATTTCGTTTTTTGAATTTTACAGAAATCTAGTCAAATGTTGAGCTTACTAAGGTACCACCACACTAGACATATGACAATACACTTTCGGCCCCCACTCGAAAAATGGGCCTGCCTTTCGGCAATTATTGTTTTAAATGCAATCACATATATAGGAAGAGGAAAGAAATATCACAGTATTTTTCCTACGGGTGCACCGCAATAGGCAAAAGTTCCCCAATATTTTTTCCCATTTTTTTATGTTTATATTCTGTTGAGTGGAAAAGTGTAACGTTCCTTTACATTGTATTGCAAAGTATTAGGATTTTGAAATTCTCTCCTTATTTAACAAGAACAAAAGTATGTGGTGTGTTCGCCCTGATGATATAAGTAATAGTAAAATCGCACAATAGGAATTGTGCGTAATTTACTTCAAAGTACTCGTACATCTCTGGTTTACTGAGAATACACAATTTTTGAAAATGGTTCAGAAAGTAAACATTTACCGGTCGCTGGTCATATTTTGAATTCGATGTCTCTGCCAGTGAATACGTTTTACACAAGATGTTTTTAATTTTCCACTACGTCTAACATGACGTCGTAAACTTTGTGTTACCTTTGTACTGAAGTCTGTGTTACGCATAGGCAGTATCCCGAAATAACAGTCTTTTGCAAAGCAAATTTCTATTCAAAATATATTTTTTATACTAGACAAAACTGTATGTTTTTCATATTTTTGAAAATAGGAGGTGTTAGAAATTGTTTTCCATATATTTTTTATCCTTCTTTTGTTATCAAAAACCAATAATACTGGATTCTTTAAGTATAATGAATTGTCTATTAATTGGATTGCAAATTCTAAAGTATCAGGGATTTATTGGTTATCTTTGGATAGTTCCGATAGTGCACTACTTATCAGAGATCATGTCTCTTAACCGTATAGAGGCAAGTTTCGACAACAAAATGGACAACTAACTTACAGGAGAAACAATCTGCTAATAACACATAATTATGCATCACTAACAATATCTTTAACTAAACGTGGACTAAAGTTCCCGGTGTTAATATTTCTTAGGTAAGAGTGTATTCATTACTAACTAGTAAAAATAAATAGTCATATAAACTCAAACTGATCCAAATAAAAGCAGCAGCAATTAAAATTGTTTGCATTACTCTTTGGAAATCTATATTAAGTCTAGTCTGTATATATCGTTCGTATATTTTCATATATGAGTATTTCTGTAAAGTATTTTTATATACGAGTATTTCTGTATTTCCTTCTTGTTTTCTTAAGTTGTTAACTCTCAATCGTGTTTTCTGATCAGGACTCATTGAAAAAAATTTTTTCAAACACTTACATGAATGCGACGGGCTGCATTATATCAGTGTTTGATAACCGTTCCTCACTCCCTTTTTCATTTCTGGACCATTGATGGGACATTTGACAGTAAAACGTGTTATCAGCAAATACAAGTAGAACAAATATTGAACAATAATAGTTTTTAAAGCTTTTAAAGCTTTCAATCCATGTAAAAACGATATATGTATTTATTAGTTGCAGATAAAATTCAACCAGCAAAACAGCATGCGAGTAACTTATGCTTATAATATTTAGACACGTGCTTTAATATCGCTTTCAATACTTGCTGCGTGTCACCAAAATGCCGACGGTGTGGAAACAAATTGATCATACGCAAATGAAGTTCATTTGATAAAAATACCATAACAAGTCGATACATTTGCTTCTATTGTTGTAAAAGCGTGATTCACTTTACCGCTTTTGTTGGGAATGCGTGAACACGCCTTATTAGCTTTAAGTAGGTGTACTTTTATTTTAGAGTTGGACTGTTGAAAACAAAAAGCCGCAGTATTATAATAGCATTATATTCATGCTGTATATAAACAGATATAATACAGAGGCGAATAATCATACATACGAGGTTAAGCTGAAAAGTAACTTTAATGTGACACAAATGAATGGAGAAATTTAAAAACAATTGCGGCTAAAATGGAAAACATGTCAGTTAATATAAAAAGTGATTGCGATATTTGCATTTATATAGCATGATATATAACATTGGCTCCCGTGGCAATTGTAAATATTAACTGCAATATTTCTTGGTATCACAACAAGGAACGCATTTCTGAAAAGCAGATGAGATTACTTATTTCATTCCACGATGAGCTGTTAATTTAAATTCCGCTAATTGAACTTGTTCACATATGAAACTGTTGTTACACCATAACTTATAACAACCTGGTTAATAAAGAAGCAGGATTAATAGGATTAAAGATAATGGGAAGCTCGAATTTTATTTCAGAGACACGAAAGTAATTTTGAAAAATTAGTGGTTTACAGGTGGTGGCCTGGCCTGTATGCTAAGCTAAAAGGAATTTTCCTGCCATCCTCTGTCTGCTATATAAATTGAAGAAAGATATATATTCGTATATACATACATACATATGTACTACACATAAATACATTCATATATACTTTAGATTAATGCTATCTGAATAAACTCCCCGAACAGCAACAGAGCCAGTATAAACTACACAACTATATTAAGCAAACGAACGACCAATTTATACACTCGCACAGACAATCATTAAGGCTAACAGACAGACAACCGGACAGACTTGCCGCCAAACATTCACACAAATAAAATAAACGCAGTCTATATAAAAGAAATAAATTTATTCGTGTATAAAATACAAAACAGTATTATCTGAGTATAAATGACATCCCTTCGAAATTAATCCTTAATTCCCTGTATTCATTCATTTATACATTTTGCATAATCCCTGAGATATGAGCCCAATAAGACTTAATGTTTACGTTAGTTTGTGTGTGTGCGTGTCATGAACACACATCTTCGCTTAAAATGTGTTAGTAGGGTGTAAAGCATTACCGTTTAAGAGTGCTTGTGTGAGACGAGAATATAATTTAGCAAATCATGATGCAAAGAGAAATTGAGTGTGTGTTTTAAGAGCGTGCATTGTATTTGAATTTGATGAGGAATTGATAACAAATACAGAGTATGTGTGCTTTAAAAGAGAGATTAGTCTTAGCCCAGTGTTAGTTGGAGAGAGTGTGAGTAGAAAAAGGTGGTGTTTTTTAATGAATGGTGTACTGGCTCCCCTTTATTCTTCGTTAATGTTTATTATTGCTGGCTGGCTGACACATGTTGCTTGCATTCTGTGCATTGCCATAAACATCATGATGGTGTGTAGTTGTGTTTTCGAATGTTTGTGCGTATCGGTGTATAAAAGCAGAATGCACTAGTGTGCTGGTGATGATTTGTTTTGCAGTCATTTGTAAATGGGTTCTTCAGTAGTGCGTGAATCATGATAGAGGAAGGTTGGTGAGCTCTTTTCAATTTATAAATACAACTTGATATCAAAAATTATATATTCTTGTTTAACTGATTGTGTGCCTCTGCTTTATTTACTACAATTGCATAAAATCACTTTTAGGCGGGATTATAAAACTTAACAAAAATAAAATGATATACTGGCAACCAAATAAAATCATAATGTGATTAAACGTAATATTTTGTGCGTGCTGATTAAAAATACAAAAGTAATGTGTGAGTGTTCTAAACGTGTGTAGTGTGCGAGTGCGAGTTGAATGTGCCGGAATGATGGATTATAGGATTAAATGATTAAATATACAGACAGTTACTCTCATATAAAAATTTGCTTTTAAATTAATTAATAAGGAAAAGCATACATAATTTATTTGAAGGTTGACTCACACTCAAAAGAAAATCCATATATCGAAAACATTTGAAGAATTCAAAGAATTTTAAAAACCACAAAAGTTTCTTAAAAACTGCTTAGTTTCTGATTTACCTCAATTGCCAATTCGTTATAACTTAATGAAAAACATTTTTCTATAATACTCGTATTTTTGTGTGAAAATTACAATGCCTTCATATTTAACAACCCATAAAAATGTTTATATTTATAAAGAATTTCACAATAAAATACATGTATGTACATACATATATACATATAACCACACATACCATACGAATGTAAGAGTGTAAAAAATCAGAAATAAATTTGGATTTTCGGCCAAAGCAAAAAGAACTTTAGAAAATAAAATTAAACAAATTAACTAAATAGAAAATAATGTAAAGCTAATAAAAAAGTTGTAAAAAATTCTTTTATTTTGTGAATAAATGAAAAAAAAATCTCAATTATAATTTTTTTTTTTTCAAATATTGGAAAACCATAATTTCCATATCTCAGAGTCGTAGAAAAAATTAATAGTAAAATTTGTAGCAATATAAATAACTTAATATTGCAATAAATGCTGTTGTAGAAAGTAAGGGTGAGCTCGACAACTGGCTCGACTATCAAAGTTTGTAGGCATACAGCAGTCATTGAAACGCAAGTCCTTCCTTAAATTTTTTGTTTAAAAATATTTTGAGAGTAAAGATTCAAGAAAATACAAATTAAAAATTTTAAAGCTTGAACGGGAAGTATGATGAAACTTATTTTAATCCAAATTTAAGCGGTATCGTGTCTATACTTTTTTATTTTTTGAAAAATCTTCAGCAACGTCTCGTACTTTTGTAATGTTTATATTCGAAAACAAGAAAAAATAAACAATAACCAACAAATGTATAATACGCAGCCTAGTAAGCCGGAGGTCGCGGGTTCGATTCCTAGCTAGACACCGTTTGTTTTCCAGCGATAAAACCGCAAGTTTTGAGGTTTAGGTTAGCTTAAAAAAAAAATAATAACTCTTTTACTGTCTATATAAACTATAACACTTTATGATGGCTCAATGTGTGTAGTCTAAGGCGAATACCTGAAAGTGGAGTGGATTCCCCTGACTTGTTATTATTAACAACTTCCAAGCCCTACAACAAAATTTCATTTTATTTATTTCATATTATATAAAATAAATCACACTGTTGCCATTAAGAAATGAGCACAGAGCAAAATGTGCCTGGTAGTTACCTAATAAAATAGAACAAAATTTACAAAATATCTCTATGGTTTTTTTTTAAGAAGAACATCTTATTAATTTCATAGGGAAAACCTTTTTTAAAAAATCAAGAAGAAAATTTATAGATTTTATTAGGTATTCTTCTTGATTTTTTCAAAAAGGTTTTCCTCTTGATTTTACTAGGTATTCTTCTTGATTTTTTCAAAAAGATTTTCTTCTTGATTTTACTAGGTATTCTTCTTGAATTTTTCAAAAAGGTTTTCTTCTTGAATTTTTTATAAATAATACTTCTTGATTTTATTTTATAATTTTTTTATTTATTTATTATTTCCATATGCATTAATATAATAATAAACAGTAGATATTATTATTACTAGTATATTACTGACTTTTTACATATATAAATTACATATATTTGCTTAAATAAATACGTTGTTATAATTACTTATGCCCATTACTACAAGTTGCCGCTAGTTGAAGGTTGAATTTTTTCGGGCCGGTGAATGATTTTGAATATCTCCGGTTAAATTCTTCTCTTCGGTCATGGCAGTACTATAATACATATAAACTTCATACACAATTTGTTAAGAAACTTACTATTATTAAAAAAAAGCGCATTTTACTTAACTATTAAATCAGATTCACTATAAAGATTGTTTTTTTTTTATTAATTAATTCACTCTTAATAAAACACAAATATATAACTAATATTTTCTCAATACTTTACTTTCCAGTTGTTCACTTTCAACAAAACGTTCAATTTCATTATGTCAAGTGCAAAAAAATTATGACATATAAATCAAAAATTCTGCTGCAAGGAAAAAACAAAAGGCAAAAAAAAACCTTTAAAAAATTGTGTCTGCATTTGCTATTTCATATTTTTGAAATAACGAGAAACCTAGTAAAATCAAGAAGAAAACCTTTTTGAAAAAATCAAGAAGGCAACCTAATGAAATCAATAAGGAAAACCTTTTTAAAAAAATTAAGATTTACCACATAAAAATAATAAGGAATCCCTTCAAAAAAAGCTTCGCTTCTTTCTGCTGGGATACCCCTTTGCCTACAAACGTTTCATAGAGAAAGTCTTCTTGATTCTATGAGGCAGTTTTTGCTCTGTGAGGATTTACTTGGTCCACGCCCATTATTTAAGAGAGTAATACAATACAATACAACGAATATCAATGTTGCAGTGGATAATTTAGCAAAAAATGACCAAAAATGAAAAATATTTAAAATGCACAAATTAAAAATTGGAGGCTTTTTGGGACCTATCCAGTTATTGGAAGCAAACTGTTTTGTATTATGAATTCAAAGCATTTGCCCAACTATTGAGATTCATATTAGATGATAATATTTCCCTAGAAAAATCTCCTTAATTATTTAACAAGTAAAAAATAATTGGTTTTTCTTTCTCCGTTCATATTAAACTTATTTGTTTTTTTTTTTTTTTTTGGGAGATAAAGTAAAAAATAATTAAGTTAGTAGTGCGTGAAGGAAGAGAGAACGACTGCAATAGCGCAGGAAATCAAAAATATAAGATTTTTGTTTCCAATTTATCAAAAACTGTATACATCTTTTGAAACCACTTTTTGGTGTAAAACAAAAAAAATTTCTTTTAGAATTACTTTGAATTCCTCAACGATTTGTTACATTTAGAAACCCTAAATTAATATTAATTAGAATTTTTCTGAATCCACTTTAACTGGAATTGTTTTAGGAGACAGACAATCATTTTTATTTTAGTTATGAGAATAACTAGAAGAAATATATATATATAAATAATAACTTAATGAATTCTTCGAAAAATAATATTAAATGTGATTTAGTTATTAAATATATTTTAAGATAAATAGTTTTTAAAACCCTATACCGTGAAGGGTATTTTTTACAACAAATATTAAAATTAGGCGTACTTTTAAGGGAAAACAATCTTGTTAGAATGATGTTAACGGAGTTTTTGTTTTTGAGCCTCCCTACTGATGAATGTCATATTTGAAAACAAGGCGTTTCATTTGCAAAAAGAAAAGTAAAATTAAATGTAAAATTCTAAAAACATCATTACGAGTACAAAGTAATTCTTTCCTTTTCCATACATCTGGGATTGGAAGAAGCCAAAGGCTTAATATTTAAAAATATCAAGCTGTTGCCGGGCATTTGTGGGTAAAGTTGTTGTTGTGATCTCCTTTGGCAAGTAGTGAACTCCGTGCCTCTCAATAATAAAAAGCCAAAGGATTTTTTTAAAAAAAAAGTTAATTTCCAAAAACATTATTAAATGAACTTTTAAAGCCTCTCAAGCCAAACACTAAAAATAGCGTTCCAAAATAATGTTTTATTTACTTTAACGCCTCTATTTTAATATTGAAATGTACTTGGAAAAAAAACAAGTACTTCTAGTTACAAGCTTTTGGAGAAATAAAAAATATTTCTAACAATTTCATAAAGTTTATAGTAGTATAGGAATAAAGCTAACTGATTGGTATTGGTTGTTGCATTTTTGAAGTTATCAATTTCCGTTTATCGTGCTCTTCCTCCTTGGAAAGTGATATTTTTTATAAGCTTTATTAGTAATTTTTCCAATTTAATACTTTTATTTGTTCTTATCTAAGAAGTTTTAATCAACAATGATTACCAGCTCTAATCATATCTGATGCCCTAGAATCGTTTTTAATTCCTTAAGCTTTTTTAATAAATTTCATAACTATTCAGCGGCAAATGTTGTCTTCAATATTATTTTAATACATCGATAATACTCGTAAGTCTTTCGAAATCATGTGGATTCTAAAATTTTTTTTAGATAATTAATGAGTGTTAATAATAAAATTAAAAAATTTTTGGCCGAATGATCATCAATTTGTAAACATTTTTGATATGTTACAACTCGGCTAACTAAGCGCAGGTTGATTAGTGTATTTAAGCAATTGCTCTGAAATTGTTTAGAGTGGCAAAATAGAAATACGAGACAGAAATAGAAGTATATTTATTAAGAAGAAGAGAACAATGACTTAATAGAGAAAACATATATGTATTTATTACTTTGAACCAACTAAGATGAAAGGAAGAGGACAACACAGTTCCACCAGAAGCGTTTACATTAATAACATGACCAATTTTGTGTTGAGCCTAAAATTACGCAGCGACTTTCATGAAATTGCCTCGCTTTAGCAGAACATAAAAATTACAATGCAGTCACTGCCCCGATGTAGTCCATAAAAATTTTACTTGTTAGAAGATATTTTGTTAGCAAACTTTGTCACATAATGAAATTTCGCCTGTAAAGGACATTTACATTTATTTCTATTTATTTTCACAATAGGACCCACACCATAGCATGAAAATTATCCCCACACCATAATGCTATCTCCAGCGTGCTTAACGGTCTATTGTGTGTAGCGAGGATCTAGTGCCTGCCGTTTATGGCTATGTACTATCACTCTACCATCCTTCATCACTCCAAAGTATTTTTTTTCCAGAATGAGAGGTGTTTTCATCTATGGGTTCGAGCAAAGAGTAAACGCTTTGCAATATTTTTTTTTGACAGGTGTGGCTTCTTTCGGTTTGAACGTCCAAAGAACTGTGCATCGTTGAGGCGTCTTCCCACAAGCCTGTCCGACAAATTTAATTTAAATTCAGCGTTAATCTCGTTGGCAATGTCGCGTGATGATGCAAACGGGTCCTTCTTTGCCTTTCTGACGATAGCACTATCCACTGCTTCTGATGTTTTTTTGATATGTTTGTTTTTTTTTTTTTTTGCTCTCAGTTATAAAATAATTGTTGTTTTTAATAGAATAAAGTACATTATATACTAATTTTCGCGATCGGTTCAGAGTATGTGGAATTTCAGATGGCTTTTTGCCATCAGAAAGCATATTAAATATATTGTTCTTTTCCTTAGGCGTACAAACTTTTCGCAGTCCCATTATTAACAGAAATTAGTTAAATTATATAAAACTTAAAAAAAAAATTACTTTCGATGAATAGTGGGCACTAAAAAATCTCTTACGTCTGTTTTATTCCCTTTGTGCTAATTTACTGTCCATAAGAAAAAAGGCCCATTACACATTCTAGCATACAAAATAAAAACGAAGAGAGATAACGGTAAAAAATTCTTGTGTGAAAGAAGCTTGGAGGGCTGCTTTGACAGTGCATAACAAAATAATACACTCCTCAGTCAAAAAATTTTAAAAAATGGTTGATCAAACATAAGATTACTTTTGTACTAATTAAGTGTCCATGGCTGTATCTAAAGCCGTAAATTGGATACTGTTTTAAGATTTGAAATTTTTTTTTTGATAATTTTCAAATTAAAATTTACAATTACTTTGCAACAAATAATTCAATATTTTCGAAATTTACACAAAAGATTTATTGAAATCATTAATCTGATTTCTGATTTCTGATTTCTAGATAATAATTCGAGATGTAGTTATTATAGATAAAAGCTCTCAATTTAAGTAAATTTACAAAAAAAAACCAAAAAAAAAAATAATCAAGTGTTTAATTACAGGAAACGGAAGAAAGGCTGTCGAGCCTTTTGCAGAATAATATTTGTTTATACGAGAAAGGAGAGAAGAAAACTTTTAATTGGGAAACAAATGTTGCCTAAAAAGTAGAAATACTAGAAATGATTTTTCATTACAAATGATCTGAGAAATTTTTCCTGATTCTTGCTACCAACTATGTATACTATATGCAACTAACTATCTGCTAGCTATTTATGTGATAGATAAAATATAGGCAAACGACTAAAATTTGTATAAATGCGAATCAGTAAATTGTCACAAGAAATATTTTCTTCACGTAAACTCTGACAGAAAATTGCAATGCGAGTATGCAGGGAACAGTCACTCATTTATAAATATAATTTTATATAACCTTCCGCAGCCTCATAAAAAATACCAGATATCCTTTCTTAAGATGAAAATTAAAAAAAAAAAAAGAAAACCCGAAAACACCTTAAATTTGAATAAATTTTAACCACTAAATTATCCGCTTTCTAATGCACGAGTTTGATAATTAAACTTCATACTCGATTTACTTTTGAGCCTGCGAAGAAAGAATTTGTATTTAACAAAGTTAGAACACAACACAGCACAGCACAGCCGGAATGCTCTTATGGATTCTTACACGAGTATATGGTGGTTGTTATAAAAGAAAAGATGTTGTTTAATGCTCCTACATGTTCTTTAAAAATATTAAATTATAAATTTTATTTCCATCTGCTTTTAAGTTACAATTAATCCGGATTATAAAAGATCTAATGAAATATGACTGCAGTTTTTTATAATGCGGATTAAAAAAAGGAAACCCTGACTAGTGTCTGTCTGTATGAATGTGTGAATGTATGTAATCTAATACATACTCAGTTTATTCGAAAGTGGTAGGCAAGGCGATGGTACACATGCATGCATACATGCAAGGAGACTGTTAACAAAGTTCTGTTACAAGCTTAATTCTGTTAACAACATAATTTTAATGGTTACTAGTAAAGTGCGGCAAAGCAGAAGCAAATTAAAAAAAGAAATTCCTTTTTTATTATTTTATAAAAATGCGTTTCTCGTAGATAATGAGATAATTTCATATTCGAAATGATTCTTATACACCTTCTGAAAAGCGCCTACTAAAATTACATAAATGAATTTTAGAAAACACAACTCAAGAAATATTCATATTCAATATTCAAATTTAAAAAGGAAAGTTAAATACAGTAGCAGGTGCGGGGGATTGAAATAAACTAAGCATAGACTACACTTGATATTATTAGAGTTAATATTGGTCCGTCAGCGTTCTTAAAAGTTTTTCTTTTTAAAGGTTAACCTTCAAAGACAGCAAACATACACTGCTACCTAGAAAGACGGTCCTGTACCAAAGCTTTCTTATGTAGAAGCTCTGGCTGCTGAGCCTATGGTGAAAGCTCCCCGACGGCGAATAGGTCGCTGACTCCCGCGTGACAGGCAGGTATACTGACCAACACACTCTCGAGGACCTCCATTTTATATATCCAGTGTATATTGCGAACCAGATTAAAAATTCAATAAAACAATCGAATTACGACCTTTATTTTCAGTTAAAAACTCTTACTATGGGGTCAATAATCATAGAAATATTCTTCCGCGGTTTCAGAATCAAATTTTTATCGGGAGAATATTTTTTCCGTGAGACAAAATGTAAAAAAATAAATTTTTTTTTTTTTTTTGGTTAAGATATTCTAAAAATGGCAATGAAGTTAGTGGTCCTAAGGCAGTAAAGTAGCTGTACATTGTGTTCTGGAGGATGTGAAAAAAAAAATTCTTTACATTTTCTTCAGAACATTTGCAACATTTTGCAATATTTTATTAAAGAAATTTGCAACAATTGGAAAGTCATTCTTTTATTTCACATAAATTTATTTTTATTCCATTTGAGTGGATTCTCCAATATCAGGCATTCCCTCAAGAACATGATGAATTAATTGTTTCCTTGTTGCAGCTTTCAGTTCAGCTAGCAGGTGATTTAATCTGCTAATCGCCACTCTAAATTTTATTTACTCACTAGGATAATTTAAAAAAAATCCTTCCTTTAAATATTTTTTTTATCAGCAAATTAAAAAAATTAATACTCTTTCTGCTGTAGCGAAAAATAGGCAAAAGGATATGTGTGTATACAAATCCTGAATTTGTGGAAAGTAAACTAAATACTGAGGAATACTAAGCACTTATTATTGCAAATTGTTCTCAAAAAAAAAAAACCCCCCAGTAAATGAGTTAAAATAATAAAGAAACATATAAATAGTGAATATATGCAGAAGTAACTAACAAATATAAAAAAATAAACACTCTAAAATTGAAAAGGAAATCCCAGAATTTGCGAGAAGGATGACAACTAAGAACAGAGAATGAGAAATAACACCGAAACGAGGCAAAAGCTTTTAATACTGATGCTTTCATGAAGGCTAATCTCTGTGAAGTTCACTAGATTTGTTTGCATTGTTTATTAAGTGAAGCTGTTGCTTCGTACATGTAAAGAATTCACTGAATATGGTGTTGTGTTTAAAATCTCCAACAAGCAGTCATGAAAACCGGCAGACACTCAGGCAGCCAAACATAGACCCGCACATACACACCAATTTTCCTGCATAAATACAAACGAGAGTGCTTAGACAATTAGTAAATCGGTATGAGTTGAATGATAAAATAATAAAAAAAAAAAATAAATAAATAAAAAAAAAGAGGGCAAATTGTAAGTGAAACACGTCAACCAAGAAAAAATCTGGCAAGCGAAATGACATTGTTGTTGACACAATTGTGCTGTCAGTACGAGTATGTGCTGCATTATGCAACTGTTGCAACATGTACTAGACTTACAAAACAAAACGAGGGTTGTTTGAATGCAAGAACTTTAACTCTAAACATTGAATTCATGTCAAATTTTAAATCCAATTTCTGATTTATTATTTTTATTTCTATCATTCGGCAGAGAATTAAATTTGAATACACGCTGGAAATATATAAAACATTTGAAGAAAAATATATTTTAATAGATAATTTGCCTCATTATCCTTGCAACTTGTCTACGTGTAGCACGTAATAAATGAACACAATTAGGAGATCCACACTCATACAAAAGTTTCTTTGTATAAGGACATGTACGGGTACGTATTACAGCCATCAACAATAAGGAAAAGTGCTACGCTCAGCTTAACATGTCTGCTCTGTTCTCATATGATTTTTATAACAATACCACACGTCCTTTGTGGCTGTCGTATTTATCACATTCTTCAATTCTCCGCATGCACATTTACTCGTCGCTTTGCGTGCCAATGTTGCCAAAATTGACTTGCAAGATACCAAAAGAGGGAAAATGCAAAATTGTAAAATTTTGTTTTATTTCATTGTTTTATATCAAAAAAGCACAAAAATTTCCTTACATATAACTTGGTTGTTGTGTGGTTCGCTATGCTAAATACAGAACTTCAGGGGGCCTGATTCCATTTCTGATTCCTTTCCAATTGGAAAGTTTAGTAAAACAAAACTGTCACAAGAAACTGGAAGATTGAGTAATGTTTTCTGTAATTGTTTTTGTATTAAAAAGGATTTTTGGGAGGTGTCCCTGCCCACCATAATTAATTATTGCATTGCACAAAAATAACTTAAACAGTTTTTTCGCTCAACTGCTTGTGGAAAAAATTATAACACACACATTTTTAGTGATTAGGGGACAGCAGTGAGTTGAATCGCCTTCGAAATGTTTTCCAAAAATGCATTTTATTTAAGAAAATTCATAAAAAACAAAAAAAAAGAAGGAAAATACTTCGCAACTTGGTAACACTGGCCGTTTTATTACTTTTGTTGCTGTTGTGCAAAAGAGGAGAAGAAAATAAAATAACGCGTATTAAGAGTAATCCTTTAGGATATGTTGCGGTTACGTTTTGAATTGTTGCTGGTTTACAGGAAAGTGCTTGTCACTTTCCTCTGGAAAAAAACAGGTTTGTGTGTATGTGTTTGTGTATCGCTGATTGTGTACGGTGTGTGCATTTTGTATAGGGAAAGGCGAGAAATATACAAAATTACAAAAGCTCAATGGCGTCGCTAAATAATTTTACGAAATAGTTAAATACTTAAGTAATTAAATCAATAAGACACGGTGTATGGTAAACTGGCTTCTAAAGGCGATGAAAACTGATGCAGAGCTTAAGGGAAAAGTTCAAAGAGGTTTCAAATATTAAAATCGGCATGCTTAAGTCTTCTAATTTATAAAATCTTTAAAAAAAATATTTTTCAAAATATACGTGCTACAACTCAGTATATTTAACAAGTGCATGCAGCATTTAAATGATTAAATTTGGGGGAAAAAGCTATAAAACATTTCATTATTTTGTTTACGCCAGTGAACATTATTGCCTCAGCACTTTCTAAAATATATTCTTCTCTCGAGGAACTGTGAATACGCATATCGCAAAATGCATTATTCAGAAGAAGAGAGAACCATTCAAATTTCATGGCAGAGACATTGCAATCTAAAAAAGTCCTTACAAAAAGCGACATGTAGTATATTTTTTTAGGAGGGCGGTTTCTAAAATCCAGCGGCAAAACATCATTTCCCCAGATAAGAAATCTTAATATAGTCTAATAGTTCAGTCAAATATAAAAACGCATGCAATTGCTAAATGTTTCCTTCTTAATAAAACGAACGGTGTGCTCCTGGTGCGTGTATACCTACTGTGAATCTTATCATAGCTCAGCTTACCACACTTTTATGTTCGCTAATTTGTGTATAAAACTGTAAGATAAATATAAATTCAACAGCAACAAACTCAACCACCGAAGTGTTTTATAAGGTGTAAATGCAAAAGAATAATAAAAAAAATAATAATAAATATAATACAATGCAACTTAAACTAAACCTCAGAATGGTTTTGAAACAACAGTCAAGAATTAAAAGAGATAATAGAAATAAAAGTAAAAAAGCACACAACACAATACTTGCACAAATAATAAAAAAAATAAATAAATAAATTTAAACAAAGAAATAAAAGCTTGTATAAAAAATTAGAAGTTAATCCTTTTGAATTGAAATCCTGGCAACAAACAAAATGCAACCAAAGGGAAAAAAAAATCAGAAGCGAATATTACCACGATTTCCAAAACAAGAAATTTAAAGAAACACTCAAATTTGTACAGATTAAAAGGAAGACGAAAGTTTACTTTGCAATAAAATATTAAAGGGGGAAAATATTTAATAGAAATTAGTAACGACTAAGAAAAAGTGTTTCTTAAAAACAGCTTTTAATACACTACACATAGAAAAAAGCGTTAAAGGCCAAAAAAAAAGTTAAAGTAACCATTAATGATATATATCATTATATATACAATATAATTAAAATCACTGCAGAATAAATTTATTGCCTGCAAAGGCAACTGCAACAACACTTTATTGTGTTGCTTCTACGTGTACAATCCAAACCAACGACTCGCGCAAAAAATTTTATATTTTCCATATTAACTCTTCATTGTCGGAAATGTTGTTTTTAAAATTGCAATTTATTTTAAAAACAGAGTTAGAAGGATCTAAAATTGCTCATACCGAATATTCTTTAATGAAAAAGCACATGATTTTGTATATCAGATAATTTTCCCGGAGCCTCCAATTAGCTCCATTAAAGGATAATTAAAAATATAAACTTGCGTTCTGCAAAAACATAAAAAAGGTATCCTGCCAGATTCATTTTTAAAAATTTAAGCAAATTAAGAAAGTAATTAAAAAAAATATGTATGTTGCCAAGCCATGGAAATAATAATAAGGCCGACACAGAAGTAAATAAAAAGGAATTTCTGAAATGATTCTAGGACGCATACAAGTTATGCCGCCGTTGTTCTATGTCAATGCTTTTCTTCTGAGGATAAAGAGTTTCCCCTTAAATAGAATGCAAACGATTTCTCGTGAATAATTTTTATTAGAAAGAAATATTTCTTTACAAATTTGTTACCATTAACCCTTATCCTGTACTATGCGGTCAAAATTACCTGACAGTTTTCTAAAGCTAATTTTTATTAAATAAAATAAGAGTTTAGTATAAGCAGGACATTTTTTGTAAGGCTTAAACATGCCGCAAGGCACTCATAATAAAACATGAAAACAAAAATTATTTTAACTGAGTCCGTTTTACACTTAAAATTTACTAATTTTAAAATTGTAAAAAATTTATTAGCAAAACTCATTCTAACACAAGTACGAGTATTAAATTCCAAGTTATAAAAAAAAAAATTAAATAAAAAAATTTAATTAAGAACTGCACAAAATTGGCCCACTACTGTCATATATGATTTCCTTGTGAAATACGGCATAAGGGTTAATATATTCTGTGAAACCCATTTTTTACAAGGCTTTATTACCTTTCTGGGGAACGAGCAATATAATCTGGGCAAAAATTTATTTAATCGGTTTTCAACCACAAAACTTTTAAATAAATAACGTCTGAGCTTAATCCCTTATTAAGTTAAGCCGCTCATCATTAAGCATCTTCATTTGGGTTGCAATCTCTGGCTGTTCAATCACTGTGCCTGTAGGCAACGGACCTACGAGTGAAATAATTTGAAATAATTTTTATTGCAATTCGCCTGCATACACATCTATACATGCATGTATGTATGGGTATATATACCGAACAGTTGTTGCAACCCAGCAAACGTACGAACACAATTTTAGTTATATATAAAAAATTTCAATAAAAAACTAATAAATTGAAATATTTAATTTCGAAAAATAACATTTTCATATAGAAAATGTTACAAAACTTTTTAACACTCGTAGTATCCCAGCAAACACGCGAACACAATTTTAATTATATACTACAAATTTCAAACAAAAACTAATAGATTGAAACATTTAATTAGAAAATAGAAAGTGTTACAAAACTTTTTTACACTCGTAGTATCCCAGCAAACACGCGAACACAATTTTAATTATATATAAAAAATTTCAAACAAAAACTAATAGATTGAAACATTTAATTAGAAAATAGAAAGTGTTACAAAACTTTTTTACACTCGTAGTATCCCAGCAAACACGCGAACACAATTTTAATTATATATAAAAAATTTCAAACAAAAACTAATAGATTGAAACATTTAATTTCGAAAAATAACATTTTCATATAGAAAATGTAACAAAACGTTTATACTTCATTGGTTTGAATAAATTTTTTATCTCGTCAAAAGTAAAAATATTTCCAGACTTCGTACTGCATTTTGTTAGAAAAAAACGTGTTAAATAAGCAAAAACAAAATTAACAAAACATAGATTTAATTTAGCTTCTTTTAAATTGCCAGTTATTTTAAATTGATAATAACTTTTTAAATTAAATTTTAGTTAATAACATGTTCAGTATAAAAAATATAATTGCCATGCTCAGGCATATATTTAAGATGGGTCCCTTAATTTGAATATTCACACAATACATAGCCAGATTGGCATACAAAAATCAAGCAGAGCAACTTCTTTTAATTTTTTATTTTTTTTTTTCATTTTAATTTGCTTGTCATTCAGCCCTGCAAAGCACAAAAGCACTTTAAACCTTCAAGAGAAATGGATGATCCATTTATTGAATACTTGTATGATATATTCAACAAATTGAGCTGTATGTGTGAACGGGGTATTAAGCAAGATCGCAAAATTTTTCACTGGGTTTTGTGTTGTTAAAAAATTTTAAGCCAGACCATAAGATTTATGATTTATGCAAATAATATCGCCATAAAAATAAGAAGGAATAAAAACTGAAATGAAATAATCGTTCATTGATTCATTTGTTCTTAGTCGAATGCATTGAAATACATAATCAACCTCTACATCTCCTTAAGCAGTTCCACAAGCTAAGCATGCTTATGTATGTATTTTCTTGCTTATGTATTTGAGAGTATTTGCCGGCATAAACAGCGAATGATGTCAGTCAATGCTTTAAGTATATGAAACTAAAGTCACTTGTCTTAAAGGATCAAATTTCATCCCCATCAAGAAAAATGCAAAAATAAAAAAAAAAAAAATGAAAAAAAAAAAAAAATAAATAAAAAATTATAAATAAATAAAAATAAAAAAACGAATTAAATACTTCATATAATTCCCATGCGAATGTATTGAGCCATTGATATACAAGTATATATTATGGCCTACTTTAGAGGTTATCATTAGTTGTAATTGACGATACAAGTCAAAAGACGACAATAAAAATATATGCAAGTACGAGCATGTCTGGTTTGAAAAATCCGTGCTTAAGCTTTTCATTTTATTATACCTGATGAAGGTTAAATTTCAATACTTTTTTATTTTTTTTTTTTTTTTTTTTGTTTGCGCTGAAGTGGAATATATTTTTCCTACCGTCAAATAAGCCAACAGCAATCTTAACCTCTTGCATTTTGCGATTGAAAAGAAATTAAATCACCAGCTTAATTCGGGGTTTTTCTTTCCTTATTATTCCATCTTATATATTTTGCACTTATAAAGCGGGAAATGTCAATAGTGGTGTCATCGATACATTATTCCTTTCGCGTTGCTGTGAGTATTTATTGTACCATTTTCAAATACCCACTTTTAGTTAAGCCAAGCCGAGAGCTATTAACGTGTATTACCAAATGCTTCACTTTTAGTAAGTGGCTGCCTTGTAGTTTGCCTCAGTGACTGAGTGGCTGAGTGGCTGAGTGGCTGGCTTGGTGGTATGAACATCGTATTAAGGGAATACTTTCTTCGCTTTGGCTTTATTTGAATGCGAGTATGCTGTGTTGTATTTTTATATTCAACTTTCATCATCTGTTGCTTTTTACTTACTTAGAATAAAAGCCAATAATAATATCTTCTATCTACTATAATCAAATATCTACTATTTGAAATATTGTAGTAAAAACGTTGACAACGTATATATTTTAGGTTAAAGAAGATAATATTAATTAAAGCTTAGTCAAAAGCATGTATTTGTGTGGAGTAAAAAGGACACTCAAATGCTTGGCTACTGGAAATCTTCTGTTGCAAAATTATATCAAATTTGATTAGATTTGTAATACTTTCCGCAGTCTTGCAATTTCTTTCAACGCAAATAAAAGTTAATAATAAATTTTTAATAAAATATTCTCTTCTACAAATACACAAAATGTATATCATAAAACGCTACTCATTCAGCGAGCCAGTAATTTGCTTTTAACAATAGTAAGGAGGGAGCTTCGCCAAAGAATGTGGTAAAATAACGAAAAAAAAAAAAATAGAAATTTGACAAATAGAAGCCGACTCGCATATGCTTCTACAACTGGAACATCTGTTGTTAGAAACAGCTTTCCAATAAAACACAAATAAAGAAATAATAGATGAAAATATATTTGTTGTTTATTTAACTGCAAAAAGCTGTCGTTGAAAAGCTGGCGACTAACCTTGACAAAAACGTTAATCTTATCGTTATATAACAAATTGAAGCCGCACAAATCGATGTTAATTCATGAAATTTTTTAACATTTGCCGCGTCTTTTATACATTAACAATGAAAGCTATTGTTTAAGGAAAGATACTCGTAGAATCGTCTAAAGCAAAGTCTCATTTCTTATTTTGTTTTAAATTTACTTGTCACAACTCCACGAGGAGTCATGTGGTGAAATGTTAAAGTTGTGCTTAAAACGCTAGAATAAAATTATCGTAACACAAGCTGGCATTTGTTTATATCCTCAGATAGGAAAGTGTTATGTGACGTATAAAAAACTTAAAATAGAAAAAAAATCAGAAAATTTAATATTTTCATTCTTTATCTATGGGCATTTCCAAAAGGTATCTTTACTTGATGGACACGCTGAAAGCGAACTAAAATTCTTTTAAAATCTATAATTTTCCCCCACCAATCAACGTTGCTCCACAGTGGCTTAACTATATAGTGACAAAATAATTTTCATTAAATAAACTAATAAATGTTTAAAAATAAAATTTATTTTGCATTTTTGCCATGAAAGTATCCAAATTAATTATTTGCCTTCCAACAGTTTATGCCCAAAAGGAAAGCAATCGTATATTCAAGTAAAACTCATGGCATAAATTATTCCATCATGGTGAATTGTTTGGGGGGCATGTTAGCAATTCATAAAGATATCTAAGTTAATAATTTAAAACGTTTTTTTTTAACATTTCATTACTTTTTCGGTAATGCAATAATGCATAAAAATATATGTAAAGAAATAATAAAAGTGAACTTATTTGTAAATAAATTATATAGTCATATGAAACAAGGAATATTGTAACTAACACGGTATTTAATAGCTTAGTGTTGTAAAGTCCTTGTGCAGTTTTATGCAAGGCAAAATAATTAATGGGAGGAATAAAAAAAAAAATCGATTTTTTCTTTTATAAAAAAATAATGTGACTTTTATTTAGTTCATAAATAATTAAATCACTACGCAGGATGCATTGGCTACTACTCACTACTGCAAAGAATCTCTCTAGGCTGGGTCTCCCGAGGCTATATGTAGTTAAGGCGAGCGTTTATACTTAGATCATTAATAAATATTCTTACTAGAAAGCTAATAAAAATTATAATTTCAAGAACTTTTATATATTATTTTGTGAAGTTGCGAAACGTAAACTTGCTTTTGAAATACCTTGTAAAATAAAATCGCGCAAAAATAGATTTTTATTGTAACTATTAAAATAGCATGCACGTGCATGCATGTAAAACTGGACAAACTAGTGACACAAATTAATAGCGTAAAGGTCATCTGTGCTCAGCTGTTCATTAAACATATATATATATGTGTCATACATGCTGACACTGACTTGTGACCACTGATTCTTTTCTATGAAGGTCCACTTAGTTTTTTAAATATACATATTTTACTCATTTTATATATTTATTCTACTCGCATAATTTTTCAGCTAAATTACTTATTTGCAGCCTCTAGTTAGTGACTTCCGCGTATACGTTTTAAGACCACTTGAAGCAGATCTTTAAAGCCACTTGAGGACAAATTACAGCTTAAACCACTTGACTTTTAAATACTTTTTTTTACAGCACAAAATTTTAAGAAGGCTCTTTTTGTATTATTTAAAATTACAATGAGTGCACATGTACTCGTATGTATATGCTTGTGTGCTATTTGTGTAGTCATGCGTGTGTTTGTGTGCAGCAGAAGCATGTTGGTTTACTTGCATAAGTACGATTAAAAATACTGTTTATTGACATTTTAATCTCTTTTTACTGTTACTCTACTGCTGTTACCACTACAACTTTAACTTCTTCTGATGAGCAGAAGCAGAATCAGAAACAGTGAGTGGTATTGGTTTTGTTATTCTCCTTTTTTTCCTCTCCTCTTTTTTCTTTAAAACAATGTCCTTTAAGCAAGCAAATGCATCTTTATGCAGATGTCAAATATGCAATCACAAAAAGAAATGAAAGGAGAGGAAGAGAAAGGCCAGTGGTCTGGTCTGTCAATCGGATAAAAGTGAATAGCAGGGTTAAATAAGTATTCCTTCTAACAAATCTTATTATGGCTTTTAATGTACTAAGTCTCGCTCTATAATTCTTCCTCTCTCTCTATCTCTGTCTCTCGCTCTCTCATACACACACAGTCAATGCTTGGAACACAGTCGGCAGTGTGGCATAAAGCCAAGCAAACACTTGCTTTCTTATGTATCCCAAAAAAAAGGAAAAAATTAAGGAAAAAGTAAATAAATAAATGCTTTCATATGAATGCAAAGCAGGACTTTTGAATTATATGATTTCTTCTCTCACATTTCATGGTGACTGAAACTACTGTTGTGGCATGTGTTAGTTATAAAATTAGCCACGATGCAAAGCATTTTTAATCCCTTCATTTGTTACTATATTTGCTTGGTATTTTAAGCATATCTAACCCTAAAATAAAATAAAAAAAACAACTTGAAAAAATTAGCTTGAAAACATTTTATTTTCATCAAAGAAATAATGCTGGCAAGGACAACCGCGTAGCTTGTTAAAATGTTGTGCATCCTGTTTTGGTTATAAAATGTTTTAATTTTCAGTTAACATGCTTTAGAAAGATTACATTATTGAGCTTTGGCCATGTATCAATACACTATTTTTTTTTATTACTTCGAGTAGTAAATTTAATTACAACAGTTTACTCATTTAAAGTATACGTGACAGTATAAGTTTCATTTAAATTTAATACATATAAATACAGCTGGTTGATATACGGGGGTGGTGTTGCATCTTTCAGAAAATAATGCAATTATTGCCGGCAGTGTATTTTATATTTCTAGGATATACCACCTGACCATCTAAATGGCCACAGTAAATGTTCATTGAAAATCGCTACGTATGATTTGTCAAATTTGGCATGTATAGTGAAAAAATGATATAATGTGGCATAAAATTAGGCGATTTTTATGGCAAACAAAAGTTTATGTGACAATTTTCATAAAATGATAGTTTTCGTGCGATGAGATTGTCTTTTACTTCAAGCAGCTGAACAAAGAATTATTCTTTTGTGATCCAAAAAAAAAACCTCGAAAAATTATGTTGTTATTAAAGTTTTATTTACGCTGTAATATATTATGGCAATCAAACCTTTTCTACAGAACAAATTATGATAAATTAAATTTGTTAATATTTTACAATCAGGTAATATCAGCAACTTCATTTTGATTTTATTTCTTCAAATAGGAGGATATCATTATCACACTTTCCTGGGAATGAATTGTACGACTGTGTAGGATAGTGAATTAGGCTTTTAGCAATGAATTACGATTGGATAAGAATATAAGTTTTATTTTGTTAACTAAATCAGACATTAATATTTCGTCAAAAACGACACAAATCAAAATAGGAGAACCTCTAATTCTGTTTGATCGACTAGTGATTTTATAAAACCGAAAATATAAATTATTTAATGGAACTTCTGTAGTTTTTTCGAGACCAATCATCACTTTGGTATTGCTTATGCATTATATTGGTATTGAGCGGAAGTACAAGCTTCCTTAATTTTCCATAGATCTCCTTGTTCTTAATATATATTATTGGCTTATACTCTTTCGCCTGCGTTTGAATTCAAAAAATTGTGACAACAAAGAAATAGTAAAATATAATTAATACACGAGTTGTATGATCTGTATGGCCAGTGAATAACTTCTATATATTTATGGTGTTTAACGGATATCAGTGCGACCAGTGTAATATCCCCTTTTGAATCACTTTAAATCAAAATTTTTAAAGTTCTCGCAGTTCCTTTACAGAAGATAAAAATTATAGAGGACTTCTTGCAACTCACAAATTCAATGCGTGTATTGCAATTGTTTGTTCCACTTTTGTGACCCACTATTTAATTAACCCGCATTATGTGACTACGCACAACTAGAAAGCATATTAAGTACGAAGCTTTAATATTATTTAAGTTGGTTACACTCACATTTTCTGTATTTGTTTTTTTTTTATTATTATTTTTAGGTCTTTATATTTCTTAACAAGAAAATCCATTAAATATATTTAAATAGGAAAAATAAAAGGAAATTGTTAGTTATTTGTAACTACCAGACACACAACGTTACTATTCTTTTTTTTGTAATTTATGCATTAAAAAACATAAAATGTATTAGTAAAATGAACGAAAAAAATAAAGCGAATATTAAATAGGATTAAAATTAATAACTTATGTTTAAATACGAGGTCACCCCTACTACAGCGCACTGGCACACACATCCACACAGTCGTATTTAGATTCAATAAAAAGCCACCGAGAAAAACAACACCTCTAGTGCGATTAACCCAAACACTATTGTTTGGTAAAAATAAATACAAAAATATCATATTTATTTTTATTTTTATTTTTTTCTTGTTTAAGGTTTTGTGATTATTTTTAATGGTAACGCTTTCATATGAAAAATAATAAAAATGAAAAACATTTTCAAGCTTTGCCAGTGGCGGAGGGTATAAAGTGCATTCCTTTAAAATGCCATCACCTAAAGTTGTCAAATATTAGTTTTAAGCTTTTAAGCATGTATGAGTGAATTTATTTCTTTTAAGTTACAATGAATGACATAAAAACCAAATATTGTATATTTAAAGGCTAATCAATATAATATATAATTTGGTTAGCTGTAGAGTGTGTAAACTGTTTGCATATTCCATTGTAAATTGAAAAGCTTTACAAAAGAGTTATTCGTATTGACAATGGAAGTTCAAAACCACTAACAAAAATAGTGTCGAAAGTTTAAATAAGGTAGTATGAGCATATTGATTCTAGACAGATCGTGAGAACGAGTACAAGGGTTCCTACCTAAGTAAACTTAATGCGTTTACTGCCGGCTCCTATGACAGCAGTGATTGCAAGTCTTAGGCAAAAGTAACAGTTTTGACTAAACGCTAGGCAAGGCGTTCGAATTACTACGGCATCTTATTATCGAGGCACCCACAAGGAGTGCCTTGTTGGTTGCACCCACAAGGGAGCAACCAACCAAGCATATTCCTGCGGCTGCATAGCAATATCTGAGCTGACTTCCTAGAAGGGAGGCATAATCTCTCACTGCTTTATTAGCGTCTCTTAAACGGCAACAGCACCTAGATTACTATCGAACCAAAACCATACCAGCCACTCAAAAGAAATCTCCCAAGCAACTTTTAATATCAACCAAAACCACCTCGAGATCTGCACAGAAGATCTCACAAAGTTCCTAATCCGGCATAATTGTTTAAATTATGCCGGATTATGCCATGTTCATTCAGGATGAGCTCAATCATTACAAAAACATCCAATAAAACTCCGCGAGAAATGCGCTGTGGGTCTGCTAATACCCTCCGTGACATTATATAGCAACTGATAGTGCTTTTGAAGAGAAACTTAAAGAGAAGTCTCCTAAATTTTGAACCCTGTACAATAAAGTAATAGTAGATCTCTCCTAGGCCAACAAGCATACCTTGCCTTCTTCTTTATAATTTTTGTAAGCACATACATTGCCATGCTATTCCATGGATAGGGCATTGACATACAAGTTTTAACGGCATTCCCCAAACCATATTGTCTAGAAACGCAAGATTCAAATCGCCAAGGTGTAAGATCACCATGGTGGACACTGTACTACGCCTGGAGGAAATGTACTCTAGTCAGGAGACCAGCTAATAAAGGAGACCAGTTTTGGTTATTGATGATTTTTTTTCTATATGTGCAGCAGTTGCTGGAGAGCCATTCCCGCTGGCATTAGCATTGGACTTAAATTCGTACAAAATCGCACTTAATATATCTCAATCACAGAAATATATTTGTTTACAAACAACCTGGTGACCGATGAAAATTTCTCAATCCCAAACATAATTAATTCCACAACTTATAAGTTTTAAGTTTAATTTAATTTAAAATATTTTATGTTTGAGAAAAAAGAGCATGTTAGGTCACCGTATAAGTCTTTTCCGTTAACTAGTTGTTTAATTTAAGTTAAATTTACTTTTGCTTTGTTGTTATTGTATCATCTGTAAATCCTTTTGAACTGTGCGGTAATGAATTTTGTTTTTGCAGAAAACGTTGGGTCACCGCATAAATATTTTCCGTTAATTATTTGCTTAATTTAAGTTCTCACTAATTTTTCTACTACTGCTATTAGATTTAACGGGAACAAATATTTCAAATATTTATTTGTGACAATAACAAGAACAATGAATATGTACATATACCATTTTGTATTTAAGTAAAAACCATGAATTTAAAATAAAGATATAGCATTGTTAATCCAACATTCAAGTTGATCGGGTCGCTTTCGCGTGAGTACACGGCATCTTAGCTCGTACGAAAGAAATATCGCCGTAGCCCACCCTCTATCTAGCAGCCTACAGACAACAACTTAAAGTAATGAAGTTGCCCTGTATCGCTGCCGGTAAGGAAAAACATCCTTAACGTACAGAGCAAAACAAGTAAAATGAAAGGGGATCACTGTACGCATATTTGCGACTGCAGTTGAATCAAGTTTTATTATTTTTAAAAAAGTTTTAAAAATGTGAAAAAGTTTTTTAATGTGGATGTGATATAATTTCATACGAATTAATTTCATTAATGTTATGAAATATTTCATTAATATTATTACCAATATATAAATATATTCTCAATTAATTTTGAAATAATTTTACAAAATGTTATCAAGCAAAAACTGACAGGACAAATTTAAAAAAAAATTAGTTAATTAAAATCAAATTACTTAAATGCTATAGTAACTTTATAAAATATATTAATATTTTAAAAAAACTTTACTTTTCGTGATATTTGCTTGAAAACAAAAATGTATCACAACTTTAAGTACTAGTGTTTACCTGTGTTTATCACATGGAAGTGGCTGCAATCATTG